>VZDJ01000594.1:18295573-18404696 GCA_008694505.1 Cyanoderma ruficeps
TTTTTTTTTTTTTTTTTTTTAGCAAATGAAAAAAAGTGATTTAAAACTTGTGCAAGAGACTTTTCAAGATAAAATGTGCTTGGCTGCACTGTGGAATATATGACTTGTGCAATTAGCTGGAAGAAAATATTAATTCACATTTTCCATTAATTTGTAGACAGACTCATGTCTCCAGAATTTAACATTAGCATTATGAGCTGCAAGTGATGGATGGTGGAAGTTCAAACCATTTGATTGTAGTACACTTTCAACATTTTTTAAACGATCCTAAGGTAGTTTCATCCCTGTCTCGAAAATCATCAGGCAGGCGAGGAATTATTCCCATTTCAACTGTGCAGCAACTCTGGGGAAGACATGCACTTTCATGGTTTGAGGCACAAGAGAAAAATATTCCCCTTTCAATAAAGTGTTTAATTGTTCTCTTCTTTCAGTTGAGAGGTAATGTATTGTTGGCAGCACACTGTCTTTTTTTCTTACGAGATCTATCATTTCTGGCTGTGGGTGGATGTGTAGGGTGTGGTTTCTCTGTGAGCTTAGGTTTCTCAGCATTAGCTAAGATTGCCTTTAAATGAAGGAAAGTCATTAGCAGATGTCCTGGACAGCTGCTGAAAACCAACATTTTCTGCCACATCAACAGCTTTAGTGACCCACACCTTCTCTTGTAGCCATTCATTTCAGACTAAGAAGTCTTTTCTCCTTTGTAGGAAGATGCCCATTGCCTTGGCACCAGAGTGTCATCATTGTGGTTACAGCTAAAACCCACAGAGACAAAGTTAATGACAAGTTCCTGAAGAGTGCTTAGTTTCAGCTTGGAATGCTTTCTCTGCTCTGCATGCCTTGTATCTTGGGTGCCCAGGTCCCAGGTAGTGTCCTGTATCTGCCAGTGTTTAGACTGTGATAAATGTATTAGACAGTACTTTTTCTTATTCCAGAAGTTAAGGAAAGTAAGCCCAGCCATAAACTTTCAGGCAAAATTGACCTTGTTTGGAAGTGTATTTTGTACGTATCCCTTTTCATTTTGCAGAATTCTCCTTAAAGGTCACCTGGAGCTTTCTCTAAGCAGAAAAGAGATACTTCCTCTTTCCGTTCCTATGGCAGAGCTCTGAGACTTTTCCACCATCTGCAGAAGCTCGCTGCCCTGATGTGGTGTTATTGAGCTTTGTGCACTGGCTACTGACCTTGAAGGGAAGTACCAGAAAGCTCTGGGAATGACTCTAGCAAGAAACTGGGATGCCCCATCATAGGGAGTTTTCTTGCTGCTGTGCATCCAGAGTGGATTTTGCAGTGTTGTCTCTGTCTTCACAGACATGGGGATGGATATCCGTGAGCAAGGACTTCTACGCTGCCTGCCAGAGTCTTACCTGGCTGCAGACGTAGAAGCAAAGGCTCAACATAATACTGTGTAATAGGTGGAAAGTGTGAAATGGAAAGTCATGTCTGTGATTTTAGTTCAAGATACTCAGTTCAGTGCTGCCTCTGGGCAGCACAGAAGGCAAACTTTGTCTCTCCTTTAGGTGTTGCTTCAGTCTTCTACTCTTCAGGCTCACAAATGCAGTGTTAACCAACACACACAAATCTCAGTGTTGTTCTGCAAAGAATCGAGTAACTGATTCAACCTCCTCTGTACTCATACAGCAAATCAGTGAAATAAAGAATACCACTTCACAATCTTTAGAGATTAAATTAAAAGGAACAAATGTACAGACTCCTAAAATCTGTACTGGAAGATGACCCTGCTGAGGCTATGTTCAGGATCAAACTGATGTGCCTGGCTACTTGGTCCTTGCATGCTCTGTTACTTAAAACATCAAGAATGGTGGTAGAGTATATGAGAGATCTCTGGCGGCCTATAAGCTTGTTTAAAGTAATATATAGTGTTTGAGGAGAAAGAATGAAGAATTGAACCATTCCTAAAGAAATTCTGGACCTCAGATAATGAATTACCTTGTATTTTAGGGCAGATAGCTTTGCTCCCTGAAATCACAGGATCAAATATCCTGTGAGCATATAATAAAACTTTTTTTTTTGCCTCTGAGAGCTCACAGTGCAAATAGGTAAGGCAGACAAAAGGGCCTGAAATCGTGAGCACTAGCTGATGGATGGAGAAACTCTAGCACTGAGGGAGTAATTTCTGGAGGGTTTTGTGGCAGCACAGCATCAGCAGGATGAAACAGGGCCTGAGCCTGCCCTAGTGTCTGCTGCTCCTAAGTCACTAGGCAAACATGCGGTTTAGCAGTGGACATAGGTAAAGTGGCTTTCTAGATTTAGCTATAGAATTTCTTATACTCAAGTTTTTACACTGAATTACACTACCTAGACCAGAGGCTGAATTTAAGGTGCGCATAAAACCAGCATACCATATACCTGTAAAGTTTGGGATTTGTGTGTTGTGGGTGTTCTCTAGCTGTGCAGGGGGAACCCTATTGAGCCAGTTTGGCACACTTAACTTCATTTCTTCTGTGGCTTTCCATGTATAGCTATAGTTGAAGTATAAAGTTGAGACTACCAAAAAATATTTCTATGGTGTTATGGTATTTCTTTTTTTTATTCTGAAGAGATGTGAATTTTGGCTGAAGTCACCTTGAAGACAAGCTGCTTCTGGTTTTGAACCTGTTTTGATGCTAAAGCTGCAGTGGAGGTTGGTATCGTGAAATCTAAGCTGGTTTTCCTTTCCATGATATTTGGATATAGTAGACATGATGTTCTTACTGTGACAGTTGTGATTTAAGAGGAAATTTAAACAAAAGATAGGAGCTTTTGAACATTCTTCAGTGACAGTCCTGCTGGTCCACTGCAATCTGTGATTTCAGAGTAGTACTTGATCATGTATGCAGTCTGAAAAGGCCTTTTCTGAGCTAAAACTACCTGTAGGACATCCAGTTACAATGATCTTATCAACTGGGAAGTCATAATTTTCCTTTTTTTTGGTTCCTCCTTCCTTCTCCACTCCCAAACAAGCACATTGCTACAGCACTTCAAAAAGCACATCTGGTGAGGGCCTTGCTGCCTCTTCTTCTCTTTGACAGTTTGACATGATGATGTGCCATGATGGGTAGCTTGCAGTGCTTCTAGACACCACATCCCAGTGCTGTTGATCTAGCAATACTTGTTAGCATGAAAATTTAATTTGAAAATATTTTGAAGTAATGTAGTGGGAGGGAGAGTGGGTTACAGGGCCATGACTTCTTTTTAATGTTTCGTCTATTCGAGCGATGTGTATTTGTCACAGTGGTTTCTTTCCTAAGCATTTCTATTTAAAGTCAGTATTTGTTAAAATATGCTTGTCTGCTCAATCCAGCTTTCATATTATCTATGTGAAAAGGCAAGAGAATGTATATAAGGAGCAGTCTGTGTGTTGCAAACTCTCTGCCTTACAGTTATTGCATCCTGTAGAAAGAGGCTGTTTGGCTACAGCCTTGTTCTAATTTCATTTTTTAGTTTTCAGTTACACATTTCTGGAGTCTCCCTGACCACTGCTGTTACCTGATGGCGCCTATATTTCATCAAGTTTAGACAAGCAGTCTACCTGGACTTAGGCCCAGAGGAGCTGCCATAACTGATGAACATGATCCCCTCTGCCTGAGAATTCAAGACCTATAGAACCATGATTCCCAAGGGAATTGAAAGAAAACTGTGTTCAGCCCTTGCCTCTTGCTTTTTTTTATTTTCTTTGTTGTTTTTATGGAGCACTGCCTTGTACTGATGGGTAGCATACTTTACCACAAGTGAAATCTGGTACTGGTTTGCTGATGATTAGGAGAAAAGATTCTTTTTAATCTACCCTGAAAACAGAAGCAGGAAAGAATAGAGCACACAGAGACAGACACGAGTTGCTGTGACGTCTCCTCATCACTGCATACAAATAAAGTGATGAGTTATTAAACAAAATAGGAAAAAATGTTGTGGCGTTACTGTTACGGTGTGTTGGGTGGGTTTTTTTACTGCATCATCATTTTTAGGCTTCCAGAGTTTAATGGATACAATTGCATATTTTAATTTTTTTCTTGCATGCTGCTCTTTAATCTCTCATTCTGTTAGAAAAACTGCATTATATAAAGATTACGTATTTTTTTTAGCTGTAGAATATTATGGTGGAGTTTTTAATTTAGAAAATGTTTTTAGAATTTTTTTTTTTGTGATTGCAGAATGAATGTTAGTATTCAATGTAATTAAATTTAATTGCACTTCCTGTATGTTTTATTTTTAGTTTGCTCTTATATGCCTTTATTTTCATCGGGAGTTGTAGATTTGACTCTTTTTATTTTTAAGCATGGTGGTTGCAGTCAGACACAAGCTTACTTTAAATCAGTGAAATATTAAGCTTAAAAGTCTTCTAAATATGGGGAACTTGTAGTTTCTGCTTAATGATCAGGAGTTGCTTCTTCATGTTGTTTTGGATTATGTGCTTTTTTCTTTATAAGTTTAAAACATTAATATAGGGAAGAATAATTAAAGGCTGCTTCTTTCTTCTTATTCTGCCTTTTATACCCAGGTCAACTGGGCAGGCTGGCAGAGCTCTTTTAGCTACATACATTTTTGCCATTCATTTATCTTTTGGTGCTCGTGTTTGCTTAACTAACATGTTATACCATTACTTGTAGAGAGAGTTTTTTCTTCCATATCTTAAGAAAAAGTGGGGTTTGTTATTCTGTTACTGTAACAGTTTGTCATACTGACTTATATTTTTAAACATGAGCTGTTTACCCAGGGAGCAACTACTGTGAGTGACTGGAGAACCTTGCTAAGCTCTGGGTTTACGAATGTGAAGACTGAACAGATAAGGATTCTCAGATTGATATGTTTAAATCTAGTGACTAATAAAGATGTTATTACTGGAAGTTCACTATTCATTTTCTCCGTGTAAGGGAATATATAAAGTCTGCTGTAGCACAGTACAGACATCGTATTGTTCACACCTTCCACGTTTCTCATCTGCTCCAGGTTTGACATTCCTGGTATTTCTGAGGTTTAAGAAAAATCATATCAGATATTTTTAAACCTCACAAAGTTTAAATTACAATCATAGAGTGTAATCACATTAAGATTTTTTTTCCAGTCACCAACAGGGAAGAGAATTACCATTCTTAAAGGCAATATTTCATTACAAGTTTTTAATAGTTAGATAACACCAGAGGAGTGAAGCTGTTTTTTTGAATCGTGGCAGTACTCAGAGGCAAGAGGCTTCAGGGTTCTGTTGTCCAGCTTGTAGGAATCTCCTGCTCTGAGGTCTATGCAGCAGTTAGAAATAAATAGGGAGAGAGGCCAAGGCTTCTGCCAGCACAGAGGCTTTTTCAGCTCACTGCTTTGTGGTGAATCAGTTTGAGAATCCATGTTGTGAGTCTCACTTCGGCGTCTTAGGAACTTCCTGGGGTTGGTGATCCTCGTGGGAGCTAGCAGTCCTTGGGAACTTACCAGCTTTGAAAGAGGGAGGGTCTTCAGCTAGAGTGGCCCTCTGTCACTGCCTTGCAGTAAAACAAGTTCTCCTGTGGCTGTGTGGCTGAAGGGAAGGTATGACCTCAAAAACAGAGTGGGGCTCAGGTCCTTCATGGCACTGGGAGCCAGGAGCTAGGGATATTTGGGGCTGGTAGTGTGCATGGCTTTGAATGAGTCATTGAACTTTCTGTGTCTTTCTCCACCTACAATGCAGATATTTATCTACCTTGCAGGTGCATTGGTTGAGATTAATTAGTTGTTTGTAAAGCACTTTGAAGATGAAAAGCTCTATAAAAATGCTAAGTATTACATATGAGCTCTTGAGTACATAATGGCTGTTTGCCTGCCAGTAGTTAAAGCAATTTATAAACATCGAGTATGAAGGCACTATATGGAGTTAAGTTCTAGCTTCCATTTAAGAAAAGTCGTATTTTGTGTTCACCAGTTCAGGTCACACCACTGGCCTTTGGTGTGTTCTAGGGTGAAAACAGACTCTAGAAGGTTTTTTAAAAGGAACTGTTTCAAAATATTAAAATGGTGTCATTTTATAATAAGGGTTTCTTCTCAGTTGGTAATTTTTTACCCTCTTTATATGACTTGTTTTGATTGCCAAATTCCCGTGTTATCTACCTTTTTTTGTGTAGCCAACTCTTTCTTCTGACACTTAGACTTTTGTCTGACCTACTGTAACTTTTCTCTCCCTGACACTTACATTTGTCTCTGCATTTGCCATCAAAGCTTATGTTCCCCTGCTCACAGAGGAACACACAAGTAAGTGGCTCTTGGCACGCAGGTTTCCCTATCCCTTTGTTTACCCATCACTCACTTTGGGGCTTCCACAGCACTCCCACCCTGAGAGGTCTCCTGCCCCAGGTGCTCATTGCCAGCCAGTGCTGCACAGTGTGACGGTCTTCTTCAGGGTGCTTCTCCAGAAATGTCTCACTGAACTGCCTGGCAGGCAGAAACTGCCCAACAGCAGAAGGGGCAAAGCTGCCCCATGCTCGAGAGCAGAGCTCCATGGCTGTGAGCTCTTGGTTCACTGTTCTTCAAGCTTTTTGAGTGTTGGTTTTTGTAAGCATCGTCCAGCAGCAATGGACTCCCATGTAGGTAGCTGAAATAAACTGATAATGGACTTGCTTTCTAAATAAAAGTCTTGTTACCAAATTCCTATGAGTTTTTGTCGAGTCCCAAATTGAAAACAACTGTGTATTGTTTGTTATGTATCAGAACCATGTAGTCTGTCCCGCTTGGAGAATTAAATTTTCACTTTAGCCCCAATCTTGGTTTGCTGCATTGTGTTAGAGATGGGGCAGAAACAAATGCCCCATCTTTAATAGATTCACAGTCATATATAATTACTTAACTGCAGTCACCTTCACTTCATAAGATGTATCATGTAACCAGAGTAGTGCATGTTTTAATGGCAGGAGTAAAATGCAAAAGAGTATGCATGAAAATTTGCATGCCACAGGGTATGATCCTGTAGTTTATTGGATGCAATTCAGACAGGAGAACATAGTATGTGGCTATGTTTAGTATAATAAGAAGTGTCAAAATTCTCTATTTTGTCATAGTTATTGTGTTATATTGCTATGTTTCTGAAATTATCTAAGAGAAGTGATTGGCAAATGTTACCCACTGAACTGTTCATTGCCAAAGGGCTTTATCTGCATGATAACTGGCTGTTCCTTGGAGGACAAAGGAAGTTTGATTTATTTTTATTTTATTTTTTTTAATTCCCTCAAGGTACTTCATATTGAAAGCATTATTTGAGTGAAAAACATTGGAAATCTTTTATGACATAGAAACAAGGTATGGAAAGTTTGTTGTCCTTTTAGAGATTATGTCCTTTCCAACTCAGTAATGTCTTTCCCTTCATAATTTCTGAAGAAAAAGGAGAATGTTAAGAACCAAGTGTTCAACAAGCTGCCCTGCTGCATAGAAGCCTTAGAAGGGAGAATAAAGGGCTCTTCAGAGCTCCTTGGAGGTCTTTTGGCAGACATACTCTCTAGCTTGCAGCCTGAGAAAACTTCCATGAGTGTTTTTGAAAGTCTCACTGTTCTCTTTTGAGTCCAGATTATAAATAACCAGCCACTCTAACCAGCTCTATAAAGTCTCCAGCTTTCACATTTTAAAGATGTTTATGTTCAGGTATTCATTGGTAAAACCTATTTAAAGCAATTTTTCATTTTAGATCAAGCTTATTTTGAACCATGAAGAACTGTTGCAGCAATGAACATGATCTGAATTTACACATTAATACTTACAGCATATCAGATGTTCTCTGTAGAAATTTGTACACTTTTAGGTTATCTGTTTCATGCTTTCTTGTACATAAATTTAAATTCTATCATGCCTTATATATTAAAAAAAAAGTCAACAGATGGGGCATCACATTGAAAGAAAATGGCAAGTTTGTTTCTCATATAAATTCCAGCTGCTCAGTCTCAGATTTAATGATAGACACAGGTGAAGGTGTAGTTGGGCAGAAGCAGCAGTGGACTCCTAGCTTCCCTCCATATAAAATGGAGATGCTTTATGTAAGAAATGGTGCAGTCACTGCAGATCTTGTATTCTTGACATCTCAGCTCTTGAGTGTGCTTTAAACTCATCTAGAGCTGTTGAGGTCCTTTTCCACTGGACGAAGTGGATAGGCATCTCAGAAAGACATGCTGGGTTGACACTGAGAGGAGCTGTTGCCCATAGTCACTTGTGCAGATCTGAGCATCGAATCACACTCGTGCCTCATGGATGAAATGGTAGGTGATGGCAAGGCTCAATGTCATTGCCATGTCCTTTTTGAACTGACACCTGTGAGGTGGCTAGAGAGGTCTGACCTCTCTGAGCCATTTCTGGTTGTTCTGCACTGATTATTATTAACCTAATTCCTACGAGTCATGGTAGAAATGGGTGTTCTTTAAAAAAGTAAATTCAGTAGTGGGTCTTGACTGAGCTTATAAAGATTTATTCATGCTCTAACACACGCTGCTAAACCAGCAGAGGCATCTCATGCAAATATTCTGGGAAGCTTAAACCAGTTGCTCAAAATGGTCAAGTTGTACCAGCAAGAATTATTTTGCTGATATAACTGTCCCAGCGGTTTTCTGAGTAGTACCATTATGTTTTCTAAGAGTTCTGAGTTGTAGAGTACTCAACTAATACATGTTTTCTGGCAAGAATGTAATTGAAGAGCACACCAAAGACTGCAATAGTGGTTGTTTCTAAAATCTCCTTGATAATGACAGTCTTGGTTTCATTCATTTGGAGGCTGTTTTGTCCAAATGACTCTTCTGTAAAAGCTGCTTCACAGAATTGGGTGTAGAATGAGGTAGCTGATGGAAAGACTTTGGCAGAGCTTGCTGCAACAATATCCCCAGCTGTGGAAACCAGATGGGTGTTGCAGACAGGTTGGCGGGGTGTTGGCAGCTGAAAGTTCAGCCAGGTGAAGATAATCTGCAGGGGTGTCTGGGGAAAGGCAGCAGTTCTCTCGTGTCTTCTCTGGTGTGACAAGTGGTGACAATGGACTACCAACCACTGCAGGATGAGCGAGCCCGGCCCAGGCATGGGCATAAGGCTTCCAATGACTGTGCCATTGCCAGGGGAGCAGCCACATCAGAATCAACTTCATTGTAGCTCTTTGCCTACCAAATGGAGATCAGGAGCCTTGGCATTTATGAAGCTGTGGCCAGGGCTGTAAGACTCAAATTCACAGTCACATCACTTTTCAATAGGCCATGCATGTAGATTGAGATAGGCTTCACGTTTTCCATTTGAAAAAAATATGCAGCAGGATTCTTAGCGTGTAATTGACTGAATCTAGAAGTTCTGGGTTGAGTTTACAAATAAGTAATTGATTAAATACTTTGTCTCTGTAGAGAATTTCATAGATTACTGCCCAGTTTTGCAGACAAGGTAGCTGAACATGCTCAGGAGAATTGTCTGTCCTATTTTGCTGGCAAGTTAGATTATTGTGATCTTGTGGAAAGCAAAACATCCATTTCTTCTTATAGATTTACTGTCTGTGCAGAAAAGACTGTGTAAACCCTTTTCAGTCTAGAAAAAGGAGTTTGAGACCTAAATTCTTGTGAAGACTCTTTGCTGACTCTGTCTAGCTTAGAAAATCAGACAGTAGAATAGTCTAATAAGCCATACAAAGTGAGTGAATAACCTGAAGATAGTTCAGAAATTAGGTGTTCTTTTTTTTTTTAAACTTAATAATATATTTTTTGAATAAATGAATCTGAATGTTTGGTACACAATCATTCTGTTACTTTCTGCCTGTTTTATGCTTGTGTTCTTCCCTTTAGCATTGATTAGGACAGCTTCCCTTTCTACAGAAGGGCTATGGTTTTATAAATTGCCATTTTATTTGCAATATGCCATGTATGAAGTGGGTCCTAGATGGTAGTTACATGGCTTGAGAATAGAACCCTTAATTTTGATGTGTTCTATAAACAACTGGCAATCAATGGCCTCATCCTGTGTCCTTTGACTTTGGTGGGAGCTCTGACAAGTGTGTTTACGCCAGAAGAAGCCGGCTGCCAGCGCAGCGGAGCGGGCAGCGCGCCTTTGCTTTCAGCACAGTTGTGTGTCCCCGTGCCAAGAATAAATTTTGCCGATTCAGATTTGCTCAGTTTGTCAACACACAGCTCCCATTGAACTTCGCAGGCCGAGAATCATTCTTGGCACGGGGCCGCGGGCAGCCCGGGGAGCGGGGCCGGCAGCGGCGGGAGCCGTGCGCTGGCGAGGGGAGCAGCGCCCGGCTTGGCTTCCCGGCTCCCGAGGCTCCTGGAGCATGTGTATGCTGTTGTTGGAGTGGTGGGAAGAGTCAGTGATAAAAAGAGATTTCCTAGGTTAGTTTTCGAGGCTATTTTTGTGTGTGTGTGTGGCTGTCTGGATGATTAATGTGAATAGGAAAATACTGTTGACCCATTTAAATCATGTTAGACAACTTCCATTGCTCATCTACATAATGAAATACACACTGAACATTACAGCCTAAGTATAAGAGCCAGTGAACTACAAAAATAATATTTTACTCATTTAGATTATGAAGTAAAATATAGGACATTAATACTAATGATAGTATTAAATTTTAAGCCATGCAAATTGCAATTGTCAGTGAAAAAGAACTATAAGTTGAAAAGGCTATTAGCATTTCAGCTTTAACACTTAATTTGAGTAATTTGTTTTTTCTGCTAGTGTGCAGCTTAAAAAAGTCTATGTGCAAAACATTCACTAGTAAGTGCAGAGGTGTTTATTTCATATTGTTACTTAATTTCAGTCATTAAAGAAATGTTAGAAATTAATTTGCAATATTAAAATATATTAGCATTTTATATTACTGAGAGTAAACTGCAATTTTTACTTAGGTAAAATCAAATATAAAAGGCAAATTATTAGTAACCAACCGATGAAATAATTTTAAGCATTTATTTAAGTACAAAAGCAAAAACCGAAGCCTTTAAAAATATGGATTTTATCAAATAGAAACAGAATTGTCAGCATTTTAAACTAAATACAAATTTTGAAGTGCTGAGTTTAGGCTGACAGGTTTCTATGGTTACCTACCTTACCGATAGTTTGGTGAGATGTGTAAATAGGCCTGTGAGTCACTAGTAATTATTTGGGTTTTGTTTGTTATAGTTGTAATTCTGTGTTCAGTTTGAATCTAATACAGTTCATACCACATACTTTGGTTTATGTATATTTTAGTGTGTATGATTGACAGTGATTGAGCATTTCTTATGGAGTGCTTGGTTTTTTTGTCGTAAGTGATGTATGTTGGTACTTCTGAAAATGTAAACAACTTCTTCCTGTATCACTGTTTGATAAACAGGGATTTATATGCTAAAAAGAGGTCTTTGTAAATGTTAAGTGAGGAGAGAATTGAAAGGTGTTTAAAAAACATTTAAAACATCTCCCAAACATTATACTGTACTCTCCCAAAATTGATCCATAATTCTATCATTATAATTCACTCAGTGACCCAAATGTCACCTATTTATGAATAAGCTTCCAACTTACGCATTAATAGCACATAGTAATGACTGACAGGTTTAAAAATAAATGTTTTAATCAGGATGCTGCAAGTTATCTGCAGCAAGCTCTTGATTAGAACATCTTCTTGTGCAGAGCATTTTCTTGAAATAAAAATAAGAGCTTATTTCTACCACCGCCACAACAGTTTAGCAGAAAAAGCTGTAAACTCCTAGACCTCTCAGCTTGTATATTTTGAAATCTGGATTATAGGATGTAATTTCCCAGCCTTAGACTTGTCACTCTAGTAAAGGACATGTTTTCTCAGTGAAGACTTACTGTCCTAGCATGACTTGTGTTTTCATGTGGAAACAGGACAATACAAGTAATTAACAACTTTTAACACAAGGCAAGAAATACTACTAGCTGTCAATTTTACCGAATGAGTAGTAATGTAATCTTATTTTATTAAGATATTCATCCCAAAGTTACTGGCCATGTACACTTTATTCCTTAATTTTGAGATAAAACTGACATGATTCAAAAATCATCATGTGTCCTTAGAGATTTGGCTGCAGGTGTATGGAAAATACTTACTGCAGAAAAAAGACTGACTGCCTATTCTCTTCCCGTGTGTCAAGCTACACAAAACATCCTGATACAATGTTCAGGAGCATTCCTAAATTTCCTATGCAAAGATTGCTCTTATTTCAGCAATGTTGCTTGCCTACTGAAAGGGTGGGAAATGGATTTTATGGTGATCCAGACATACTTTTTTCCATTTCAGGTGGAAATTTAAGAGGCTAAAGCAGGATTTATTTTAACATTTAATATTGTGTCAGGCATGTATACAGGGCATAAACATGCCAGTTGGAAAACAGAAGTTGTTTCACAGAGCATCTGAAAAGACTTTAACCCAGTAGGGTTCAGTGAATGTTAGAGGTGTGGGTGGGTGCATAAAAACAACAAGATTTGGTATTGTGCTGTGTGTAAGGACTATTTGAATAGCTTATTATTTTAATCTGAAACAACTGCTATTTTTTAAACTAACTTGTTCCAATAGTTGTTACTTCCCTACAAAATCAAAATCATTAATACAACAAGCAATCTTTCAAGCAAAAGTAATTTCTCTGGTCTTTTAAAAATTTTAAAGACAGATAGAATGTGCTTGGAAAATATATTTAAATATGGAAGCCTGGACAGATATGTTTCTCATTCTAATTTATTCATTTTATGATAAATTAATTTACTCAATAAAGGAATGCAGTAACATGAGAGGAATGTTTCTCCTGCTAGTCAGTGAGGTTGAAACTTGCCAGATGCTGTGATCTGGAGCCTCAATTCCCTTGATAGTAACTGTGATTGAAACCCTTAATATTGCTTTGTCCAGCTTTTGTACTGGACTTGTCTCATTTTGCAGTGATATTGCTTTAGACAACACTGTCTTTTTATTTTCTTCTTGCGTTTTTCTGTCAGAGAGAGAAAATGTAGTAGAAATAACACGGGGATGGAAGGCTCTGTTGGAGGACTGCAATGCCCTGTTCTCAATGTCTGTACAGCTTGATTCCATGTTCTGTAATAGACAATTCATTTCCTTTGGTATATTAATGAATATCACTCAGCTATAGCTAGTTTGTACTCTTTGTTTTTAAATCCTATAATAAAGGAGAGAATACTGTTTAATGATACCAGAATTTTACTCAGTCAGTTAATTTATTTCTTATACTGCCTTGGAGTGAGTCTGTGTGTGTGTGTATATACAGAACTGCTCAACTGGTCGAAGGAGATTTTAAGGATATAATACTAATTTTTCTTCTTCTTGGTTAAAGTTGCACTGTCAGTTGCTGCTGATAAAAGGTGGCATCGAGCCAGCTTCCTGAAGGAGCTGTGGGGAGGGTCATGGCTTGTCATGACCTGGGCACCGGTACTTGAATGTTGTTATTATTGGGATGAAGTACCCTTAGGCTGTCATCCTTCCTGTAAATAGAAGGGGTTCTGATTCTCTGTGGTTTACCAACTTGCAGAACAGCTATTTTGTTGGCCCTAAGTTTGGCTGAATAATGAATTAGAGGCACAGCACTGTTCCAGAGGGCACTGGTTCATCATTTTAGTCTGTTAGTCTGGACTAAATCATAGTAAGTAAAGCCAAACAAGAATCTGTTTCCATATAGTTTATAAATTTACAGACTCATTTGTGTTGGCATATAGCAAACGAATTGCCCAGTTCCACTCTGCATGAAGGAAGGGCGGAATTGTAATTAGCAAGGAGCGTAACTGAGGGCCAAAACTGACTTTTTTCAGTGACATGGAGGAGTCACAGTGATGCTGGCAGAGGGACTGACTCTTCTTCCTTGGAGTCGGTCACCATTCGACCACTGCTTTGCTTTATTGCCTCTTAGGAGAGTAACAAGAACAATTCTGTTAATGCCTCTATTAACTAAATAAATTCTGTCGTTAATTTCCAGAAAAATTAAAGAAAACAATCCCAATTAGAATATAATGTTTGCAAGATACTGGCCTGTGTTTCAGTTTAACAGGATAGGGTCATAAGCATGCTGTTGTCGAAGTTTTCACCAATGTGTTGCTGTTGTAACTGAAGTCACATCTATCCTGATGAATATTTCATTTCCCCAATCATGCTATTAAAAACAGAGTGTTTTTACCCTTTCATTTCTGCTTTCTCTTTTCCAGTACCATCATGACAGCTGTGGCTGCGTCCTGTTTACAAATTGCTGCTAGTCACATTTTCAGTAGTCCTTGTGGGTTTTGCTTTCCCCTAATACATCCAATTAGGAGGAAATATTTCTCACAAGCATGGACTTGCTCTTCTCCTTGTAATGACATAGTTCTGCAATCCAGGAAACAGTGCTGCATGGTGTCCATGTCCACGATTTCCTGATGTGGGAAAAACGTGTGGAAAGCATCTGGAGAGGAGGAGACCCCCTTTACCAGCTTGTTTCCTGTAAGCGAAATTGGAAGACCTTGTCTGTGCAAATAGATTTCAAAATAGAGTCTGCCCTTTGACTGTCTCCATAATTACACAGCGCTCTCTGTATTTTATTTGGCTGCCAGAGCAGTTAACCCCTGGAAGTAAGGGGCTGATGATGGCGTGACCAGCACGGGTATGCAGACATGACCATGTGAATACACTCCTGTTTGGAGAAGCCTGTCATTTAGACCTTCTTACAATATACTTTTACCAAATTTGAGAATTATCATGTGTTGGATTATGTTGATTAAGATGCATTATGTCCGTAATGTACAGAAAATGTGGAGGTATTAGTTGCAAAAAAGGGGAAAAAAGGAGAAACAAAACAAAAGTTCTTTCAGGGCTTTGATGTAACCAACATCTGTCAACAGAATGAATTTGCTTTTGTTTAATTTCAAGGGCTCTTGTCTTTCTACTTTGCCCAATCAGTTTCAACTTCTGCCTCAGGCATTTCCCTATGTTGTTCTTGGAGGTTTTTTCCTTTTTTTTGATTTTCTTTTTTTTTTTAGCAAATGCGCAGGTTATTGCATGTGAAATGTGAGCTGCTCTTCTGCTACACAGGTTATGCAGAGCTGGAAAGGACCTTTAATCTTTCCCATCCTATTTTTGAAGCTTGAACATACCTTTGCAACAGGGGGGTTACAAAGTCAGTGTTTTATTAGACAGTTAGAGTTACAATTACAAGTAAAGGTCTTTCAAACCACAGCCATTATTTTGGATTGAAAAATGGGAACATTTGGTAATTAGCAGTAAGAAGCTATGTATTCTTACCTAGTTGCATTGGCTGGGTTCCACATATTGTTACCCTTAGTGATTTTTAATATGTCATTTTAAACTTTAATCCTCAGAAGTTTCAGCAAAATGAGTTTTTGCACAAGAACCTAAATTATGCTAGAGTATTAAAATTACCTGACAAGCCAAATGAAGGATCTCTAGAGTTTTACCTCTGAATGAGTATATATTGAGAAAATCCCTACAGTATTTCTTTTTTCAGTTTAAAAAGAGAGATTAAATCACACATTTTGAAAAGAGTTGTCAGAACAGTGCTTTTGATGTTGTTAACCTTATCAAGAGCAAGTTGATCTTATTTCCTAAGTAGTTTCCGATGTTAATTCTTGTAATTCTAAATAATTTTGGTACTCTGCTTCTGTTGATACTATGACTAAATTATTTTAAAATATGTCAATTTATTTCTTGTCTCTTTTAAGATGCATCCCTTGTATTTATTGCAGCTCAGAACTGTCATGAAGTTTATCCATTGGTAATATTTTTGTTAATTGCTTGGAAAATTTAAATCTTTCATGAATAAATACCAAAAAAATGGTTGCTAACAATCACATTTGATGAATCATGTAAATGAGCAAGTTTTTTGCCCAGCTACCCCACACTTCATTCACTGGAAACATAGCTTGATAAATTGCTCTAACTGTTAAACAAGAAGCATTAGAAAAGGGCTTATGTGAGAGTTCATTTTCAACATCTCCCGTTAAAAATACTTCTTGACCAGAGGAAAATCACATTTAAATTACTAAAATCAACTTAATTAAGGGTCATTAATAGAGATACACATAAAAAACTCTCCACTCTAGGAGTGAAATGGGAGCATTTCATTATATAGTGTAACATGCATGAACAGATAACAATTAAAATAGCCCTGGAGTAAAAGGCTAATAAATATAGGGCACACTGTGCTGCAAAATCAGTCACTTAAAAATGCTCCCACCCATCATAATTCTTGAATGCCATATTCAGCCCCTCTGGCTGGCTCGTTTAAAAGGAAAAGAAATGTAATTTCCACACAAGATAAATTCATCTGGTAATTCAGAAGAGCTCCCAGTGCATATTTATATGATGAATGCAGAGGAAGGTGTGGAAGGTGTGCAGAGGAATCCAGGCAGGCCGTGTGTGCGCACGGAGGGCACAGTGGCATTCACAGTGGCATTCACTGTGGCTCAGCAGAGCAGTTGTCAGTAATCTGCTCTGCTCCACGCATCTGAGCTGCTGGTGTGATGGGGTAACGCTGCTGACAATTCCCCTCCGTGCAGCTGATAGTAAATACTCTATGGCTCATGGCAGGTGAGGTAGCCTTGCTGTTCGGGTACAGAATAAACACATAAAGGGACAACTTTGTATCCTGGCTGTGCTGGTCCCTTACCAGCCTACCCAGCTTTACACACCACACTCTCCAGTGGCTGCAGTTTCTGCTGGAAGATGCATGCTTGCCACGTTTATGAACTATCTTACAGTAATTAGTATACACAGGAAGCTTAACAAAAGGATGTGCTTAAGCACCAGTGTTGCAGAAGTAAATAAAGGCACTGGGAAAAGCTTTGATGGGTGTAAGGGGTGGGGAGGAGGGACTCTCTGAGCCAGACTTGGAGAATACAGACAGTTGTTCCTGTCTCAGGTGATTGATGATGTTGCTATATCGAATTAGCTGGGAATATGGGAGCTTGAAAAATAAAAGGAGCTGTGGAGGCATTAAAAGACCTTCTGAAGGAAGGAAGTGTGTGGATGGAGTCCAGATTTTCATTATAGACCAGTAACTTCATTGTATTTTAATGCCATTTTATTTAATTTTATTTTTACTTTGTAGGAGAAAGTTTTCTCTTATAATTTTTTATATTTCAAATAAAGGTTTAGTTGTCCTGTGTTTATAATTCTCATGATATAATTTAGGAATTGTATTTTAGAATGGTGATACTTATTTGCTTGTCTCATTTCGTCTGTTCAAGTAGTAGATATTTTTGTATGCATCTGGTTTATAATGAGTAGTTAGTAGAATAACAACAGGCTACAGTACCTTATTATCTTGTTATTTTGTGACAACACTTACAGTGTATCTTTGAGAGAATAGAGGTAAAAATTTTATTCCGAATAAAAAGCTATCCCTTCTGAATTTGAGCTAGTCGATAGACATGTACCCATGAATATGATTTAATGTATTTAAGAATGTGTATTTGGGGAGCACATTGGGAATAATTGACAAGCACGCTTGCACCTTTTCTTCCCCAGTTAAATTGTGACACAGTAGACAAGGTGCCTGGGGAGCATTCTGGGCATCAAGGAGAGCATTTAAAATACATGTTCACATATCGATGTCCGTGTGGACTTTAGCTAACCACACCAGTGAGGGTGAGGTTTCCATATATTTGTAGCACCTTTAGCTGTGCTAAGAGCAAGGTACTTCAACTGCACTCCGTAAAAGAAGCAACTTTACTTACACTGTCAGAGTAATTGCTAATTCTGATGGCCCAAGAGTTGCTGCCTCAGCAAATTCTGTGCTTCCAAATTCCAGAAATGTATACAAACCAGACAGGGAGTTTGTAGGATGCTTTGGGTTCTTTGGATGTGCTTACAGTTGCAGTTTAGGTGACGCTTGCTCTTTTTTTGTATGTTTTAATGTTTTTTGTTAATTGGACAATGATTTTTTTTTCTTGTGAAGGAGACTCTAGGAAAGTAGATTATGAATCGGCTGTTCTAGTTCTAGTTTATAGGCTACCAAATCAGTCCAGCCTACTTCTAACTGGGAAGCTCCACTTGGAGACACTTTCTTCTGCTTTGAAGCAGGCAGCTTCCATTGGGTACTCAGGTTATACTGAGAGCTTGAGGTGAACCTCAGCCTTCAGCTCCACTTTGTTATTTATCAACAAGTAAAAAAACCAAATAGCAACACAAAAACCCCAAAACAAAACAAACAAGAAAAAACCCAAACAAACCAACCAAACAAAACCCAACAACAACAACAACAGAAAAAAAAAAACAACAGTAAAAATTTGCTTGAATAAAATTTTCTGCACCTAGGTTTTAACTTTTCAGTTATTAGTACCTAAATGTAACCCTGACCAGTGCAAAGAGACAGTCAGGAAGATTTCTAATGCAAACCTGATGCAACTGTTTCATTCAGTCTGGGTTTGGGGCTCCAGACCAGTGCATAACTCAAATTTTTTGTATTTTGTGGAATATTGTAAAAGGGCTGTCTTTGAAAGATGGCACATGTGGAAGGATAATTTCTGCATCTGAACATGATAAATGCATCCAAAGGAAAGGAAGGGAGGTACAATAGGATAAAAACATGCAAAATAGGAAAGAAACTCTTCTGGAAGTAAACATTTTTACATAGTTACAAAATATGCGGTAGATTAATTTCTTAATTTCTGTGATATAAAAGTGTTTAGTTACTTCTGTTTAAACAAAAACTTCTTACTGAAGAATAATTATTCATCTGGATTACTTACCACAGGATTGCTCTTGTATTTGTGTACATAATGATATTTTTCAGAAGCAGATCAACTGTTATGTTAAACTTATGTTTCAGAAAAAAACCCTGTGTTTATATTATAGAACATTTGAGTAGTGGAAACACACACTGTGTGTAATTGTAATGTAATTGGGCAGTCAATAATCCTTTTGAATTTCCTGGTTTTGATGCTAGCATTGTCTTTCGTGGTGCATTATTTTGGTTTTGATGTCTCTGAGTCTTTGTGCCTCAACTGCCCTTTCTTTTCCCTTTTTTTCTTTTTTTTTTTCCTGTTTTCCTTTTTTGTGGGGGCAAAATGTGTAATTGGCCAACAACTAAATTTGAGCTGTGAAACTTTCGTCCCAAATTCCCATGCGAAGTAAATGGAAATCTGATTCAAATATTCCAAATAAATTTCAAATTTTAATCCCTTAAATTACTTCTGGTCAAGATTAAAAATATCTCCTGAAGTTTCTTCTGTTGCCCTCTGAACAAAATGAACTGTTCTTTGTGTGTCTTGAACAACAAGACAAAGAGCGACATTACCTTTGTTATGCTCAAATCTGTGACCAATTCTGCAAAAATACAGCTGAAAATATTGTATGAAATAACATTGTCTTCTTTTTTTTGTCTTCTCTTTTCTTGCTATTGTGCCTTATTAACTGCTTTGCTAAGCCTTGAACAGTGCAGCCATGCAAATTGCTCCAAGCAGAGGCCAGTTAGAGCATCATTCCTGCCTGTAAATGGTGGGGAATTTACCCACACTGCTTTTTAATGCATCAAACCAAAACAGATTTGGTATTTTGTAAAGCTTCAAAGTATTGTTTGGGAAGTTTTTTTGTTCTCGTTCTTCTTGTTCTTTCTGCTCTTTCTTAAACAGTACAAGATTTGTATTAACCTCAGTAACTACATGAGTTCTGTGCTTGGTTTTACATTATGTCCTTTTTTTTTTTTTGCATACTTTCCATTTTGTAATGTGGTAATAGAAAAAATTGTTAATAATTTTTAATTTATCTGTTAACAGGTTCTGTGACTGGCTGCCACATAATCATTTCTCTGTGCAATCGTAACTACCTGCACAGGCACTCAAGCAATCATCAGCAAAGATGCTTCTTCTTTCAGGGACAAAGAAATGCTGCTTATAGTATAGTTTGGCCAGCCATGGTTTCTCCAGCTCACCAAGTTCCTAAGGTACTGCAATTTCTGTTACCTAATCTGTTCTTCAGCCAGTGTAGAGTTTGATTGCAGTCGTGATCAAGTGTATTTGTTGTCCAACAGCTGAGGGTTGGATCACTGTCCTGTTGCCTGGTCTGTTATTTGAAATAGGAGAGCTGATGTTCAGCTGTCTACCATGTTAAACACAGTGACGTATTTAGTTATGAGGCAGTTCAAGCCTGGGGCTTGTTCAGTTACAGTAGAATAAATGTGAGTATTATAATTATCTGTCAACAATTCTGGGTCCAGATTCTTGTTTGGAGCAATTGTAGACAGTCTTACCAGAAGTCAGTAGGAATCATTCATGATCATCTGAGTCCCATTCTGTATAAATCTCTAGCAAGCTAATTACAAAAGTGCTTATATTTTGCTGATGATATTATTTGGTTATATCAGAAACAGAATGTACAATACCCACTGGTAGCTGTCCTGCAATTCCACTGCATGTTTTAAACTTGTATTTTTTCTGCCTGAGTGTTCTTTTTCCTTGCAACATATATTTTTGTTTTTATTTACTTTAGAGCCAAAAGGGACTCTTTGATGCAAATGCAAATTTAACATGTGCTCCACTTCTGGTTTCCTTTTTTTCCTTTTCTATTTTTTCCCCTGTTTAATTACAGCATACAGATTAACTGTTTAGTGTCTTTCCTTTAGCCAAAAGAAACCAAAGTACCCTTTCTAAACAGTGCTTCACAGGATGTGTATTAGTACTTTTTACAATTTCGTTTTTCATTTTAATATAGATCTCTTATGCCAAATATAGGGCGCTTCCATGGGCCAGATATACTAAAAAGTTGTTAGACAGGAAAGCAGTTAAGAATGATGGAAGTAGGGCTTTTAGCCCTAAGAGGCTGTGGAAGCTCTGTGTGCAGGGAGAACATAGGGTTTTATGCTCTATATATTTTCAAAAGCTTAAAAATCATAGAATTTAAAACTTTATTTTCTGTATTTAGATGCTTCTTTTAGGATAAAGAGGAAGAAATATATTGTCATAATGAAAACTTGTCTTCCCAGATGAGAGTTCTCAGACGTTCAAAAATCAGTCCATGTCTATGAACTCTGAAAACTTGAGGGCAAAGTTATTACTTTTATTCAGAGTATGCCAGAAATCACATTGAAATAACAGTGTTTTTTAAGATGTGTGTGTGAAACTGTCCACGTAGACATTTGTATGTCTGCTGCTTTGGGCTTCCCCCTTCACAGTTCTTAGAGGTCAGTAGGATCATGTCTCAGTTAATAGGTAACTGCCCTCCAAGGGGAAGGCGAGGGTGATGCTGTGTGTGGAGTTGCTAATCCAACAAATGGTGTTGGCTTGTTTGTTGGGGGTTTTTTTTAACTAAGGGCCAAACTACTGCAATAGGATATTGTTAAGGTTGATATGGCATTCATTTTAAAGAAATGGGAATCTGAAATCCTGTTGACATAAGTTCGCTGCAGATAGTTTCACAGTTTTTATTGGATTAAACATAAAATACCTGTAACATTAACAGTAGTCTCCCTATTTGAAGTCCCAGAGTTCATTAGTTGCCCCACTCTTTGTTACTCCAACACCCTGTTGTTGTATGGGTGTTTTGTGTACAGCCAAATGCCTACTTTGTTTTCTGCCTGCCAGCTTGACTCTGTATTTTGTGAAGTCAGTGCAAAACTCACCCAGTGGCCAGCACGGCAGAAAATCAGCCTGGCTGTCATGGGCAAAGGGATTCTTCTGCAGCCAGTGAAACAGCCCAGGACCCTCTGAGAGAAAGTACATTTCCAATTCTGTGCAAGACATTGCTGTTATTATTAGCTTTCATGTTTATAAACGTTGTTAAATTGTTGTGGATTTTAAAAAATAAGATACTCAATTTCACCTCATACAAGAGCTGAGAAGTTCTTGTGTGGAAAAATGAAGTTTATTACACTTCCCTTGACAGAGCAAATGGGGATACCGTAGTGTTATGCTGTAGATGGAGAAATTTTGGCACAGCGTATGAACTAGATGAATGTGCAAAGCACATGAACTAAATTAATGTGCAAAAGTCTCTAAATTAAAATAAGTTAAATCCTAAAGTTCTTAGTCAAAAAGCAATCCCATTGATTTCTCAATAGGAGTTTTGTTTGAATGGGAAACATGGGACTTGATCAGGTTTAATTCTGAGACTAGTTCTGTATGTTTTTCCCATCATTTCCAGTGTTTAGATGCCTTTTGTAGAAAATGTCCCTCTTTGCAAAAGAAAATGAAGAGTTTTTAAGTCTTTGTCCCCATTTCCTAACTTGAGACTGTCTGTGCTGGAAGTCAGCTGCAGTATCTGGGGTTTCAGCACTGGAAGGCTAACAGACTGTGTAAGTCAGTAGTAACAGGCAATGTTAAGTTCAAAAGGGCAGTGGAAGAAATACTGAGGCAGCCTTGAGGGTTTGCCCTGATGGCTTAGGAAGGTCGATACTACGACAGAAAGGGCAAGCTGCCATGAAGCAGGAGGCAGTATCTGAGAAAATGATCCCATTGTCATGCTCAGTTTTCTGATCTTCATTTTCAATCCTTTTTCTCCAAGCACATAAAGAAGCCAGACTATGTGACGACAGGCATTGTACCAGACTGGGGAGACGACATAGAAATTAAGAATGAAGATCAGATTCAAGGGCTTCGTCAAGCCTGTCAGTTGGCCCGTCATGTCCTGCTTCTGGCTGGAAAGGGCTTAAAGGTAACAATTACACAAGTCCCATAACAGCTTGGGTGCCTTTTCTGCTTTCACTTATTTGGGTTTTGTTCCTACTTTTTTTTCTTTCAGCTTTCCTACCATGTGCATCCAACTTTAAGTTTGATCCTGAAAAATAAGGATTTATTAACTTTTGATCCAGTTCATGGTATTTCTATACTTTGGACCTACATAGTGCATAATTACTGGCTCAGGTGTAATATCTCTGTGTTTGTAATCTCCCTCTCTTCGTGTTAAATCATGTGAGTTTCTCCCAAGGCACGTGCTACATTTTTTCCTTTCATTTCATGGCCCATCTACCTCACATGTCATGCTTTCCAGCTCTGCATGTGTACAGGCTCACACTTGGTCTGCCTTCACCACTCCCTTCATCCTTCAGCCCTCACAGCCCTGTGTGATCCAATACAACGCGTAGAGCTGCCATTGGAAAAACAGGTGCCAAATTCTACACAATTTTCCAGAGTGCATTGGTAATAAAGCCTCATGATTTCCAGAAATGTTCCTACAGTATGCTTTTTGGGATACCTCCCAAGAAAAAAATTGTAGAGGGAGGAGCCTACTACCGGGTTTTGCAGATGAAGAAATGCTTTTTCAGCCTTGCCTTGGTATTTCATGTAATAGCATATTGGATAAGGTGAAATGGGTTGAGTAGCTATGAGTTGCAGAGATAGATGGGGACTGTAGGTCAATGCCATTGACTTAAAAGGGGATTTTTCTTTCAGCTATCATCACTCTTTCACAAAGGTTTAGTTCTGGACCTGGGATGGCAAATAGCAAAATTGCCTGAAGCTTTAATTTTACATAGCTTTGTGCATGTTTAACTTTTTAATGTTCAATTATTTCTCGGTACAATGAAACTTACTCATTTAAAGGCATATACATGTTTCCAAAGGATCAGGGTGCAATGTGGGCTTTGAATGAGAGCAGTTTTTCCCAAATAGTCTTTGGTTGTTATCATGTGTAGATACACATGTGTGCAGCATGGTGTCATTTATGACGCAGTTCATATTACATGCCAAATCATACACAAATAGCAAAGTACCGCACACACGTAATGAATGTTTTGGAGCAAAAGGGTGTATAAGGTAATAGTTACATAAGCAGGACCTGTATACTGGAGGAGAGGTGGCATTTGGAGTTGCAATGCTGAGACCACAGCCCAGGTCAGTCACAGACTGGTGGTGAGCTCTGTTTTACACAAGTATGTGTTTGTTCAAGACTCCCCTGACTGGGAGGATGCTCCAAAACCCTCCGTCATTCACAGTGAGCATCTTCTGCTTTCCAGTCTGTTGCTGCATGGGCTCAGTTTATACCCATCTGTTCTTGGGCCAACACTGCTCTTTAATTTAAACAGCTTCCTGCCTTTCCTTGAGTCTTCCCCTTCACGCAGGAATAGAGCTGTGCACCAGACTAAACATACCAAGCTCTTTTAGCCTATTCTCGTAAGCTAAACTCTACATTCCTATTTTTCCTGAAGAGTCCCATCTCTCCACCTGTTCCTGTTCTCCTGCAGAACCCACCTTGCACACAGCTCTCCAAACTGACTCTTGCTGGTTCTTTAGCTAGTGGCAGTAAGATCCCCCAGTATAACAAAGGTGCATTATAATCTATGGATACAGAGAGATACAGTTTGAACATGGTTTTGATGTTGCCATTACTGCCTGTGGAATTTCAAATTACAATACAGTATTATATATGATAGCTTTCCTGGGTTTGAGTTACAGATTTGGGGAAAAAAAACCACAGATTCTATGACATGAAAATATTTTATTATATACTGTTGAATTGCCCTGTTCCAAGTGAGGGATTAGGGGCACAGCAGGTGCCACCCCAAACTTGCCTAGCTAGCAAAAGTACCTTTAAAAGTAAAGCACATACTGTTAAAAGGAGAACTTTTCACAGAGTGTAAGCCATGCAGAGACCAGAGAGCTGTCTGCTGAGTATCCAAAAACCACATCAAATTGCTTGAGCAGAGCAGCAGTAGACAGCAGCCAGCTGGGTACGTAGCAGTTCAGTTTGTCTGTGGGCTAAAGACGAAGATGGTTGAGCAAAGGCAGGGGCCACAAACCTGTGTTTATCCAGAGCCAACGGCTGCCGTATCCAATCCAGACAGGCTGCCAAGGCTGCGCCTGCCATCCCGGCACCAAGGCTGCCATGGCTGCTGCAAAGCAGGGGCCTTGGGCAGTAATCCCAAATCCTGGTTTGAACCCAAATCCATTGCTCCTCACCTGCCTAACAACGTTTCTGTGCTGACCAAAATTCAGCTGAGTGAACAGACCTGGTTTTATCCTCAACACAGTACACAAGTGCACTCTTTTGTATTGACTGTGTGTGGCCATGCAGTATTTCAATATATAACTGTCTCTTGCACCACAGCCTACCTGTATTCCACATGTTACTGCAAAATCACAGCCACTGGGACATTTCCTTCAGTGTGCTAAGAATGATACTCCTATCTGTACGAAGTATGATTTTCAAAGACTCGGAAATCATTCAAAGCAAAATCAATTTACAGAGGAACCCTCAAAAGTACTCTCAATTAGAGAGGTTTCCCTACCAAATTTCAGCTCTAACCATTCCAGCGACAGAGCTGATCCAAAAGAAAAGCAAGAATAATGTTACTTTAAGCATGTGCACTTTGCACTCCATGGATACCCAGAAAATGGCTGAATGATTTGTGAGTGATTTATGAATGATTTAAATTTTTTTTAATATGTAAAATCTTGAGGAAAAGATGAATCTAGAAAACACCAAGCATAAAAATTAAGATTTCTGAAAATTATGGGTCAGTACTTGTAGATTCATTATGATCATCCAGGCTATGGCAACTTTAAGTAAAATATCCTTAAAATTTGAATCTAAATATTTTGATGTTTTATAAAATTTCGGAATACCTGGAAAACAATTTCTTAAAATGTTTGAATACATTATGGTGAATGTATTGGGCAATTAGAAGACTTAATATCCATTTTTTTACAAATAAAAGGGAAAGGAATGTTTTGTTTTAAGGGACTGAAAACATTGAAACAAGACATTTCTATAGAAGCTACTGAAACGATGCCACGAGAAATTGGTGTCTTTGAGAAAGCACATATGGAAAAAAGAAGAGAAAGGAAGTAGACAGGATTTTAGGTTTTCTAGGAACCTTTGAGTGCTCATTTCTACTGCATGCTTTATTTAAAATCTTTTTTCAGAAAAAAAAAGTTCATGCATCAATAAAGTATATCAGACAGTATAGTGTTTTGTATCAAAGCAGCCTATTTGAAACGTCCAATATTTCATTGAAGCTCGGCTGCAGTCACATTCAGTAAATATGAGAAACTCTCCTTGCTTTTTTAACAGGATGTTATGTTTGATATTTTAGGTTGGCATGACAACTGAAGAAATAGATTCCATTGTTCATCATGAAATAATCAGACAGAATGCCTATCCATCACCTCTGGGCTATGGAGGTTTTCCAAAATCTGTTTGTACTTCTGTAAACAACGTGGTATGTCATGGTATTCCTGACAGGTATTTCCTCAATAATGTACATTTTACAACTGGAAATTAAAATGCTAAACTGAAATTAATAAATTGTATTTGATTTTGAATATACTGCAGCTTAACTAAATGTCGTTCTCAAACACATTGTAGATGCAGAACATGTTACCCTATGATGCTGATAGCTGTTATAGAAATATATGTGAAATAGGAAAAAAAAATTATCCTGTTTGTCCAGGCACTTAAAGAAAAGTAGTATATTGCATTTTGAGTTTAGTATGTGTGGGGAAAAAAACCCAGTATGGTCTGATTTTTTGTTCATACAGCAAAATAAGTATAGGCTAAGGAATAAATGTATTTGAATTTATGTGGGACTTTTTTTTATATTCTCAATACATTCAGCTACTCACAAAGTAAAATATGAACCCTAGTGAGAGAAAAAGAATAAATATAATGGTAGATTTTTCAGGTGTTGATGTGTTTTTCTGGTAGTCATTTCTCATTATTTTATATTCAGCTACACTTGTTCTCTAAATAGTTGGAGCTGAACATTAAAAATGGTTATTCTGTTTGCTTCTGCCTTCCTCCATCACAAAATATCTAGCCCTTGATTTTTTATGTATGTGTCATTAGGTGTTTATTCTTATATTCCCTTTGTTGGGAACTGTCTGTCAGCATTATTTTTTTTTTCTGTTTATGTTTCAGTCGACCTCTTCAGGATGGAGATATTATCAACATTGATGTCACGGTGAGTAATTCATATAAAAAATAGTCTTTGATCAACTTTAGAATCACTAGTAGCAACAGGAAGAATAGTGGATTGGAGATGGGGGATGCACAGATGGATGTGCTGTTTACTTCTGAGCCAAGGCACAAGCAGCTGGTTTCCTTTTTTGTTTTTAACTGTGTGTTTATTCCAGCTAGACCCAGGCCTGACTTGAATTTAGGACTGGAATCAGATGCACTGAGATCAATGTTGGCCTAAGTGAAATGTCAACCCAATCCTGCTATGTGTCATGTTTTTGAGAAGGTGTAATTGTTATTGATCCACTGTGTAGTTAATGCAGAGCACCACAGTACTGGGCAGCAGCTGAAGATAGATATGTATGAGATGAGCTAACATGAAGAAAGCCAGCATTTTTCCTTCACTCTGCCAAGATTGATCTTCCTCTTCCTGCTGATTTTGAGTGGGGCCTGACATTATCTTACTCTGTCATTAGAGGCTGCATTGGCCTGGGTATGTCAGTCTATTTGGACAGCAACTCTTTTGCTAGCAGTGTTCCCTACATTTATTAAAATCCCCGAAGGTAGTGTTGTGTTCCATTTCTGCCATAGAAGCCCTGAACCTTTTGAGCAGAAACAGAAATAGTGTGATATAACCGTGACTTAATATTTCCAGGGAATCATCAATTACAGCTATTTAAATAAACACAGGCTGCATTTTCCTAGGAGCAAGAAAGCACAGGAACTGGAAACCTAATTCTCATTTCATTTATGAAAAAAAGATATTTGTATCTTGCAGAAGTTTTTTTTTTTCTTTTTTGTTGTGCATGTTTTTATTTTTCTGAAGTGCTGTTTATTCCTAATATGAACACAGATTTTTTTTTAATCCCACCATTATTTTGCAATAATATGTCACATACAAGGGAGTAGAATCTCATAAAAACAAGCTTTTTAAACCATTAAAGAATCTAGTGGTAACTTGAAACTATTTTCATACTGGCAGAGTGAAGAAATCTTCAACAGACCTACCTCTGAGCATGAGATTCAAGCTTTCTAAAATATTTTTTCTATTAAAATTAGGGTCAATGACCTTTTTCCCATTATATACTCACATGTGATCCAGAACTGGATTTGGTTTGGCTTGGGTTTTTGATCTTTTTTAATTCTTTCCCATGTCCGTACTTTCTAATCTTAGAATTCTGACTATCAGGTTTACACAGTGCAGTCTAGCATTTTTAAACTTTATTTTTGACCTTCATTTTTACTTTGGTGAACTTGTGTCGCTTTGCTCAGTTTATTAAACTAAATCAGTTTACGACAGCTAAGGATTTAAATCATATTTCTTTGTACCTCCTTGAGGTTCATTTTACTTTTTGTTCAGTCTGTCAGAATAATAATGATACCTTAGATTAAAAAAAAACTATAGACTCATATCACAGATACTTTCCGTGATAAACTAAATGAAACATTTTTATCTTAGCATAGTGTGCATGCCTTGTCCACTCTGCTTCACAAATATCTGACTAAATGTTACTGGCCTTTTTGCAGACATATAGTTATTTGCTTTTTATTTACTCTCATAAAATAAAATAAATCTTGACGTTTCTGTGAATGTGAAGATTTCTGCAAGGATGGGAATTGCTGACTGTCTTTGTAAGATTTCTTTTATCATTTGAAACTGAACTGTGCTGTGTGTGATAATTGCTTAGTCCAAAACAGCTGAGGAAAAAATACTCCTTTTCAGCATTATTAACTGATCTCTTAGCTTATTTTTATTGAGCAAAACCAGGACATTTCACAGCTGGACAGAATAAAAATCAAAATAAATATTGCACAACAAATTGTTTATAATTGTGTACAGGTACTATAAAGTAATTAAATAATACTCAGATTGTTAAGTGTAAATACCTAGCACTGTGTACAAATTATATGAACAAAAAAAATCCATTTTAGCACAATTAAGATGGTAGCATTTCATAGATGAAATACAAATTTTTTAGGCTTGAAACACGTAGACTTGAAAATGTGTTTTAGTATAGAGACAATAGTGTTATCCATTACTGGATCCTCAGCATAGTGCAATTTTCAGCCTATTGTTACCAGGTTAATGTTTCTTCCGACTTGGTTCTTTCACTGAATTTTAAGGAAATAGTATGTTACAGTTGCTGTGGTTGTAGTTTATTAACATCAGAAATATATAATTGCAGCTGATGGGCTGCAGTAAATATTGTTATTTGGTTTATTGTTGGGTTTTTTGTTGTTGCTTGTTGGGTTGTTTGGTTTTTTTTTAACTCTCCTATGTTTTAAATCTGTATTTGCTTTTCCAGGATGATGGTGATATTTAATGTTGGGGGTTGGTGTGTCTTACTTGCTAGAGCTAAAAACAAACTAGTTCAGTGTAAATATGAACTATCTACTTTAAAACCTGCCCAGTGGGCATTACATAAAAAACAAAAAGAGATTTTGTCATGGTCTGAACTGGCAGAGGAAGGTGTAGAGCGGAGGATTGCAGCTGCTTTTTGCCAGAGCAGTGGTAACACAGTTGGGCCCTTGCTGGCAACTCACCTTTCTTGAAAATACCCCTTGCCCCTAATGGCCTGCATTTTCTTTATATCTCAGCCTGAAGACAAACCTGGCATTGGAATAAACTGTCTGTAGCATGGGGTTTTTGGGATTGTGGGGTTTTTTTTTAGTTTGGAATCAACCAAAAAGAATGTGAGTCTGTCTTTCACAAATAGCTTGCCAGTGGCAAAAGTTCAGTGGTTCGAGCTCGGTGAGTAATTAGTTGTAGAAGGATAGTTGCCCACTGTTTGGGGGAGGAAAAATGTTTTAGAAGATCAAAACTGTGCACCATTATAATTTGTCTTTTAGTAGGGAAATATTGCTTGGTCATACAATTATGGGCCTGCCTGCCATGTGCAGAGCTGCAAACCCCATTTTAATGGTGTGCTGCAGAGCTCCATAGTGCATAGCCAGGATTTCTTGTGCTCAACAGAGAATTTCAGGAGGGCTAACATTTAAAACCTGTGAAATATCAAAAAGAAAAGGAAAAAAAAAATGTAATTAATTCAACAGCATGTTTCATTTTCAGAACATGAAATTTTTCAATGCCACAGCAGTACATTTATTCTCTCAAACTTCATCCCTGGAAATCAGAAGTAAAATCCCATGTTAATGCCACATTGTAGCTTAAAAATGAGATCAAAGAAAACGTGCAAGAGCTGACGGTGGATTTGGTCCGTGTTTTCTGTGGGGTTCAATCTGGCTGTTGGTAGCCGGGTCTGGCTCTCACCTCAGAGCTCCAGCGGGGGCTGCAGGCTGCAGACATCCACCTCCCTGCCACTACCACCAGGTGACCCGTGCCTACGGCCTCAGTCCCTGCCCTCTGGGGTACGAGCAGGTCCCTGCCTGCAGGGGCCAGCAGGGGTGGGCACCTGGCAGCCCCCAGGGCCTGCTTCAGCCCATCCATGGCCCCCACCCATCTTCTCACAAGCAGCCCCGTTATCCTCATGTCCTGTGGCTGAGCAGAGTCACTGCCTGGTGCGCTGCTGAACGCTGATGCCCACGTTTTGCTTTTCTTGAATTTTTAATTGGCAATATTGGTAACCCTTAGACACTTTGCAGTCTTTCAAGCTTTTTTTTTTTCCCCCCTCTGCAGTGTTTTGTCTTGCAAATATGACTTACCTGTCTATCTGTTGCAAAATATAGCTTGTTCCCAGAAAGAATGGATTTAATTAAGACGACGATTTGTTTCTGGATGCAAAATGAGAAAATGTCTTAACGTTTCTGCATATGTTTAGGTGTATTACAATGGCTACCATGGTGACACTTCTGAAACCTTTTTGGTGGGCAATGTGGATAAATCTGGTGAAAAGTTAGTGGAGGTTGCCAGGAAATGTAGAGATGAAGCAATTGCAGCTTGCAGACCAGGGGCTCCCTTCTCTGTAATTGGAAACACAATCAGGTAAGCCTTATATTGACAAGTAAAAGGAGGGCTGGCAAATGGGACAAAGGTTATTGGTGGTTTGGTATAAAGCTGATGACATGTTTTATGATTCAAAACCATCATTTCAGTCTGATATCAGTATGTGAACTGCCAAGCTATAATGTTGTTCCTTGGGTAAGAGGTATTTTTTTTTAAGTGAATTACACTAGGGTCAGCAAAGATAAATGTAGAAAAAGACAAAGATATTCACAAAGTAGATTTAAATTAACAGATGTAATTTGCACGGGGCTTTTGTTTATTTTTTATTTGAGTGTGACACTACACCACATCCATCTAACAGTGTAAGACAGTTAGAAACCATTGTTTTCATTGAATGTTACAAAGGAATTAGTCAACATAAATAAGCTCTTTGTTTAAAAACTACAAAAATATTTAACTCGAGAGCTTCTGATCTTACAAAGAGCAGTGCCTGCAAACGTCACAGGGAAAAAAGAGCTGACATTCAGAGATTTTTCCCTATTTTGCATCTCTTCTAGCCTTCACATAAATGCAGTCATGACTCTTCTGCTGATGGATTTAAATAAAAATGTGTCTTAGTTTTTTGAAGGTACCTATGGATTATTTTAAAATGTTTGCCAAAAGAAAGAAATAGACATATATCATATACATTTCATTAAGCAATACTTCTTCGGACTGCTAATGGTCCCAACAAGCTATTGAATTCATTCTGATTACTTAAAAGCTGCAAGGCTTAGTCACCTTGAAAGGATGCTGCCTTTTTTTTTCTTTGTAAATCTTCAAATACTTTAAGAAAAAAAGAGAACGGCAAAATATCGGTTAGATGTATTTATAGCTTTAAAAATATTGTAACAGAGTCTGAATCAAACTTTAGTAAAACCTCTTTGGGTTATATCTGAGAAGCTTTTATTGAAGACTTTGTATAAAATTGTGTTTTTGACAGTTTTAAATTATAGGCTAACTAGCCTGGAGAAAAAGGATAGTGTCTTTCTGTTCTTTCATAGGAAATGTTGAATCAGACCCCTACTGGGAAAAGAAATTTAATGCATATCTCACTATCTTACTGTCCATGAATATAATAGAAGTGAATTCAAAATGTAGTTTTATTTTTGCAAATGGGATGAGTCGATAGATGCACCTCATATTTTTGAACACCTAGGGTTCAACAAATTTACTGGTGGTGCTCTTGCATTTTAACAAAATTTATTCTTGAGTAGAAGGGGGCACAGAACACTGGATTCTTATTCAAGCATTCTATCGAGCTCTGCATTCATGGCTGTGTCTAAAGGGCATGTCAGCCTTTGATTCTCTCTGAGAGGTAATTATCCTTTTCCTGTCACGGAACAACAAATGATAGCTAACTACAGAGGCACATTTGCAGTAGTCACATTCATCAACTGCAGAAAAAAAATTCAATTTAATTGTGCAACACAGCTGCACATAGGCTTTTTGAGCATTTCTGTTGTTCTCCCTGTCTTGCTATTCCTCCCTCCAGATCTATTTTTTAAACTTTTTTTTTCTGGTTATTTTTTCCCCCTTTTTGTCTCTTCTTCCATTTTTACTCTCTGTACTTTCTTGTTAAAGTAATTTTCTTTTGTGGCTCTCATTCTTTTTTCCCCATTGAAGGCTATGAATGTAGAAAATTATCACAATTACTCATATAATTGAGCCTCTTTGTAGCAAGTGCAACTCCAGTAGCCTTTCTCCATCATGAAAATGGTTTCATTATAGGGTTTTTCATATTCTCTGACACCATCTACACAGAGGAACAGGCGTGCAGATGAGATGTACTAGGAACAGGGTAGATCAGTAAGGTCACAGTAGGAATAATTAGCTCTGCTATGGAAAGAGCATCTAGGCCTTTTACTGCTACATAAATGTACTGTCCATGGCTTTTAGTCACAAAAAAACTTACTAACAAATGGAGCTCCCGCCTACTACTTTGAAAAAAAGATTTGTATCAACACTACAATTTTCCATCATTAAGACTAATAACACAGAGCCTAGTATACATCAAGGGGAATAAAAAGAAAAATCTCACATTCAAGTGGCGGCTGGGTGCTGACCTTTGTTCCCTTTTTTTGTGTTCAACTTAACTCTTTACAAAAAAGAGCCACATGCCACACCAACATGCAGGTGAACTCCAGCTAGTGCTAGCAAAGCATGGCATTCAGTTGGAAAATCTGATAAATCTCCATGCAGGATAATGCATTTCATTACAGATTCATGACATTAATTCTAGCTGTTTAAAAAAAAAAGAGAGAAAAAAAAAAAAGAAGAAGAAGAAAAAGAACAGAGTTGAATGTGACATTGGATTTTTGCTGTGTTGTTACAGAGGTCAGTTTACTTGCAAAATGTAAATATATAGTCAGTGTCCCCTTTGCAAAGCAGATTAATTGAAGGTAGTAGCTGTTCAAAACTGCATGTGAAATAGCAGGTTATTAACTTTATTTCTCAAGATTTTATCATGTTGATGATTTAAATGTGCTGATTTGTTTAGAACTACTTTAACACTCCCTCTGCTGAAAGCTCACCTTGGCTTGGTGAAGCTGTGTGTTTCAGGTTATTTGTCATTTGACATTTGCTTGCAGACAGACATATAATACATATACATACATCAAAATCTCAAGTTTCACTGGAGTTAGATATTATAAATGCCTGAGAACAAGCACCTACAGGCTGAAAACATTTAGGTCCATCAGAACGGAAATGTGTCCAGGTTTCTTTCATCAGTTTTTCTGTAAAGGTGCTCCGGTCATATGCAGAATGTATCTTATGCACAAATAATGAGAATATTTCCTTTCTACAGTAGGTTTCAGAATAATAATATCTTGGAGTAAGTTTGCAGTCAATATTCTAACATAGTCTTTGTTAGGGAAGCTCAATAGCTGACACTGAGTATTTCATTGACAGCAGTTCATTCTCCCATCGGCTACAAGTTGCAAATAAAAGTTGCATGGAGTCATGAGTTATTTTGCTTAGAAAAATTTGGGTCTTTGCTAACCTCTTTCTACTGGAAGGCATATCAAAACTATTGGTCAGTTCCAGTGTAAATGGAAGTGGTCCCTATGACCCATTTTCTTCTACCATTTTTGACATTTTCAGACAAAAATATGCTTTTTAGACAGAGTCTAAGTGCATTAAAGTGTTATGAGTGTAGAGAGCTAAAGAACTTAAAAGTAATGTTGTTAAATAAACCAAATTTCAACTCTTACAAAAAAAATTGTGATGAAAGTATTAATAAATGGTTTAAAATGGTTAACTCATAAGTATATGTTTTGATATTAATTTAGAAAAATATAAAGCAGATTTAAAAAAATCTGTTTCTATCAGATTATGCACATTTAAACAATAAGTGGCTCAGGCAAAATAAGTCATTTTAATGTCATCTGTGATAGATTTTCCTTGACAGCTACTGTAAATTACAATTACACTGCTTCTCTCTGCAGTTGAAAGTAAGCATTGCAATAAATTATCTTTTATTTCAATCCATCATGTCTGCTTTCAGAAACAGGGAACCTCAAATAAAAGTTCAGCACTATTGTAAGAAAAACACAGTAATTTGTGTTCTAGTTTGAAACTAAAATGTACCTTTCTTTCAAGAAACAATTGTTGGCTTTCAAAAATATTACTAATTATATCTCAACATTTATTGTCATTATAGGGAATCCCTGAACTTGTGTATTCCCTCAGTCTAGGATTACTATTTCAGAAAAAAAAAAAAAGACTTGAATATTTTCCCTGCAGAATTTCTCAAATTAGATACTATGGTACTATTCAAAACAGGTATTTTTATCACAAATAAATATAGTTTAGAATGAGTCTGGTCTCAATACTTAAAAAAAAAAAAAATAACAAAAAACCAAGTATACCATTCAGTGGCCATTTTGCTAATAATATAGCTAAGACAAACATGATTACTTCTAATTAAAAAAAAAAATCAGATCCCTACATAAGAACACAATTATCATGGGGCTGTTACCAGTTTCACTGTTTCTCAAGTATATTCACTGCCAAGAAGCGTAAGGCAAATTTGTTTAACAACTTCATTCATGTCATGCTGCTCTGCAGGACTGTTTTGGATAAAGTTTCATCCCTGGTAAAAGAAGCTGGCACTGTGGGAGAAGCATCCCTGGCTGAGGATCAGTTCACCAGGATGCTCATCCTTGGCAGCAAAGCAATCTGTGCCATCTTCCCCAATCAGTCGAATTCTTTCTTCCCTTGTGCCACCACAGAGCTCAGAGAAGCAGTAGCTATCAATGCTGAAAAAGGGATTGTTTCACTTTTTTTTTTTCTTTGGGGAGTGCTAAGAATACTAAACCAGACCTACCTTGAGGATAAAGTGACAAAATTTGGTAAAAAGAAAAGAAAATGCTCCTATAGGTGCTCCTATAGGGTATCTGCACAGGACAGCCCCCTAAGGAAATTCTTTCAACCTGCTTTTCAGCTTAACAGGAGGGATTTACCACCCAAGAGCTCCTTTGAGGGGAAGCCTGAGTATCGGGGAAAGCTTTCTGGAGAGTCAGCACTGCCTGTTCCTCCATTGTGGCAATTTCCCTGTTAGGCTGCTGTCAGGACAGCAATGCATGTCTCCACACTTATCCCTCCTTTCAGAGAATTAGCTGTTGTCTGGCAACATGGGAAGAGGATTCTCAGATGGCAAGTGACACCCATCTCTCCTGTCTCCACTCTCCAAAGCGTGACACCACCGTATGACAGGCTCTGACAGTGGCTTCAGGAGGATAGCTTGGCCCTCAGGGAGGTTCCTCCACCAGCTGGGTCTCTGCCAGTCCATCCCAATGCCAGGCACTTGGCCTGGCTTTGCCATCAGCAAAAGAAAAGCAGCACTGCAGCTACTCTTGTCTCTGCAGCCACTGGGCTGGAACACATGGCAGCAAAACACAAAATCACTGGGCTCACTAAATAATTACGCTTTTGATCCTGCCCGATTCACTTCTGCCCAAATATGCAACAAAGATCAATATGTGTGATAATAAATGTTCTCATTGGGTATTTTTAACAATGATTATTCTGGAGAACCTTTTTTTTTTCTCTTGGTGCTGTCTTGTGAGGTCTACCTCTGCTGCCCCAGCATTGGCTCTGGAAATGATGTCCTGGGCTGTGCCTCATCCAAGGGGAACTGGCAGACTTGCACATCCTTTCCCACAGCAGATGCCAGGGAGCCCAGCTCAGCCATGCCAACCTCTGCCTCCTGCCTTCACTGCTTTCCCACTTGCAGTCAGGGCTCCTCCAAGCTGTCTAAGCTTATGCTGCCTGTCTGCAAGAAGCATCTGATGAAGTTGGGGCTGCAATTTTTTAAGATTGTCTTATGGGAAAGCCGCAATGAATGGCCACCACTGACAGGTCCTGAGCTGGCCAGTGAGATGATGAGACCAAAGGGTTGAACTGTTGTCAGCAACAAATAGTAAATGTGTGCAAAAATGCTCCACTCCCTGGCATCTTGATTTTTAAATCCGATTCCACAGCCTGGGAATCCTGGAGACCGGAGAGGCTAACCAAGACCAATAGTTCAATTCCCTCTTCTCAGAGCTGTTTCAAAGTTACAGCCAACATGTACATTTATAGGATTACCTTTGCAAGTTGTAGCTAGGATTAGCAGCTTTGTTTTGTTATGAAAGCTGGGTGTTTTACTGTAACTCCACAAGGATGTAAGAGCTCACTAGGATTTATTAAATACTCCAAAGTAAAGCTAGTAGTTGTGGAGAGAAATGCCTCATAGGACCTTCTGAAGCTCATGCAAATACTAAAACCAGATTGAAAGTGGATGAGTTTAATACATGCATCTTATTTTCAGTGTGTCACTTCAAGTCTGTTGACCGTGTTACATTTTATGTAGAGAATACCAAGGCTCTGCATGTAAACAAGGGAAGAAGGAAGGGGCACGGTGTCTGTCAGTATAGATGTCAAGGCCCTGTGAGCTCCAGAATCCCCTCCAAGATCGCCTCTTTTGATCACACACAGTAACCACTGAAGTACTGATGCTAACAGAGTTGTTTTCAATCTATTTGGCAAGAAAGTCGTAGAATTCACCATTGAGATGCATATGAATCGTTTCTTTGACTGCATGAGGGCAGGACGCTGTTATAACACTGCCTTCTGCGTGCCCCGCTGCTTGTGCACTTGGTGCCCAACATGCAGCTCCTGCTGCTACTGCCACCCTCCTTGGCAGCAGCTGAATGCTGAGGCTGGAGCTTCCCCTGCTCCCTGGAAAGTGTGTAGCCATGGTGCTCAGAAGAGTAGCTGCACAGAGAGAAACTGTTTCTGTCTTGCTACAGGACATGGATTTTTCTGGAAAAAAAAATCTTGTAGTAATATAAAAAAATGACCATGCTCTGTCAGGGGTGCCACATAAGGACATCAGCAAAGCTGAACAGTTAGTGTGATTGTTTATGATGTTGCAAAAAGACTGGCCAAAGAAGATGAAAGAAAACCTTATCACATGTTGCATGGACGGCTTCTCCCATCTCTCTTCAGAGAATCGCTTCACTCATATGGCAGTCATCATCTGCATTGCTCTGGGGTTGGTCACTGGAGTTCTTGGATTTTGTGTATGTTTCTGAGGAATCTGGCTTTCTAGCTCATCTCCATTCTCTGTACTTCTTGCTTGGCCTTCAGCAGCATCATAGTCAGCAGGCAAAATCTCTGACCCAGATATGGGGCACATGATAGAAAGGCAGGGGAGAAAGTGTTTTCCATCTCTAGTAGGACTTCTCTTTGTGTAATCCTTCATTATTTTTTTCAAAATAATTGATGTATAAAGTTTATATATATATATAAATGATTTATAAAGTCTGGACTTCAAGTGCAAACAAATGAAGCCCCAGTTTCTAGCTTTATCGGTAATCCTCTTTGCCAGTACTTTGTAGTTTTGGGGTAGCTAAACCTGAAATTACCATTCTTCTCCAGCGTTAATGAAGAGATGTGATCAGTCTTTATATCAGAGCAATGGGTAGGTAAAATGTAATATACGAATCCTGTTAAAACATGTTCTGAGGTCTGAACACTGCAGCATTAACCAACTCTACTTTCTCATTGCCGTTTTACTGTGGTGGAGCAGCATGTCCCTCAATTGAGTGGCATTAAATTCTGGGACGATGACCCATGGGCACGGGAGCCGGCACTGCAGAGTCTGTGGAGCCTGGTGTGCAAAGGGGATTACTTTCTACAGCAAGCTGAGGCCACTTTGCACCTGAATAAAAGCTACCCCGCAGGGATTAACAGGCTTTAATTTCTGCAACAGCTTTACCTTTAGTTGAGTTTCTTAACTTTTTCAGCTTTCCACATGTAGTGAAACTGTGAGAGAGCATTTCCTAAGATGTAAACACAGACAAACCTGAAGTTCTTCAGTGCCTACCTTCATTCAAAGAAGCAAATTAAGCTTTTAATGTTGTAGGCAAAATCTCTTCAGACTGAGTGCCTTCCTTTCTTGCTCCTGTTTGAGTTTAGAAACAGGATGGGGATGATATCCAGGGACAAGGGTAACTTTCTTGTCGCTTCTAATCCATCTCCAGATCTTCCTGCATCTCTGTATTTTTCTGGTTTGGGTACGGGCAGGCCTGTGGCTGAGCTGCCTCAAATTACTCCATCCATCGCTGCTTCCACCACTGCTTCAGTACAGGGAGAGCCTGAAAGTGAAGCCTGCAGACATGGGGTGGGACAGCATTTATCTCCCAAGTCCTCCAATTTTGGGGAACTGTGATAGGAATTTGCTTTCCTACCATGGGTAGGGATCACTGCCCAGCCATGGTCCTGCAGGCAGTTCTCAGAAATGCTTCTCCCTGAGGCAGGTTGTGAAAGGCAGGACAGATCTTGCAGACAGAACTGAAACACCGCCATTGTTATGATTTGGCTCTGCCTCTGTGGCAATAGGTTCATTAGAAATACATGGTTATTTAGCAAAAATGTATTTGCCGGACTTTCAATACATTTTTGTACTAAATGTTTGAAGTATTACGAAAGCAAAGTAGTAGGGCTCTTAACTCTCCCTGTTGGCAGCAGGAGCCTCTTCTCCTGCAGGAAACCCAGTGCAGGCCCTGGGTATGCAGCCCAGCATAGACTCTGCACTTCCAGACGACTGGGCAGAGGCTGTGGTTTGGTGCTGTGCTGGGGCCTTGGCTGCCCGACTTGGCAACTTCAGCTGTGCCATCTTAAAATGAGTTCCCAGAGTGCTTGTGGAAAAGGTTACCCTCCATCAAGCGGGAGACAACACACCGCCGTTTTACCTAGACAGCAGGGCTGGCACGGGAACTACCAGCCTCTGTTGGCAGGCATGTTAACTCTGAAACCTAACAATGGCTCGGCCACGCTCGCTTCAATGACTGTCTTTCGGAACGGTCGCAAAGTGGTGACCCAGTGTCGGTAGCAATGCGGTAGCAGGGCCTGGGGCCGTCTAGCGGGGGTGGTGGTCGGGACACGCACCCTGACACGTCCTCTTTGCCCCCGCAGCTCCGTGGCATGGCAAGGTGGCTTCCAGGTCTGCCCCTTCTTCGTCGGCCACGGCATCGGGTCGTACTTTCACGGGCACCCCGAGGTGTGGCACCACGGTAAGCGGCCCCCGCCCGCCGGGCCCGTGTCCCCACGCTCCGCCCGGCGATGAGAGGGCTCCGGGCAGGGGGAAAGGGAGGGCGGTAAAGCCAGCAGAGACCCCACCACACTCACATACACACCCCCGCGCACGCTGCCGCTCCGACGGGAGGGGGGATCAAATCGCTGGGAAGCTGGAGGGCACCCCCGGTCTCGTTTTCTGGGGGTCGCGTGTGTATTTTTGAGGACGAGTCGCTCGTTAACGGAGTTGTCGGGGCAGCCGAGCGCCGCGCACCGCCTCCCCCGCCCGCTCCGGGCGGCAGCCGCCGTGTCCCGCGCCTCTGCATCCCGCCCGCGCCCGAACCGCTCCGGCAAAGTTTGTCACGGGGCAAAGAAAAATCTCGGCAAAAACATTAAAGTTCCCGGCCTGGACGGAGCCGCCGTCAGGATGGTCTCGCTGCGGCCGGGGTGGCATCGCTTTCGGCGAGTGCTCCGGCTCGTAACGGGGCTCGGGTGCACGGTACCTGCGAGCTAAAAAGGGCTTTAAACAAAGGGCTTGGTTGCGTTCTCTTAAAAAAAAAAAAAAAGACCCAAGATGCATAAACGCGTTATTTTTTTTTCTTTTGTAGCCAATGACAGTGATTTGTTAATGGAAGAGGGAATGGCGTTCACAATAGGTTAGTAACTCTCTGCTATGGTTTTCTGTTAAAAAAGCACACACGGAGCAGCCCAGATCTGTAACATTTCTTTATTGGGATATAGAAATAACCGTGCAGACAGAGGGACGTCGTGAGATTGACCGCTTAGGAAATAGATTAAAATATCATTTTAAAAATGCATTACGAACTATTTGGATGAAATAATTTTTCAAATTACAAGATTTAAAGAATGAAACGTTAATTATAAATTTTGCCAATATTTGACTCATATTTTTGGCAAGGCAGAGACTCTACCAGCACACTTGATTTGAGGAGGGGGAGAAGGATGCGATCGTGTCCCCGAAGCCGAGCAGCCTGGTGACACTTAGTCATTCGCTGCCTGCCAGAGCTGCTGTTGGGTTGGGGACTGCAGCGGCGGTAACCAGCCGGAGCCTCGCCCCGCAGACTGATCGTGCTCACTTCCAGTCGTGGAGAACTGCTGGGGGAAAAGCCTTCTTTCTCACTGTGTGGCTAAATGGCGCGGCAATTAGAGGGAAATAAGAAAATTGTTGTTTTGCTGATTTAATGAACATTTTAAGCCTGTTAAAAAAATTCAAATATTTAAGGCTATCTGTTGTTTATAAATGTGGTTGGAGCTTTCGTTATTACCCACACGGTCTTAATTAGAGCTTGATTAAAATTCCATGCTTTTACAAAAGAGGAATGGGCAACTTCCTACCTTGCTGTTTTGTCTTCCTTTTTAGTTCACATTTTAGTGTGTCGAGAGAATGCCAGCCCAGAGAGATGGGACCTGTGGAAGGGGAGTTACCTGCTGGGATACCCCCCCCCCTTCTTGCTTATTTCACAATCCACACAGGAGTGCAACTAACTTTAGAATACATTTTGTTTTTCTTGCTGCAGAGCCAATAATAATGGAAGGATCTCCCGAATTTAAGATTCTGAAGGATAAATGGACTGCAATTTCTATAGACAACAAAAGGTGCCTGATTTTATTTTTTGGTATTTCCTAAGACATGGAACTCATCACTGACAGCCCAAAAAATCCAAACAGATGAGTTTCCAGGCATGGTGAATGTGTTTGCCCCCTCATAACTGCTAAATGTGAATTTCAGATCGGCACAATTTGAACATACCCTTGTGATTACCTCAGAGGGAGCAGAAATCCTCACCAAACTGGTGGAAGAAGCCTAAAGATGGAGCAAGGAGTGGAGAGACTTGCTGTACTTCTGGGATTTCAAGTTTCACTCGGGACAGAGGTTTCTGTAATTTCTGAGGGGAATGGGTATTGTATAAGTCACTCCAGGGGATAGAAAAAGCAACTTGAAGGGTTGGTTCTGGGCATAGTTCTTTCTGTGTATTACCTGGTGAGTATTTAATAAAAGTCCTTAGTTTTCTTGTGACCCTTGGAGCAGCCAAGCCCAGTCTGCAAGTGGAAAAGGGTTTGGGTTATTTGGGGTTGGGGCAGAAAGTGGCTCCCCTCTCTTCCAGTTTCTATGTGGGACAAATAGATATCAGGTGATATGGTCTCTAAGCTGCTGAGAGGACAGGGAAACATAGCATTTTCCCTTTATAGCTGAGGTATGGAGTCAATTTGTCTTCATTACTACTAACACAGTGCTGTTTCCCAGGCTGTAACTTCTACTAGGATGGAAAAAAAGTTTCCCAAGAGTGTCAGGCAGAGGGAGAAGATTCTTCCCAGCAGCCATCCCCCACTTCTTGCCTCTCTTCACACAGCACAAAAAATGATTAAAAATGAGATGTAAAGCACGCCTCTCCGGGGATCAATAATTGCCCTGCTTGAAGAATTAGCCAGTTTGGGGTAATCACTGCCCTGTGGTGCCCATGTTAGTTAAGGGAGAGGCACTCTGCAGTTTAAGCATTTTATGGAGGCAAAGGAGTTTGCAGTCCGGGGGATGAGCCCTGACTCCTGCACAGAGTTTGGAACCGATGGACCTCATGAGCTGCGGGTCTCAGTCGCCCTGTGCACTCTGCAGTCCTGTCTCGGGCCTGCCAGGGGTGCAGGGGTTGATTTGCAATTTTGCCAGGCCTAACTGCCCTGTGGGGCCAAACAGGTCTGGCACTGGTATTTGGAGACTGCCAGAGTAGGACCTGGGCCTGTGAAACGTGGGGTAGCCTTGGAGATAATTAAAGGGCTTCCAGAAGTTCCCCAGGCCCACGGCAGCAGTGGCGCGGTTTGGTACAGATAACTTGCCCCTCACTGCGGGTAGTTGGGGTCGTGTGCTGAGGGCTGGCCAGTTGCACATTCAGACAACCAGAGTGGCTCAGCACTGGCTCCCTCAGTGGTCCTGGACAGAAGCAGGCTGCTTTCTTACAGCTTTACTCTGCTGTTTGCTTTCATTCAAGTACGGTGAGCTCTCAGCTCTAATAGTTTCTAACAGCAGCTTTTTTAAAAGCAGGGACACCCCCTCTCTGAATGTGGCTAACACCGCGGGGCAGCCACTCAGCTTCATCCTTCCTGAGAGGAGCTTGGAAGGCCATAAAACCTGCAAAACAAACGATGCAGCCAAGTTTACAAATACGCAGAGATTAAACAGTGCGAAGGACAGTCGGCGTTGACTGGAGGGGCATGTATTTTGTTCCCTTACATTCCATCGTCCAGCCGCGCTGCCCCTTCTGAGGGGCACTGTGGGCAGCTGGGTGTCCGGCGCGTCCCGGAGTCGCACCAGAGGCGCCTCCCGTGGATTTTGGCGAAGCCGGGAGCCCCTGGAAAGCACCGCAGGTGCTCACCAAGCTTCTCACCATCGTCTGTCCCTCTGCCTCCTGTCCTCGCTCTTACCGCGGCGTGGGATGAGGCGGGAACGGGGCAAGCGGGAGCAGGAACTCCCCGCAGCCCGTTGTAGGGGGACTGCCGGCGGCTCCTGGTAATCACTGCTCTCTCGAGTTCCGCCGGTAACTCTGGTGGGACTGCGAGTTTTACCGGCCGCTGCGGAGCGCTGGCGGCCAGGAGGAGGCATTGATAGCGCACCTTTGTAATCCTAATTACGAACGAGACTGAAGAGATGTCTCGGCTGTTCGGGGGACAGCCGGCGCCTCGCACAAGCCCGTCATGCAGAAAGTCTTGGCGGGCCAGCACGATGAGACTCCCGACGTGGCAATCGCTCCCGTGGGGTCAGGACGTCCTGCAGCCGCGGCCCCTCCGCGCCCGCCGAAGCCGCGCTGACCGGGGCCAGCGATGCGCGGAGGGGCGGGGGCTCTGCTCCGCAGGACGGGTGCGAGCAGAGCCTCACCGACCGGTCCGCGGGGTTTTCGCAGGGTCGCAGGGACCGTGGTCCGCCCCGGGACTGCCTGTGTCCGGCCGATCGGAGGAGACGACGGCAGCCCCGGCGGACGCGGAGCGGCCTCCCCTCTCTGCAGCTGTCAGGCTGAGGCCGGCGAAGGTGCCGGAGTTGTCGGGGCGCCCTGCTCCCTACCCGGTCAAGCTCGGTGACCCACCTCGGGTGGTCACTTCCATGGCCAGGAGGGCAGAGCTGGCTGCCGGGGGGGACCGCGTGCATGCGGAAACACCGCCACTGCCCCTTCCGCGCCAAGCCCCGGAGAGTTAGCGAGAATGAACTTTGCGCATTGCGAGCAAAGCAAAAAAAGCCCAAAACATTGAGAAGGAAAAAAAAAAAAAAGGTGGGGGGGGAGGGAAAGGAGGTAAAAGAGTCGTTAGGAAACGGGCGATTAAAACCAACAGAGCCACTAATGAAAGGAGGGAAAAAAAAAAAAAGGAAAAAAGAAAAAGACCTGGAGCAGAGGGGCTCGGTTGTGCCAGCTTTGCACAGTCAGGGGCCGTCTGCTTTCAAGGGCCGTCGCTGCCCGAAGGAGCTGAGCACTATGTGGGCTCTGCCGGGGGTGCCCCAGCCCCGCTGCCGGCGCTAATACCTCTAACGACATCAACGCTACGATTTGTTTTGAATGTTCACTTTTATTGGTGTTCTCCCTTTGCCAAAATGTGCTTGATTACATAGATGTAGTGCCGTGATAACTGCGCACCCTAGACAGCCTAGGTGTAACCGGGAAAGTTCAGCCCAGGCCAGATCAAATCCCAGGCTGTTTAATGCTGGAAGGCTGCATGTTGCTATTAGTGTTAAATATATGGCTAATTATGCGTATGAAAATTAAACATCAGTGTTATGCTAATGGGGCCGCCTTCAGCTGTGGATCAGAGCACTTGAGACTAGCATTTAATCAAATGAATCAGTAACTAATACATCTGCACGTGTGAACTTTCACAAGATCATTTTCCTGTTACAGTCACACCGCAGAATTATGAAAGAAATAATTATCAACACTTTCTAATTATCTAGCAAAGTAATTTGGGATTCATCGTGGGCTTTCTGGGGAGGATCTCCTAAGTCCCACCTCATTTACCGCTCACGCACGCGGAAGTTTTCATTTTAAGCTCAAATGCGCCGTTGGGCCCTTTCGGGGTGATTTGGTTTGGTTGGACTGCTTTTTTCCCTATAAAACAATAACGGCAGCAGCCGGGCGGCGCGATCTGGAGGTGCGGGGGGCGCTGGGACCCGCGGGCCGGGAACCCCTGCGCGCCCGCGGAGCGCGCGGGGCCTGGCGGGCGGGGGCCGCTCGCTTTGTCCGCGGGTCCCGCCGCCGTCTGCCGGAGCGGGGCGGGCAGCGGCAAGAATCCCCGCAGCCCGGCCAGGCCCGCGGAGCACGGCTGCCGTCCCCTCCGCGCCGCCTTCGCGGCGAGGGGCGGAGGAGGGCGGAGGGGTTTGCGGTGCCTTCCGCCGAGCTCCGGATCGGCGCCCTCGGTCGTCGGCGGCGGGAGCGGGCGGCCCGCGATGGGAGCGGGGTCCCGGGCGGCTCCACGCCGGGAGCGGGGCGGGCGTGCGGCCGGCGCTCGGGCAGGCGCGGCGCTGCCAGCCCGGCTCTCCGCGCTCACCGGGGTCCGGGCGAGCCCCGAGCGCCTCGGACCAATCCAAAGCGATTATGCAAGACGGCGGACCAATCAGCTCCTCCGTCTCATGAATATTCATAGACTTGGCTGAGTCAAAGCTTTTAGGCGAGTTTGTGTAGATCTACAGCATCATGCTTAGACTTTTCAAAGAGACAAACTCCATTTTCTTATGAATGGAAAGTGAAAAACCCTGTTTCGCTTAAATTGGGTTCTTTCCTGTCCTGAGAAACACCACAGACCCCAAAAAGGCAAGCTGAAGAGAGAGCACACACACAGACCAAGCGACAAGAAATGACCATGACTACCATGCCAGAGAGTCTAAATAGCCCCGTCTCAGGGAAGGCTGTCTTTATGGAGTTTGGGCCGCCCAGCCAGCAAATGTCTCCTTCTCCCATGTCCCACGGACACTATTCCATGCACTGTTTACACTCCGCGGGCCACTCTCAGCCTGACAGCTCGTACAGCACAGCTTCGTCCTTCTCCCGACCGCTGGGCTACCCCTATGTGAACTCGGTCAGCAGCCACTCGACCAACCCCTACATCAGTTCAGTGCAGTCCTACCCCAACAGCTCCAGCCTGACTCAGACCCGGTTAGAGGAGACAGGTAGGTGCACTTGGCTTTGGGGAGGGGGGGGAGGGGTGGAGGGAAGGCAAGGCGGGAGGGAGGATGTTGTATTAAAAAAAAAATCTATCGGGGGAAAAAATTAAATTACAAAATATTAGTCAAGAGAGGCTGAGGATCACAGGAGACCAATACACAGAGCACACAATGCTTGGCTGGAAAAGAAACCAACCCAGATGTGCACGTATTAGTCTTCGTAATTATTTATTGCGTAGCGCTATAAACAATGTATGCAATTAAGGGTAATTAAACCTAAACTGCAGCCTGTAAAAATAGCAAACTTTCTCTGGGAAGAAGCCTGGGCTGCCATAATCGCCCGGAGCCTTTGTTAGCGTTACTCGAGCTTCACTTTTCTTCCTTCTCATTATTGTTATTGTTGATGTTGCTGTTGTTATTGTTACTGCTGCTGCTATTACTGTTACTGCTATTATTGCTATTGGTGCTATTATTATTATTTATTCTGCATCGTTTGTTGTTTGTAGGGGCCGAATCGGAGAAAAGCACTGTGGTAGAAGGAGGGGAAGTTCGCTTTAATGGGAAAGGAAAAAAAATCCGCAAACCCAGGACTATTTACTCCAGTTTACAACTACAGGCTTTGAATAGGAGGTTCCAGCAGACTCAGTACCTGGCTCTCCCCGAAAGAGCCGAGCTCGCAGCATCTCTGGGACTCACCCAGACCCAGGTACAGCTCCGACTGAGCCGGCCCCTCTCCCGTGTCCCCTCCGTGTCCTCGCCGTCGGCATGGGAGGCCACAGGCATAATGCACACGAGTCACAGCCCCGGGCGACGGGGCCCCGGGCGACACCCGTCCCGCCGCGGGGCGCTCCCGGTGCTGTGGAAGCCCCCGCAGAGCCCGCGGGAGTGGGCCCAGGGGGTTCCCGCTGGGTGGCTTGGCCTCACAAAATAACACAGCAGTCGCGGCGGGGATGAGGGAAAGAAACTGGGGGGCCGCCGGGTGCGGGGTCCGTCGTGCCCTGGGAGGGATGGGGGCATGCTGGATGGTACGGAGGGATGCTGAGCCCTGCCCCATTCCCCTTTGCAGGTGAAGATTTGGTTTCAGAACAAGCGCTCCAAATTCAAGAAGCTGATGAAGCAAGGAGGGGCCGCCCTGGAGAGCAGCGCCTTGACCAACGGCAGGGCTCTCTCGGGCAGCTCGCCACCCGTGCCTCCGGTGTGGAATACCACCTCCGCCTCCGGTAAGGCCTCGTCGGGGACCCCGGGCACCTACATCCCCAGCTACACGTCGTGGTATCCTTCGGCCCACCAAGAAGCTATGCAGCAGCCGCAACTGATGTGATTATATATACGTTTTCCCCTAACGCAAGCACTATCGGTCCCAAAAAGAATTAAAATTATTACGGGGGAAAAAAAAAGGAACTAAGTCAAATAAAAGGAAAGGAAAAAAAACAACAACAAAAGAGGGGGGAAGAGAGAGACAATTCAAAAAAACAAAACCACAAAAGAAACCCAAGCAAACAAACAAACAGGAGGTCTCTTGCCCATCCAGCCATTAGGACGCTGCACGGTAGCTCGGTGCAGGAGAGCACAGATGTGATGCGGGCCGGTTCCCACCGCTGACAGCTGACGGAGCGGCCCCGAGCACGGCACAACAGCCTGGGAGCAGAGCGAGCGCCGGCCGCGGCTTTGTGGGACAATCAGAAAAAGATGTCTGGGGGGCGGGGAAGCCCTCTCCTCTGTCCTGTCTGTCTGTCTGTGTCTGTTGAAATGTAGGTCATTTATTTACTACACCGATTTGACGGTCTCTTCGATTGCAAGGGGGAAGGAAGCTGTACAATTTACCAGACCTTCTTTCCCGCGACATTTTCTGTACCTTTTACTATCCATCTGTATATTTTTTGTTGTTGTTTAAAGGGGAAGACAGGGGTTTTATTTATTGATTTAAATTACCACTATGAGAGTGCTAGAAACAAACTCAGCTTGCTGGGTGTACTGCTTGGACGCACAGTTTAAACAAAACCACAGACGGTCCGTCGTCCCGTTCCCGCCCCCCCTCCCCGCTTCTCCCCGAATAAATCACCACGAGGGAAGGATGCGATTTTAACTTTTACAATAACTTTTATACTTCGCTGGTGTGGAGAGTTTTGGTCCGAATGATATGCATTTCTCGCGTATTTAACAAAGGAAATAAATGCGCATTGTTTGGCACTCTGAAGTGGAATTGCAGCAGCTGCCGGCGCTTCGCTGCGGTGAAGCAAGGCGCAGAGGACGGAACGGGAGCCCGGAGGGCGGCGGGGGGACCCACCGGGAGGGCGGGCGGACGGGCACACCCGCGCAGTCCCGGCGCGGCCTCCCCGCGCAAAGCCGGCCCGAAGTCGAAATGCACAAACCGACGTGCAGGAGCTACTCGCTGTACATATTTTATTCTTAATTATTATAATTATTATTATTATTGTTCTGTAAACATGTTGCACAAATTTAGCTTTTTTTAATTATTATTGTTATTATTATTATTATTTCCGTTCTGTTTCGTGTGGCTGTAAAACATGATGCTTTGTGTACTGAGATATTGACATTTTACTTGTGAAATTCGGAAAATGTGATAAACTGAGCTCGGCTGTGTTTAGTGTCCTATATGTCAAAGTTTAGTTTTATATTGAGAATGTTAACTTATTGCTTTGTATCTGGGGGAGGAAATGGAACAAAAAAACCCACACAAATCTTTGTACATAAGTTATAAAGTTTCTTTGAGACAGTAAAATTATGGTTTGGAAAAAGAGACACGCATGCTCCCTGTCTCATAGCGCGGCTGGGAGCGGGGTCCGGGCCAGGCTGGGCGCTCCGCGGCGGGACGGCGGTGGCCTTAACCGGGAGGCGAGACGGAGGAGGGACGGGCCCCGGACAGGGCAGCCTGTCCCCCTGAGCCCGGCCGGGCCTAGTTAGGCGGCGGCAGCCGGCGGGATGGGTCGCGGGACCCTCGGCGGAGAGGTCGCTCGGAGCCGGGGGGAAACCGGGCACAGCTGCTGGGACGGGAAGGGGATGTGGTCAGGCCGGAGAGCCCCGGTCCCCGTCCCGACAGCCGAGCCGGCTGCCCACCCGCGCATCCCACGGGAGGAGAAGCCGTGCGAATAACGCCGCGGTCATCCCAGCCCCGGACTGAGCCGTGCCCGCTCCCCGGGCTGGCGCAGCGCCGGGCACAGCCCGTGGCTACTGCCGGGGTGGGTAGAGCGCTGCAGAGCGGAGGGAGCCGGCAGCAGCTCGGCCGGCTGCCCGTGCGCTTTTCTGCCCGCGGGTTTCTGTGCAGCCCCGCGGGGGCCAGGCTCACTCGCCCCGAGACACGCACCCACTCCCCAGTGCGCGGGGCCGGGGCGCGGCAGCGCTGCATCCGCCCCAGCGCGCACACGCGGCGCGGCGGCCCGCGGGGTGCTGTATCCGACATGGAAAACGCTCCGCGGCTCCGCATTTCCCGCAGGGCCACGGCCCGAGGCCGGTCCCGAGCGGCCCGAAGTCCCTAACGGAGCCGGAGGGCTCCGCGGCCCCGGAGCGCCCCAGGACCCGCGCAGCTCCCGCGGCGGCTCTGCCGGAGACCAAACGCCTCTGACCGGGCCGAAGCGGGGTGGTCAAGCAGCTCGGAGGGCTTTAAAGATATATTAGCTTCTAATTCAATAACATCTTGCTAACAGTTCAAATAGAGAAATTATCAGTTTTCTCTCAGCGAGGCGGTCTTGAGTTAAAGGCTGTTATAATTGTACATTTGAAAATGTTAATCTCAATACAGGCCTAATTAATTCTGCCTTGTTGCTGACAAGTAGTTCATCAAATATCTGATTCAAAGATTTTCATAATGAGGATATTAATTAAACTATGAATAATCCAAAGGTGCTTATATTGAAACAATACCTCATTACAATGATTAAGCCCTGATTTCGAATATTATACCTTTACCAATTGTCACCCAGCAAATACAACCTTATGGATGAGTCTGTAAATGGCAAAATGTAATTTTGGGATATATTTTTCCTTGTTGGGGAAAAAAAAAAGTGCCCCTCATTTTCAAACACTTCTGAAATAGGTTCCACACAGCTTAATGATGATCAAAATGACTCTTTTCTGCAAAAAAAGACCCCAAAGTGCGCGTACAGCTGCAAACCCAAGAGGGTCAGCATCATTTCACTGTATTCTCTTCTTGATTACAAGCCGAGCCCATCAAACACAACATAATTACAGTAATTTCAGGTTTATTTATTCTAATGCAGTTTCCCCATCTCTCTGGTAATTATGAGCAATTTTTTCGCCCAGGGAATCTTTTTGCATTAACAAAAGAGATAACGCACTGAAAGCCAAATTTGCTGTGCATTGAGAAAAGCGAAGAAAAAAAAATAAAATAGGTGCGAGCTGCCATCTCTGCAATTCTACTATATTGGAGCTCTGCAAATTGCTTGCAGGTGTATGGAGCAGAGCTGTCAATAGGAAGGGGCTTCCAAATTAGCAAATGCACAATGTTGAAGTAATGAAGACAGACTTAGCAAAATTGCCAAACAACAGATACCTCTTTAATATCTTCCACCCAAAAAGAAAAAGGGAAAAAAAATCCCCTTGGAGTGTCCCTGCGAACCCCCTTGAATAGCTGGGGATGTTGTACATGTGTCAATCTAATTGCAGAGCACAGAGCGGCCCCTGAAACTAGAAAAAAAATCAAATATCAGAGCCCAAGCCCGTTTGCATTCGGAATTTGCTCCCTTCGTTTGACAGAGGGGGATAAGAAATCCCCGCCGCCGCCCGCTCCGCTCTCCCCGCCGCCGCCCTCCTACCCCAATCCTGCCACCACCGCCACTCTCATGCCAGTGAAAAAGTGCCATGTCCCCCCCGCGCCGGCGCCTTTCCCCCCCCCGCCTCCCGGCTCAGGACCGGGCAGTAACGCTCCCCTTCGCAAGAACCGACAAACGCACAACCACGAAAGCACCGCCGAAAACGAGCGAACGCCGGCGCCGGCATCCCCCGGCAGCGCGGCGGTCCCGGGCGGCGAGTGCCCCCGGCCGCCCTGCCCGCGCCGCTCTGCCCGCTCTGGGCTCCGCGGCTCGGCCCGCGGGATGCTCCGGCGAGGCTCGGCTGCCAGCGGCGTCCCCGCCGCCCGGCCCGCCGTCCCACTCCCTTCCTCTCCCCGGTGCCGCAGGCGGGAAGTTTTGCCGGCAGACTGGGTCGGTGGAGCCGCCGCCGGTATTTCCCCCCCTCTCCCCGCCGCGCGGGGCATCCGTCCACGTCGCGCCCCGTACACTCACCTACCCCCTCGAGAAAGCAGCCTGTGTCGCCACCCTTACCTTCCGCCTCAGTCCCTGAGGCTCTGGGCACAAGTCTTTGCTTTACAACAAACCAAAGGACCGAACGCGGCTTTTTGCTACGAAAGTTAGAAGAACGAGAAAGTGTGTGTGAGAGGGAGAGGATCGAGGAGGGAGAAAGAAAGCGAAAAAAAAAAAAAAAAAAAAAANAGAGAAAAAAAAAAAAAAAAAAGAAGCCGAGCACAATAATAATATCCTGAGAGTGCAAATGTGGATTGAGATCCCCCAGAGATGCACATGCCTCTGAGCGCAGCAGCCTTTTTGCAGCTCTGCTCTTGCAGAATATGACTGAAATTTTCTGCTATATAGCCTCTGTCTTTATAGCTGATGAAAAAAATTGCAGATTATTAGCATAAATGTTTACTCTTCATTACGCTGATGACATTGTGCACTCGAGATCTTGGTAATCTTTGGGAAAATTATGAGTAATTTTTAAAAATTTTAAAGCAGCAGCAGTTACCATGCAATTCAGGCTAATTCTGCGTAGGCTCCGAACGGATATAATTATCGAGGAGTCAAGATGTTATGCTAAAAACTATGCATTGATATTCCCATTTATTATGTACATACAACTTTGACAATGTTGATGCTTGAAATAGCAGGAAATTGTCTTGCGCAAAAATTACAGTCCATATTAGGACATGTGAAATTGCGAAGAATTATATAGTAATTGCAGGCTTTCAGATGGGAGAGCCAGAATGCTCAAACTAGTGCAAATGTGGATAAAATTACAGATCAGAGCAAAAATTAGGGAAAAAAGGGGTCTGGGATTTTTCAAGTTGGCTATAGGATTCCGGAAGTGTCTAATGCCACATGATTGCTGCAGCTTTAGGGGAGACATTCATGCCTCAAATAACTCCTTTTGCCAGAGCAGCTTTAATTGAATTTCTCGTGCTTTCTCTTTTCACCGGGCAAATGAGTAAATTGCCTCCCCACAGTACAAGCCTGGCCGGCCCCGCCCGTACTCCGGGGGGGCAGAGGGTGTCCCCTCGGCCGGGCGGCTGCCGTGCCGCCCTCCCGGGCCGGGCTGGTCGCGGAGCCGTCACTTACCCCGGTGGCCCCCTCGGGACCGGCCCCGCTCAGCCGCCCCCCCCGGCCCGGAGCGGGGACCAGGCCCGACGGGGGGCGGATGGGAGAACCTCGGCGCTGGGACGTGGGGTGGGATGGTCCCAGCCCCCCCACCAGGCTCCCTGCCCCGCTCCGCAACCCTTCCCGGGGTGCTGCGGGGGCCAGGACATCTCTCGCCCTCCGGTTATCCTGCTCCCCGCAACTTTGGCCGGCTCCGGGCGGCCGATCTCCGTGCAACTTGTGAGGGGGAGCATGGTTTTCAGCCGTGCCTGCCCCGTCCTATCGGACAGGGAAAGAGCAGAAGAAAACAGCTTACAAACCCACAAATATCTATCTGTATGCATGCATCTGCAGTGGGCGCGGGAGCTGCTGTAACTCGCCTCTGCATCCTCTTGCCGTCGCCGACCCCGGCGCGGTGTGAGCCGCATCTGGGATGCGAGCAGCGGGTGAAATACGGAGGCTGGGGGGGGATTTGGAAGGTACGGGGATGCTGAAGCACGAAAAACCCCATAGCATACACCAGGGGCGACCAGCCCAGAGAGGACTGCTACCAGCAGACAGCAAATAAACAGTAATAAATAAATAGATAAATAAATAGTAAAATACTAAATAGCAGAAAGAAACGCGGAGGCTCCCGTCCTGGGTGCGGTGTGCCCTGCTCCCCGACCGCTGATCGCGTTCCCCCGTTGGGCAGGTCCCTGTCCCAGGGACCCCACGCCGCTGTCGGCATTCTGCCCGACCCCAAGGAGCCGAGCAATGCTACATCGGACTGGAGGCGCTGGGCCAGGAGAGACCGGGGCGCAGATGTTCAAGGGGAACTTTATTTAACTGCGAGAAGCGCCTTTGAAAACGATGAGGCGGGGGGGCGGGGTGGGAACAGGAACGGGAATCGTCCCCGTCCCGGTCGTGGCCCGCGCCCACGGCTTCCTCGTGCATCCCGGACGACCGATTTGGCAAAACTTGTCAGTCGCCAAAGGCTTGTATCCCACTTTGCACTCCCCCCACTCCGCCTCCCCTCCCCGTCGTAGTCCGCGGGAACACCGCGCTGCCGGGACACACAGCTCCTGCCGGACCGCGGGGGCGTGGGGCTCCGCGGTGCTGCCGGCCACGCGTGCCGCCCCGCTCCGTGCTCGCCGCCCTGGCGCTCCGCCGGCCGCCAGCGGGGAAGTTTCTTCTCCCCGGCCGGAGCGGGCGGCTGAGGCCGCTGCCGCCAGGTCTCCCCGCGGCCGGCGGGAGGGTGAAGGTGGGGAGAAATACGGGATGGGTCGGCCCCGCTGTTTCTTGGGGGAACTCTGGGCTCTCGTCCCCGTCCTCGCCGCCGGGTGAGCGTCGGCAATGGACGGCCGCTACCGTTTTCCCCTTTGTCTCTCCCACTCCCTCCTCTCGCTTTCTTTGCGCCCGACTCTCGTCTTCCAACATCCCCCCGTCATTCTTCGCTTTTCTTCACTCCTCCTTCGACCCCCGCCTCCCCTCGCCCCCAAGCTTTCCCCAAGCTCTCAGAAGCAATCTGCCCTCTCGCTTTCCCCCCTTCTTCCCCCCTCCCTCTTTTCGCCCTTCTTCCCCCCTCCTCCCGACGAGTCTCCTTGTGGGGCCGCCCCCCTCCGCCTTCCCCAGCCCCGCCCGGGCTCCTCATGCCAAGGCCTCTTGGAAGAATCTCGGTCAGGCTGTGCATTCCCGACCCTGGGCAAGCTGCCCTGGGCCATCCTCATCATCTTGTCTGCAACGGGATATTCCGCACGGCTCTCTCTCGCCGTGCCCTCTCCAACAATGGCGGGTCCTCACGTTAATGAAGGCCAGAGATCCCTTCTTTCATCCTCTTTTGCTTCTTCCAGCAACAATGCCCCCAGGGATGCAGCCCGCAGGGGTATTTCCCTCAGGGTTACAGCTAGGAGGGGCACAGCCGGGAGGTGGCATCCCGAGTGGGGCGACCCCGAAGGGTGCAGCAGAAGTCATCAAAGTGAGACTTGAGCTCAGAGAGGTGTAGGGAGCCTTCTAGAGGGTTACATCCTGGAGGGGTCCAGCCCTCGAAGGATACATCCCATGAAGCCGCAACTTGGAGGGGGTGCTGCCTGGAAAGGGGTTCAGCCTGGAGGTACAAGCCCTTATGTGGTACATCCCGGAGGATTTCAGTTAGGCGGGATGAAGCTGAAGGACTTGCACCCCAAAGGGGAACACCTTGAGGGGTCTGTGGGGTCCAGTCCTCAAGGGACACATCTCAGAGGGAGCCAGTCGGTGCCTGCAGCCCTCAGAGCACCACCGAGGGGCTTGGGGCAGCCACCAGCTCTGGCCCAAGCAAAGAGCCCATGCAGGCTGCTGGCCTGGGTGCCGTGGCCGGAAGGGCAAGGCAAAACGCCTCTGGGTCAGGGCTGCTCCCAGGACCAGCTCCAGGACTGCCACCAATCCCGGGGACGACCCTACCCCAAAGCCCTCCGGAACGCTTTGGGAAGCTGTGAGACGGCAGGAATCTGTCCCGGGTGAAATGTCGCTGGCGCCAGCAGGCGGGAGAGGGGGAAGGGGAGGCAGCTCTGGGCTGCTGCAGGCAGCGCTGAGTGATTCATGGCCTCGCCGAGAAGACTATCAGGGGCGAGATTTTATTGTGGACGGGAAAGAGGGGAAGGAGGGGGGAAGTTGCAGCTTGCGGCAACAGCTACAACGGGGAGGGGGTGGAAGGGACGCAGCTCTCCCTCCCAGCGAACGCCCGGTTGAGGTCGACATCCCCAACCTCCCCCACCCCCCAAAAACTCAGCGTGGGCACCATGGAAACAATAATTTATTTAAATAATCTCTGCTTATTGTAAAAGAAACATTAATGAGTGTATAAGTTTTCCATAATAAATAACCAAAAATACCGTATTTTTTTTTTCTTTTCACGACGCTAGACGTCAAAGAGATCAGGGGCACGTCAGTGGCTAGTTTGCCGGCGGGGGAAGAGCGGAGGGGGGCGGAGAGGAGAGCTCGCTGCGGCTGGCGCCCGACCCGGGGAAGCCCCGTCGGGGCACGAAACCAGCCCGGAGGCAGCGCACGGGCGGGAGCCGCACCGGCACCGCCGCCTGCCACCGGCCCCCGCCGGACGGTTTCGTTCACGGCTAAAAGGGGTACCTTACACACGGGAGGCTTCTGTTTTAAATCTACATATAAAAATTATTTATCTTTTTTATCGTTTTATTTTTTAATCCCCAACATCAACGTGAGGTTATCCGCAAAGGCACCTATCAACTTTAAAAAAATAAAAAGTAAAGTTAACCAGAGTTCTGCACCGGTGGTTTGATGAAAATGCCGGGGAAGAGGAGAAAGATAGACGGAGAGGAAGAAGGGAGGTGAGTACTTGTTCCGCAGCGTGGTTGTTTTCACGGCGGGAGGGAGGACCCCACGGGGCCGAATGCACACGGACCCCGCCGGCGGCGGCAACGAGGCAGGAGAGGGCGTGGAGCGGTTCCTCTCCGCCGGGATGGCCGGGGCCGGAGCCACGCTTCACCAAACACACCAGTGCTGCACGTCGGTGCCCCGCGGCTGCCGGGTGCGGCCCGCGGGCTCAAGTCTCTACAGCGCCTAGAAGATGCTGCCACTGCCGTGGTGATGCGGGGGCTGCGCCGGCTGCGGGAGGGGAGCGGCCGCCGGCAGGTGCGCCGGGCCGCCGGGGGCCGGCGGGTACCACGAGTAACTACCGAGGAAGGCGGCGGCGGGGCTGGGGCTGGCGGTGCCGGCGCCGCCCGCGGTACGTGGATGCGGAGCGAAGTCCCAGGCGGGGGGCGAGGAGGGAGATGGCGGCGATGAACTGCGGCGGGGAGGCGGCTCCGCTGGGATCTCTCCGCTTTTCCACATCTTCTTGAACTTGGAGCGGCGGTTCTGAAACCAGATCTTTACCTGCGGGGAAAGGGGCGTCAGGCGGCCGCTGCCTCAGAGGCGCCTTCCCGGCGCCCAGACCGCCCGCGGCGCGGCAGGGACGCGCAGCTTTCGCAGCCCCGAGCGCTCCCGGCGCTGCCTCAGCGGCGCTGCTGCTCCGCCCGCACTCCCACCCCGGGCTGTCGAGGCGCCACGGGCCGGCCTTCCTCCCACGCTCGCACCCGACTCCCGGCGGGGCAGGACGTGCCCGGTGCCCCGCGGCGGGAAAGCCTTACCTGCGTCTGGGTGAGGCCGAGGGAGGCCGCCAGCTCCGCTCTCTCGGGCAAGGCGAGGTACTGGGTTTTCTGGAAGCGCCGCTGCAGAGCCGCCAGCTGGAAGCTGGAGTAGATGGTTCGGGGCTTCCGCACTTTCTTCGGCTTCCCGTTCACGATCCTGACCTCCGGCTCGCAGTCTTCCTTCTCTGCTGCGGCAGAAAAGGCAACCCGAGTGAGGCGAGGCACCCCCGCCACCCCGGGCCCTGCCCGCAGCTCGGATCACCGCCCGCCCCGTCGGGGCGACCCACCGGGAACGAGCGCTCTCGCGGCCCACCCCGTGTCAGAGCCCCCGATCGCCTCCTCGCCAGGCTCACCGAGCCGGCCCCCACGAGGGGCTCGGACGTACCAGAGTCGTTGTTGGCCGGAGAGGCCCTGCTGCCGTAGGGCCCGTAGGAGCCGTAGGCGCCCCCGTAACCCACGTCGTAGGCGGCCTTGGCAGAGTAGGGGGCGGTGCCGCCGCCCGCGTAAGGGTAGGAGCTCACGGGGCCGTAGGGCGGCCCGCCCGCTGCCCCGTGCTGCTGGTTGGTGTAGTAGCTGCTGTCGGTGGCCGTGGAGACGGGCAGCGTGGGGGACTCCTGCGGCTTGTGCAGGCCGCCGTGCTGGTGGTAGCTGCCGGCCGAGATCTGGCTGGTGTGCATGTCCGGCATCAGACTGTCCAGCACCCCCGTCATCCCGCGCCCCCGCCCGCCGGGACACGGGTCGCCGCCCCGCGGCCGTCCCCACCGGGGACAGGCGGTCAGAGCCGCGCCACCATGCTCGCCGCGCTCCGCCGGGGCGGTGCAGCCGCGCTCCCGCCGCCGCCAGCGGGACGGACTGTGCGCGCCGCGCGCCGCCGGGACGGCATTTAACACCGGTCACGTGGCGCGGCGTACGTCACCTAGCAACAGCCAATGCCGAGCCCGCCCGCGCCGGCTCCCCGCGGGCTCGCCGACTGCGGGACGGGAGCGGCGCCGGGCGTGGGGACCGGGACCTTTCCCGTCGTACGGTTCAGGCTGCTTCCCCTTTGGCTGGACAAAACGGTGCCCCCCAGCGAGGGCTCGGGGCCGCGGCTCAGCCCGGCCGCTTCTGCCGTGCTGTGCCTCTGGTGTGTGCCCCCGTCTGGCCGGCAACCTCAGAGAGGGGCCCGCACATCGGTCTCCCCGTCAGCGGCATCCCCTCGCGGGCGCGCCTGACGGCGGGCGGAGATGGGCGGCCGCGTTTGGGAGTCCCTCACATCTATTCTGGCCCCAGGAGAGCGTGCACATCGCGGGAGACCAGTGACCCGCTTTCTGTGCCAGAATGGCACAGCTTTTCAGTGAAATCTCCGTAACGTTACACGCGGATGGGCGACATTCCGCCTAGCACGCGTGTTGTGTACAGCAGTTGCTAACGGCGCCTGTTGCAGCCCAGGCACAACGGCGGGGCCGGAGGCGCCCAGGAATCCGCGAGCAGCCGCCTGTCTCCATGCTCTGTCCGCTGGCGGTTGCACCAAGGCCGTCGGGACCGGTTGTCGGTCGGGCACGGCCGCACTGCCCTTGGCCGCCCTCTGCCGGGGGCCGCACCGCGGAGCAGCAGCCGGAATGGTGTCTCGGGCGCGCTGAGTAGAGCTTCGGAACTGATTTTTTTTCTTATATGTTATTTCTCTCACTCGACTGTCCCGCCGTGGAACCGGGCCGCCTGCAGAGAGCGCGTTCCTTTGGCAGGGAGAAGGACCCCGCGCTGCCGGGGGCTGCCATTAGGATTAGCGCGGTGCGGCCGCGTCCCTGCGGGAGCCTCACGGGTGTTCAGCGCGGGCAGGGAGGGAGGCGGCATTGGTGCAAGGGAGGCTGCAAATATTACCACAAAAAGCTGGTAAAAGGTGAAAAAAAGAAAAAAAAAAAGGCAAGAAAAAAAGCGGCCGGCCGCCGTCCGGCCGGGAGTACGTGGTGTACCTGGCCATCCCCGCGCGCCCCGAGCCCGCCCTCCCTCACGACCCCGCGCGTGCCCCCTCAGGACCCCTGCTCGCCCCGGTCCGCCCCGCCCGGCGGGGGCCGCTCCCTCACGGCGCCGGTGCCGGGCATCCCGCTCCCGCCCCGGGCCGGCCTCGCCCCGGTCCCGGCCGCTTTGAAGAGAACCGCCACTGGAGCCTGTCCGTCTGTGCCTGCGGGGTGGCGGCGCTGCGGCGGGCGCAGGTGAGCGGGGCTGGTCCCGGTTGTCTGCCAGCAGCAGGTGGGCCCGGGAGTGGGGCTGCGGGAGATGGGGCGCTCGGCTGAGGCGGCGGCGAGCCCCGGGCGCGGCCTCCCCGGAAACCGACATGCCCAGAACCCGGTGTGGTGACGGCGGAACGTGGCCCCCGGCCCGGCTGGCCAGCGAGGCCTGGGGTGGCCGGAGCAGCGACGGTCACAGGGGGAGCTCGGTGCCCGCAGCAGTGGCTCTCGTGCTACTGACTCTTCCGAATATAGCCGGTGCTTACTGCAAAAGACAACCGGTTTCTGCAGTCCGCAGTGTGAACGTACTGCTGTCATAAGTGACATCTTTGTGGGACTGTTTCTGTCCGCCGCTGGTGAGGGCCGGCGGTCTGAAACAGCCGCTGGCTGGCACGGGAGAGGCGCACACAGCGTTTGGTGCCTCTCAGCAAACAGCGGGACAGTCAGCTAACCTTCATTAGTCGCGTTTTGAAGCATGTGAGATAGTTTAAAAAATACAAAGGAGAAAGGACATTTCATCTCATACTGAGGGTTTAATAAAACAAAGACTTCGGGAATTTGTCTTGCTATGTGGGAATTTTTGTTTTAAATGAAATTAAATAATCCTATATAGCATGTACATGGTGATCTGTACAAAAAGTAAAGAGCATGATTTTGTTTGCTTCAGTTTATATGAATAGTCTTTCTCCTGCAAGTTGTTCCTCATAAGTTGATGCAGGGCTTACAAATATAAATTAATTGTCAAATGATAGCTGCTCCAGAGTCTCTGTTTCTGCAGTTTGTTTCTCCAGTTTGTTTTGCCTATGTGGAAGCACAGACTTTCTGGAATGACCACTGGGGAGTTACTTTTGCATTTATTCACATGGCTGATCTTGTTGATCTGATTTTGTTATTTCTAATTTACTTGAACTTTTCCTGCAAGGTAGTTGTTTTGAACACCAACTTGTATAAAGAAAAGCATGATTAAGGGAGAGATGACATCAGGCAGCAGGAAGGAAAGAGAAAACTTGTTTTCGGTGAGAGACAACTTGACTACCATGAACGTTTTACAACACACTTCTCTGAATCAGTCATAGTATTATTAGGAGTTAAAAAAAATAATGGCATTAGGCTGACCCAGAATTTGTGTTTTCAGGTTCTCATGTTGAGCTAATAATTTTAATTCTGCCTTTTTTTGTCTCTGCTTTGGGAGTTGTGAATGTTACATGGCTGTGTAATTAGAAAAGATCCAGAGAGACTTGGGAGTGAGGGAAAAATTGGAGGGAAGTAGGAATGTTTTGTGTTCCTGCTGTTAATACTCGGCAATCCTGCTTGGTTTTGGTGTAATAGATCATGTGTTATTATTTGTATCCTGTGAGAAGGAATGTTTGTATGATAGAAAATATTTATCTTATGCACATTGGTCATTCACTTGCACACAGGAGAAGGATGCCTTCTTGCTGCAGAGCAGTTCAGTGGTCAAAAGTTTTGGTCATGATGTTTATATGAATATACAACACTCATTGCCAGAGGCCACAAAACAATTGAGCTGGCTTTGTTGTTGTTGATTTGTTTGTTTTAGAAGCATCCTCATGCTGACTGTGGACATATTTTGTCTATCAAGTATGGTACACAGTGTGTATAAACACAAGAGAGGACCATCAAGAGTCTTTGAAATCATCATCTCCAACTGATCAGCTAGTATTAATTTAATTTTTTTTTTAAAAAGGCAGTTGTATATGATTAATAGATATGGCTATGGTAACTCTGGGCTGTATATTTTGTTTAATGTTTTTATTAACTATTATTCCTATGATTCTCTTCCTGAAATAGACTTAATCTGAAAAAAATGTGAAAGCACTTAAGGGCTGGTACCCTGACTCTATATATGTGGTATAGATTTAACCTAAGGATCAATGGAACAAGCTGTTACACAGTGTTCTATCTCAAGTTTCACTTGAAGAGAACTGCACTTAACATTAAGAATTAGCTTAATTTTTAATCTGTATTTTTAAATATTATTTTACCCATTACAATCCACATTTGGCTGAACCATTTCACTCACTTCAGCAAGAATCCAGTGAATCTTAATAGATAGGCCTGTTATTTCTGATAGTATTGCACAAAAGTAGTTGGACAGTAGTCTCTACTGTAGTGGCATGTTAACAAATATGGATTTCTTTCCGTGGCTAAGGAAATGCTTTCCAGTAGGTTTATAATGATATGATGCATGCTATAGTCCTGAGCGTTTGCCTTAATAATTGAAAAGTAATATAAATCATGTGCCAGATGAAGCCATGGGGAGGGTTTATGCTTGCATTGTACCTGTGAAATCTGGTATTACGCTCGAGTGATGGTAACAGTTCAGTCTTCTTTTGCTAAGGGATTAAGTGTATCAGCTTTTGAGAAATTGTACGAATCTTTTCAACACCCTTCCGTAAGCTTGCTACCTGCTGTGCTTAGTTTCAGAATCCAGCGTTACAGTTTTTCTCTCTAAAAACTGTTTATTGTCTCATTCATTTGTACATCAGATTACTTCATTCCAAAAATCACATAACTCTTCTGAGAAGAATATGCCCCCTTGTGTGGCTCCCTGAGGATTTCTTTCTTAGCCCTTTGCTGTAAACAGCTTATACAAGCGTGACATGAGACATGGGTTCTGTAAAATCCTTTCAGAGTTGTTTATTAAGTTGTCTTGGTCTCGGATTATCTTTCTCAGTGATGACTCACTGGCAGCTCAGCACCTTTCTTCAGCAGAAACCTTTGCAGATTGGAGCGCAAACTGTGACTTTTAATAGTGGATTAGGCTGGTGTTATTTAGCACAGGTGTTTCTCGGTTGTTTCCTTGTACAATGTTGAGGAAGTGCACAGCCTGATGCATTGGGGTGAATGTCTAATATCAGCACATTCTTGGATCTAATAATTGCTGCAGATGCTTGGTGTGGGAGGGAAAGTCTGTGGGCAGAATGTGAAGGCAGTAAAGCAGCAGTCCTCGTGGGTTTTGGGAATAAAGCAGAGCGTGCCCAAACAGTCCCTCTTCCCTCCTTTAAGACTGAGATTCTATCCTGTTTTGCAGTAGGGCCCTTAGAGGTGTTCTGATCATCTCTGGCGCTTCCAGGTTTTTTTTCTTTGCTGGATGTATCGTAAGTAATACTACTGACAAAAAGCAAAAACTGCGTGCTTTTTCGTGGTGGTTTTCTTGATTTTTTTTTCCTTTAATAGAATAAGATTGGTAGAACAGATGGAAAGTAATATTTTAGCAGTATTTTGTGGGAATTTTAACTGGCCAGAGGCTGGGCAATCACAGCTGCAGGTACATGTCTACTCTGGGGCAAGTGCTTGGGAGCCTGCTTTGCAGTGGATTTGAGCACACTCAGGTTCAGCCAGTAGGTAAATCTTTGTCAAAAGTGTTTTGTGTGTGAATATTTAGATGAAAAAAATCTTTTGTAAGAGCATGCATGAAAAATGCTTTCAAGATGGATCATTAGATAATTTCTAATATTGCTGTAGATGACAAGTATGAGAGAAGCTGAGAGGCGTATTTTGTGGGAGCAGTTTTAAGCTGAGTTGATCATTTGTATCATTATGAACTCTTGTTTTGCACAGGTAGTAGAGAACATTTTTTCCTTGACTGTAACGTCTGTACAACCTTTACCTTGTGCAGTCTAAGCGCAGTTTCAGCAAACTTCAACACTGAGAATAATTTAGACTGCTTTGGTGTTAGCTTAAATGTGATTATTTTTAGGATTCACTTTAGTGGACAATGGTGTTTGGAGCTCAGAAATGCTACATCACCTCAGTATACTGGATGAATTTTGATTTATAGTGACAGTGAAGGGTCTGGGATGAGGAGTGTGCCTTCTTCTGCAGGATCTTGTTTGAGCTGACACCTCCTATGACTGGCAGATAGAAAAGCCTGTTCCTGATGGAAAGCATGAATGTCTTGCTTGGAAGGACGAGATGTGTGTTTTTCTGTAAAGAAGATATGCACAAGAACAGACCTTGTAAATGGATTGTACAGCTGCAAAGTGCTTGGGACAAGTCCTGGATTGCTACATCCCCATCTGGAATGCCGCTCTAAATGGACTCCAACTGTGGACCATGCAAACTGCAGAATCTCTTCATGGGAATACTTGGACATATACTCTGGGATTTGGCACTGGCTATTCCCAGCCTTTGTAGGCATCTTAAGTAGAAATGTTTAATTGCTCAAAATTGTAAATTTAAAAGAAAATCTTCTTTCCTGTAGTGAGAAAATATGCACATACAAACCTTAAAAATTACTTTGCCTTGAAGTTAATTTGCTTTTTTTATTTTTACGTGGTGAAGTAAATGTGATCAGAAGTGAGTGTGTTGCTCTGACCTTGACTGGTGAAGCCACAGCTGTCCCATGAACTGGCTGGGGGACCTTTTATTCAGGCTATGCAGTTGAAGTCTGTTGTGTAAGTATGAAAACAGAGGGAGTTTTGAGTACTGAATTGTTTATAAGGAGTGCTCAGTCTCATAATCTGCATGCATATCTATCTTGAAACTGCTCTCCCTTGGAAAGAAAGGTGTGAAAGGAGCTGTGTTCAGGTCCACCAGAGTTTTCTTGTGGTTGCTTTGATTACCATATTGGTAGGTGATTTGCACGTGTATTTCATCTCAAGGTATTTTTCCTGTTGGCAGAATGCCTAGATCCGAGAAGTACATGCTTTTTATGAACTGGTCTAAATCTAAATAAATGAAATTAAACTGTTTATTTTTACCTGTATGCATGTGTGTCAGGGATTAATGTTGTCATCTAAGGAGCTCAAGCTCCTTTATTTTTTTTTTCTTTTCAGTTTGGAAACTTAGAAAATATCTAAGAAGAAAACATCTTGAAAACTGAGAGACTAGAGCAACTGCAGAGTTAAAGTGGTAGGTGGGAAGTTAACTAAGTAAATTCTATTGCCTTCGGGTCCTCTCGTGACTCAGTCTTTATGTGACTTTGCATGTAATTTGCAAAAGTCATTGAAAAATGGATTAAGAATATTGTGAGCATTAACGTGTAAAGAATCTGAGTGGCCACAGGGTGTCCCCACTGTCCCATGCTGCTGCATCCTGATAGGCCATTTGTGTTGTAGTACAAAGCTCGATATACTTCTTAAATATGCTATTTCATATGTTGCAGGTTTTAGGATTTATTTTTATATTTCCTATGCTTATTTGTCAGGGCAACCAAATTAACATCTAGTCTGATGGAACGAGAAGGGCAAAAAAGGAATTTCTTTGCTTGGTTTGCTTGCTTTAGGTCTGAGTTCTCTTTTAACTTCCAAAGATTGGGTATGAACAAGACTTGATTTTTCTGATGTAACAGTTATTCGTTCCTTGTGAATGCAATTTGGCTGCTGAAATTAGAATGAGAATTTATTCAGAAAGATAGTTTTCTGTCCTCTTTAAAAAGCATGCTCCAGGAGTTTTGCGTGTTGACCAAGAAAGTGAAGTGGCATACTTATCTAAGGGCTTGTCAGAACAACATTGATGGCATCAAATTAAGGGGTCAAAGTAAAAGTAATGTTTTTGGGCTTTTAGGGTAACTTACTGTAGATATGGTTTAATTTAAGCAGAAGTGAGGCTTTCTGCACAATAAATGCATCCAAGGGGGAAATGGGTGCAAAGAATAGCTACAGTAGTAAAACTTACACCCTGGCTTCTGCATAGTATATGTGTCCCAAAACTCTGAATGTACAGTATGTGATGGGTCAGACTGTGGCTGATCCTGCACAGGAATATGTGCCCCGCTCCTGCAAGTGTTCAAGGCCAGGTTGGACAGCAAACTCTTCTTTTCCTTGGGAAAGAAAAACTGAGTGAGGAACGTTGCACGTTCAGATGATTTGCCTTCAGGTCAGCTGGTCCAGTCTTGATAAAAACCCAGGAGCAGACACTGATAGGAAGGCGCGTTCATAGCCACGTTGTCAGGAGAAAAAGTTTTCTCCCAGGAGATGGCACATTTCCACTAGGTTTGTGACAACACAGCTGTGTTGGCAGGCAGACTCCAGCCCCCTAGGGAGCCTGAGAAGGAAATGCTGCCTTTCACCTTTCATTCAGGCATTGATGAAACCAGACCTCTCCTGGCAAACTCTGGAATGGTAAAACAGGTAAGAAAGTAAGCACATTCCTCTAACTGTTAACTAGTTGTGGTTGCCAGGTGGTACTTGGGTAACATACTGTACATGTTAAATTCTGTTATTATATCAATGCTTGGGAGGCTGGGGAGGGGCGAAGAGAGTGCTGGAGGGGAATGGGAAGGAGACAGCACTGTCATCTCTCAAAGTGGGGGAACAGTGTGTTTTAAAGTCCAGAGAGTTGCTGTTAAGTTGAACCACAGCTTACTATACTGTTATTAAACTTTTTTGATATATGTGAAGAAGACATTGAATACTTTTGAATTCTAAAAGTGTCCTCACTGTTCTGGGGAGAAGTGTATAGAGATAAGTAAAGAGTTTGTGAGAGTATGTCTCTTTCAAAAGAAAACGTGTTTTTGTTGATCCCTGATTTACATGATGTAGTTAGTTAAGGGTTCTGCAGATATTTAATAATAACTTTGTGTTGTAACTAGCAGTTCTTCAAAGAAATACTAAGCTGATGCAAATACATTACCAATGATGATTTAGTGAACTGACAGCAAAGATAATATAGCTGCTGTGCTAGCTTCTGCCTTTTTTGCCTTGCTTGCTTCATGTGCTGCCCAGCAGTTGTCTCAGCATATTGTAGGTAGGTAAATAAATTGGACCTTTCTTTTTACAGGTGATATGTCTGACAGCTAGCTGTTTTCTTGTTGCCTCTCATGTTTTGATTTTTTTTTTTTTGTGGTTTTTTTGACAGCAACTCACCTGATGGAGTCAATGTGGTATTTTGGACACAAGTCTAATGCCTATTGTTAAACTAAGAAGTCAGTCATGCATAATTTCTTGAATTTTAGTTAATCTTAAAATTCCATTCTTTCTTATACCATTTTTACTTAGTCTTTTTCCCTGGTGATGGTATCTGAAGATGAAAAATATGCCTATATACTTACGAAAGCTGGCAGAAAAATCTCTTTTGCAGTAACAGTAGTTATCCTCTTGCATCCTGACTCCCTTCCAATATGCATTATTGAAAATGGATAATTGAACTTGGAGTCAGTATAAATCACAACAGTCTTCATGAAAAATATGAAAAATACTTTAAACAAATTTTTCAAGTAGCTTTAATCTGTACTTAAGGGTAATATCAGAAAATCTGTGGCAATCTTCTACAGAATCTGTAGAAGGAATAGCAACCATCATGTAGACTTAATGTAGTTCCTTCAGGAGGTTTTTTGAATGTTGTGTTTGGACTTAATATACACACTGTGTTCATGAAGAGAAGTATCCCTGGGCAATTCCCTATTTGCGTCAGGAATTTACACTCTTGCCTGAAAGAGAAAAGCAATGCCTGGACTTTCTTTTGCATGAAATTGAAATTTCAAAACCATGGCATTATTGAATGTGTCTTGTGTGTTTCACTGGAGCATGGCAGTATCTCTTGAACAAACATCACTATTGTAACAAAATGGTTAATAGATTAGTGCTTTCTAAATGTGCCCAGTTGGCTGCACTGTAGATTTATAAATGTTGCCTTAATTATTTCCCTCTCATGGCTTGTTTCCTGAATTAGTACTTCACCTGAGCTTGAAAGACTTTTAATTTTTTGGGATGTTTCCAAAGTTCTGGTATCACATCTATGAGAACAACACTTTAGAAAATCCTCCTCAACAAAGCATAAAGATCTACAGCTTTTTCTTTTATACAATATGTTGAATACAGAATATGGGAAGGTTTTGTTGTGTCATTTGCAGCATAGTTTTGGGCAAAAAAGGCATTTTTTTTGGTGTGAAACCAGTTCTGGAGTTAGGATAGAGATTTTGTGAGCTGGGTACAGCCACAGGTGCTGACGTCCGATGCTACTAGGGCTCATCTCCTTGTCGTGCTGCCTCTGGCCCTGGGTGAATGCATAGAGGGGGCAGGAGCCAGGGAGGAGACTCCCATCCAGCCAAAACAGTTTCAGAGGACAGCTCTGCACTGTGATCCCTGCTCCTCAGCGGGGCCCACTGCTCCAGTGTCCATCCTGGCAGGGCATTGGACCTCTGGGGACAAGTGTGGCAAAGCCAGTGGGACTTATGCACTGTGCCGACATTAAGGGGTGGGTGAAAGGAGGTGAAGAAAACTGGTCTGGTGGAAGATGTCGCTGCCTATGGCAGAGGTGTTGGAACTAGATGCTCTTTGAGATCCCTCCCAACCCAGACCCTTCTATGATTCATGGCTGCTCTCCAGTAGCTTCATAATGCCATGATGTCTTCTGAGGTATGGTAAAATTTAAACAAGAGCAATGCACTGTCAGAGATCTCTAGTATGATGTCTACCAATGTGTTCTAGCAGTGGTATTTGTTTCATATCTCTAGTATTGAATATCATAAAGTGGGAATTACATTTCAGTAGAAATTACACATTACGTATCTTTCTTAAGCTAGAGCATACCTATCAATTTATGGATTACTTCATTAAAATATTCTCTATTATTGTTACATATTGCTCCATCAAACAACATATTAGCATTAAAGGACACGCAGAGGAACAGTGTTTAGTAATGCATAGCATTAGCAAACAGCATTACTTGGCAGTCTGACCACCCAGCTTATAACAAAGGCTTTGCCTTTCATATCAATGAGATCTTTGTATTGCTGCCAGCATGCTCTCCACGACACTGCTTCATGGTCATGTAAAACTTGTGAGAGGACAAGACACAGAGAAATAACAGGCTACACCATTGTGCATCAAGATTATACTCCTCTTATCATAAATGACGTGCTAAACACTGGCTGAGTGATAGAAGAGATGGTATGTGTGAATGGATGACCGTGTGTTTAACTTCTTCCTTGTGTTCCTTGGTGTAACACTGTTTTAGTTGTTGAGCCTGAGTACTTTCTCTAATACTTGCTCTATTTGGCTACTGCCAGTTTTGACGGAGCACCAGCCACAATGAGTAGAAATTTTCTAAACTTGTTTTTACTTAGATATCTGAGCTAATAAAGTAGTTTTATCCTTCTTACTCGGTACTTTCAAGCAGTTTCCAGATTACCTGGATTTACACCTTTGAAATGTGCTTGATTAAATGTGCTTGGAGGGTGACAGTTTTAACAGGTATTTTAATTCAAAAGAAGTCTCTTATTTAAAATTATGTAGCTTCTTCTCTATTATATAGATGTATAACAGTTTTGCCCTTTTTCTTGTGCCTTTCAATGATAGGTTTACTAAAAATATACCTTAGTTATTGCAATGGAATCAAAGAGATTACGATATGTGTCTGCATAGGCAAAACACTGTCTTGACTTAAAGGCAGCAAGAAAATAATTAATGTCTTCAGCTATAAAAACTTAAAGCAGTATTTTCTCCAAACCACTTTATTCTGTCTGCAAAATCAGGAGTCTGTTTTAAAAAATAGTCTGGAGCATTAAGGAAACTTACAGGTCATTCAAACACTCTAAGTGCTACCCTGAGAACAACTAGAGACCATGACAACTCTATTTTCAGGTAAGAACGCCACAGTTCTTACTATCAGTGAGCATTAACACCTTTTATATTAGGCAAGGAATGCTAACATATTAGTATTACAGAGAAAGCTGTGCAGCAGAAAATAATAGCTTCCTATTTCCTGTGCAACTTAGATAGTGGTAGTATGTATATTTAGTTAAGTGTTCAATGAGCACTTCAGTTTAACTGCACAGGAGACTTTTGAGGGCATTTGTTTCTTTGTTTAGATGCTAAGACTTCGTTGGTTTGGTGTGGGTTTGTTGGTTTTGGTTTTTTGGTGGTGGGTGGTGGGTTTTTTTTTGTGGGGTGTTTTTTTNTTTACTACCAGCTGTCTGTAACACTGGTTCCAGATTTTATTTTGGAAGCCTCAGATGAAGTCACTGCATGACTACAAAGAGCAACAAGCAAGAAGAAACAAAATTCTAGGATCCTAAGTTTTACCCTTCAAGAATATAAGGGAATCTGTAATCTGCTACAAAAATGTGGAATGAGAACTGAGAAGAAACAAAGAAGCTGCAGTAATTTGAAAACAACAGCAAGTGAACTAAGAGCTGTGGTCAGGGGTTAGGGGGTTTGCTGACTTTTAGACCTCTGCCTATTAGGTCATTAATGCCTGGCTTCAACCTTTGATCTTTCTGCAATTCTGGAAGTTCTCTTCATTTTTTTCCAACACAAGGCCAAAGTTGTGTGATTACAATGAGGCTGTTGTACTGAACATCCCACATATGGATGCAGCACAGACTCTGAGAAGTGGCTTATGTTGCAAGAATGCAACAATTTACATTGTAAAATGTATATTAATCTCAAATGGCCTTTATTATGTGAGTACGGTGTGATTGTTTTTCTTCAAGTGGAGCATTTTTTTTAGGAGGGAAGTTGCACCTCAGAACAAGATGAAGGATTGATAATCAAAGCTCCACTGTGACATATTAGGTGGACAGGAAGGGGCTGTTTGTCAAGCCAGGACTGTTGGAGAGCAAAGCTCTTGGAAGACAGTGAGGAGCAGCAACATGAGACTATAAAAACTTGGGGCCAGCAATGCTGAAGTAGGTTATGAAGTATAAAGTGCAATGAAACTCGGACACCCTTGCTGCTGACTCCCAATGATGTGACACCTCAAAAAACACTGTAGTTGATAAATTGTGCACAGCCGATTAATCAGAGACTTGGCTAACTTGAAATTACACATAACTCAGGGAGAAGTATGTCTTTTGGAGCGAGACAGGAAATGCTGGATGTATGTATTTCTTAAGAAATGTTCCCCTGTTTAATTTTTAGGAAATATTTTCCCTTGGTGTTTGGGTAAGTTACGTGGTAGTGTCTTTAGCGGTTTCTTAAATTGCCATGCATGACAGCTTTCCCTGCTGATTCTTATGGGCCTGATTCTTGGCCATTTCAGGGTATCATTGACCATTCAGGATCATGACTGCAGATTTGGGAGTACAATAAAGACATTGTGAACACCATGACTTCCCCAGTGTCTTTAGGGTTCTGATTTGTGGAGTAGGGTCAATGTGGGAACTCTATCCCCTTTCCTGAGGCTGTGAAAGAAAAGAACTTGGAAATACCTGTATTGCCTGATTACCCAAGGCTACCTCTTTTACATATTTGCTAACATGTTGCCCTTTCCTACTTCTGTGGAAATGCCTGATTTTTTCATAGCTTTGCTTTTACTGTACTCCGCAACCACTGACAATCCAAACCATAGGTCTAGTAAGATAATTGTTCCCAGAGCACAGCTTTTGAACTACTTGCCAGCTCTGACTGAAGCACAGACTTCTTGTTGGTGTTGCAGTACCTCTTCATCTTCCTCCTCATCCGTATCTGGGTTGGATGTGCCGTCCATCCGTCCCTCCTACTGCCTTTGTGTTGCTCAGAGAGCCTATGCAGGAGTAGTGGGTGAAGCATGGAGTCATGGAAACAGGAGCTGTGTATGTCACGCTCACAGGGTCTCGGAGCATGTTGAGGCTGACTCCAAGACAGACGCATTCAAGCTCAATCTTGCCTTGCAGGCTTTACCACTGGCAGGCTCTGTCTTGTCCCACATACCAGCACCTGAACTCACACGGGGTTACAGAGGAGAATCCCAGGATGTCTGTGCTGTAAACAAAGATGTAACTGTGGAGCCAGATACTGAAATCTTTGGAAGGCTTGTAGGCTGGAAGAATTCTGTCATAAAATTTCAGCCAGTTCAGTCCAGGGACTTTTAATATTTTTATTTTCATTTTTTAAGCATAAAACCCAAAAGAGATCATTAGATTATCTTTCTTGGCCACTATCTGACACTTAGTCTAACTAAGTGTCTTAGCCAGACCTACTTAGCAAACAAAACTGACAAAATGTGTAATGAACTCTAATTAGAAGGAATCTTAGGACTAGTGTAAGCATTAATAACAATAGGAAAGTTAGGGAGTCACATTGTAATTGGGGAATGGTATCAAAAATATTACCTTTTAAAAGAAAAAATCCAAGCTTTTTCTATTTTTTTTCTCTTTGAGATTACTCACTACCAAATATTTTACTATTTGGCAATTATATGCTTTTCCAGTATTAAAAAAGGAGCATGACAGCATAGCGAGGCTTCCTGTTAAAATGTGATATCTCCCTACACAGTCAATAGGTAGAGTGTATTTATCAGGAAATGACTGAAAATCTTCCTGGAATATGATAGATGACCTGTCCAGAGCCAGCTGTCACTGAGATTCCTGGTAGATGTAGACCTCTAATAGAATCCAGTAATTTGAGATATATTTTAATTAGCTGCTGCTCTCCTTTTGGGTTCAAAGAGCTGGATTAGTGGCTTACTACTGTCAGTTGGAGGACTTAATTTACATACTGTATTTTGCTGTGTTCATTCTGAAGAGTGAAAATATTTGTTTCATGTTGTTGTTACTTAAGCACTATCACTTAAGCAGTACATCAGTGCCTGACAACATGGCATTAAAAAATTAAGGTTTCTTAACAAAGTTAGGAACCCACAGCCCTGTGAATTTGGCTTCTCTTTCTGCAGTGTTGCTGTGCAACCATGTGTGCTTGTCCTTGGCTACACTAGGTTTGATCAGTGCGAGTCTGCAGAAATGAATAGCTAGCCCAGTGGGGTCAAACTTCTTGTGGAAACTGGCTGCTCTCTTGCAGAGACTGCCAGTTTTTTCAGCAACAGAGGAGGCAGATGGAGCTGAATATGGTAAAGAACTGATCTGTTTACTCTTTGGCAATGATTTTATATGTCTACATTGTTAAAAGTTTGTTGTGGTATAGACAGCCCTCAGTAGAAGTCAGTATGTAAAAACTGCAGTCTGCATGCCTTGCCTGTGCCATTCAGAGCAAGTAGAGCAAGGTGGGAGCCTGGAAACCAAGAGCAGGCAGGATGTTCCCTTTGCAGGAAGAAGCATGCCTGTTGCTCATAAAACCCAGTACTTGAGTTACTGAGCCCAGCTAGTCTGCTGTGTGGGTGGGAAGTTGGAGTCATGGAGACACTAGAGGTAGTGTTTCTCTTCCTTTTTAGTTTTTCCACTGCTTAGTGGTGGAAAGGCACTCCCCTGTATCCTGAAGCTGGCTGTGATCCCCCAGATGTCTTAGTGCTGTGTTTGTGCTGCAAATTGCCCAAACAACAGTAAAGTCATCCCTATCCTTTGAATCAGTAATGAACTAGTGCTGAGCATTCCTGTGCAAGGTGGGGTGAGGCAGGGAAAGGCAAGTGGGGCCAGGACATAGCTCAGCTTGGACTGTCTTTAGTGACCACTGACTTTTCCAGCCTCGCTGCTGCTTACTCTCACGCTGCTGCTCACCCTTAAATAGCCCATCTACTTCTCTGGCCTTGTATGGCTTATTTCCACTTCATGTCACATGTCTTGTATACCTGAGTCTCTCACAGGTTACAGTTGACTGCAGTTACATTTGCTGTCTGCAATTGCATTTTCACCTCTAAACTCTCTGCAGAACCGATGGTTGGACATACTGAGAAAGTTTTAATAAGTCCCTAAAAGAAGTCAAATTATATGAGATGCAGTTCATCCTTGCACACAAACACCTCACATTCATGGTCACATTGGTCTGGCAGAGGCTAGCACTGTGTCTGAGTGAGGTGGTCCTGCTGTCCTGGTCGCTCTTCCCTCTGCTGCACTGACCCTTTCACATGCTGACATGAGTGTACTTGTGGTAAACTGTGCACACAGCTGAGTGGTTTAATAGTGAAATGACAGTCTTGGTGCCCTTAAGTAGTGCATTTCTGTGCACAGTTGGCACACGCAGACTTACGTAAACTTTAAGGTGTGTTCAGGAAGCAGAGTGAGACAGTTGTGTGGCTTGAGGCATAGGACTTAGGTTTGAGAAATGTGTTGCAACATTTTTGAAGGAGAGGAAAAGGGAGAGTTGGCTTTTTTTTCTTTTTTTTTTTTTTTTTTTTTTTTTTTTTTTTTTTTTTNTTTTTACTGCTGTCCCTGTGACTTGGAAACATGGGTTTGAGCTGTAAGGGTTGATTTGAAGATTTCAACACCAGGCTCTTAAATCCCACTTTTTATGTACTTTGTGTCTCTGGAGTGACAGAGTTTAAGATGGATTTTTCTTTAAGTAGGGCAAGTGCAAACTCTTTCTAAACAGAGAAGACATTTTAATACTCAGAAACATTTTTCTGTAACTGAAATGCTGCATCTCTTGTGTCCCTGGTATTTGTACCTTTTTCTGGGTTGTTTCCAGGGGTATGCAGAATAGAAGTAGTTAGCAGAGAAGACTGTCATGGGCTCAGGAAGGACTGGAAACAAAACCAGCTATGTAAAAATGTGAATGATCTCTTCCCCTTTGCTGTTTTTTGTTCTTTTTACAAGGTGATGGCAGACAGTGACTTGCTGGACTTCTTTTTCAGCTGCGTGTAATATATTCCAGCATTGCAGAAGATACAAAAGCCATTATACTGAAGGTGTAAATTAGCTTGCACTCAGGACTGTTGCCAGATCACAGAACAGTGTGTGTAGCATACCAAATGATAGAGCTGAGTATGCAGCAATGATACTTGGTTCAGAGAGAGGCTACCACCTTTTTGCTCCAGTGATACAAGGAATTGGCAAGGAGAGAAGGTGCAGCATCTTGGAGCTATTCATGGAGAGGAGAGAAAAAGGCATTGAATTAGCATTTAGTGTCTGTAACTGCCAAACTGTCTCACTTAGGCTGAATGTCGCTGCCAGGCTGTGTACTCTCAGCAGCGTGTTTTGGAGCGCAGGGAGGCTGGGGAGGAGCTGGAAAGCGCCCACCATGTGGCAGATTGTGAAAGTGGGAGCTGGCTGCCAAGTGGTAACTTCTGCTGGATAGTTTAAGCATCCAGCTCATATGTGGAAAGCTACCTGGGATGTATATGGAGCTAAATTGAGTGACAGAATTCTAGTTGAAACTTCAGCTTTCAGCTCTGTACAGTGACTAAAGGAAATACAAGATGTCCAAGAAAAATCTGCTTCCTTTGGAGTAATTAAATTTTTTAAAAATTGCATTATTCTGACACCTAGGAATCAGGGACTGTGGTTGCATTGTACAGGACAGACACAAGGAAGTGTAGGTCATCAGCAAATAGCTTATTGATGAATGCAGTTACTTTAACTGCTTTGCAAAGCTGCATTGCCTTTTTTTTTTTTTTTCCTTTGCTTTTGCTTTTTCAATAGTGTATCAAAGGTTTCACATTAGACAGCCAGGTATTTTTCTTCTGTTTGCAAAAGCTGCTTAAGGAATCTTGTTTTGGTGCAGGCTGGTCTTATTTGGACTGTTATGTCAATGAATGTGTGTATCAAGGTACCCTTAAGACACTGGAGTGTATATTAGCAGATTATTATCCTTCCAGTTGTTATGTGGATTTTTAGGTATGCTTTAATCTCTTGCTGCCTCTTCCCTGGAAGATTGATTTTTAAATAGCAAAGCTGTTTAAAGCTTCTTAAGTTTTGGGTTTTTTTATTTTTTAATTTAAAAGGAAAGCACTGCATGCACTTTTATCTTTTAACCATTGTTCACCACAGCTGCAAGTAACTGTTTACTGTCATAGTTTAAAATATAGCCATTGTGATAGGATCTTGCTCTACAATGTTCAGCTGTGACTCTGGTGCTAATTTATTCAGTTAATCATTAAAAGAACAGTATTGCTGACCAATAACAAAGCAAAATTTGAGACTGAAATGAAGCTCCTGCACAACCTAAGGTGGAAACTAATATAGGAATAATAGCAATAGACCACCAGCTGGTTAAGAGTTGGCTTTTATGTCTGTTTACTCTTGGAAGTAAAGGGAGAGAGTAGTTTGGAAAAAGGAAGGAAAGTACTTCTTAGCTCTCTACATGGTGTGAACTCAGTCCAACTCCTTTACTATGGTATCTAACATTTAACGTTACATATTCATATAATATATGACAAATAAGGTTAAAAATCCTTGTTTACTTGTATTTGCTTTAAAATGGAAGTGTTTATGGCATAAGCACATTGTTCTGACCTTCAGTGTTAATATTATTTGCATTTCCCAGTACCCAGTCTCTGAATCATAACTGAAAGACCTTTGATTTATGATAATGTAAAGCACCTTTTTGCATTTTGTGGTTTTTTTTTTCTTTTAACAACTAAAAAGTAAATAATATTTAACACAACTACATTTAGTAGTGATAGAACAGGATTCATTCTACTGAACAACAGTGAATACTGGGAGAAACCTTCATTATGTAAGTATGATTTTGTGGCTAAGGCCATGATTATCCATTTTGCAGCTGAGTTAGCCAAGAATTTAGTATGGTCTGAAAAAAAAAACACCTCTCTTTTCTTTGCTTAAATCTCCAAAAGCCAGATGTGGTGGATGTTGCCTTCATCTTATGCGTGACCATTTGTCAGTTCAGACTGAGAAGACTTTTGGGGACCAGCCTGGGGGAACTATCAAACATTCTCTTATGCTGAGAACCTCAGCCTTTGTTCTCACTTTTTATTTTCATTACAGTTTTCATGATTCAGCAAGATCAGAATTGAGAGAAGTGCCAGACTGATGTTTGTAGGCAGTAGTGATGCTCAGGCATAAGAATGCCAGGTATTACTATCTCTTTTTCACAGTGATAGAATGATGGGACAATAACATTATTTCACCCATTAGGGAGAAGTACCCTAAAGGACCAGCAATCCTAACCATTAAAGTCCCTTTATCAGTAGACTCATGGAGACAGAGTATTCCTTCAGGTATGCCCATACTCTTACGGGAACTGGGATGTTTGCACATGTTTTGGTCTGTGTTTACAGAACTGTTTGTTTCACATACAGAGACATTTGCTTTTATTCCTGAAAAAATGGAGTGCTTGACTTAGCTTTGATACTCTAAACTCCTAACAATAATTCCAGAAGAACGTTCTAATTAAATAAAAGACTTAAAAATAATTTTTTGAGGTTAAATAAAATTTGCATTTGTACTTATTGTGTGGTCCCAAGAAGAAAATGGTGGTCATATTCTTAGAGGAAATCTTAAAGCACAGGTTGTCTCATTGCCCTTGTGTTTTGATTCAGAAGGGAAGGACAGTATTCTGAAGACATGTAAGCAGTTATTGGGAAGTTTATAAGGAAAAGTCTTACTAGCTGCTTCAGTGTTTTCTAACTGTTCTAAGCTGTCTGAGGTACCTGGGGGCTAATTCCCACTGTCTGAAAGCTGGCATGCAGAACCCTTGATTTACTGCGAGTTGCAACTTGCACCTTAACAATTTAGGTAAGGAAGCCCATCTATTTGTGGGGATCTTAGCACCTGCTAGCTACCCCTTCCCACTCTGGAAAGGGAAAAGTCTTTTGGCCAGCTCTGCAGCGGAGGGAGACAACTGCTGCTGTCTCCTGGCATGGTAAGCTCTAGTGAGAATGTCTTGAAGGAGGAGCAGGCACAGTGTAAGGAAACATAATGCTCCTGGTGTAGCATTATCTGGCATTAGTATGTAGTTTTAAAAATAATTCTACAAGGAGGACAACCATACTATCACAAAGTAGTTGCAGCTTTTCTGCCAAACCTAGCTTTTCAGCAGCAAAATATATTTAAGAAATATTTTCTTTAAAATGTTTTTTCTTTTCTGATCCACATTTCAGCCACAGTCAAACTTCTCTGGGGTTTTTATTTAGTTTCTGAGTCATTCTTCTTCTTTCTCTTCTTAAACAACAGCCTTCCTAGTTTGGGAATAGCAAACTAGCAGTACCAGTACTGTACCTGCCAGTTCCCCTCTTCTACATCATCTCTGGTTGCCCTGTATTGTGTAGTGCTGCTGCCCTGCAATGAGGGTCCAGGTGCATCTACAGCCTGGGAAGCAATAGTCTGCTGTCACACCTGTCTAAACAGAGCTGATTCCTGCCTGCTGTGGTAGCACCTCCAATCCTGGGTCACCTTGGGGTAGTTGCTGAGGAGATTGTTTGGAATACCCTGCACTGAGCTGACTTCCTTGTTTTAGAAGGGAAGATTGTCTAGAGGAATGAAAATGTCATTTGCTGGTGTGGGTTGCTGCTCTGCAACACCGTGAGCAACAGCTGTGGTTTTCCTTATGTTTCTACCTGTAGTGTGTAGGAAGTCTACAAGCACAACCTCTGCACTTCGACTTTGGTTTCTGTGTCAGGACTCATCTCATCCTATAGTTAGGCACTTCAGCTAAGAGAGCAGTGCAAGGTGAGAACCTGCTATGCTGGGTGAATGCAGTAAAAATTTAGGATAGCAGGAGTGTGTCCTGAAATGAAATAAGAGCTTGTTTTTTACTAAATGTAATGTGGTGTTGCAGTTTGTTTCTTCTGATCTTGGAGAATTGGAAATATATTCTTCAGAACATTGGTATTTATTGCTGGTTATCATAGCCAAAATATCTTAATGGGACAACCAAGTATGGACTTTAAGATAGGATATAACATATGAAAATATTGAGTTCTTTTGATAGATATAAGCACTATAAAATTTGGTAGTACTTGATATAAGGCTTTGAGCTTTGCACTTTAAAGGTTTTGGTATATTGATAGCCTATTAATACCTGTTTCTTTTACCTTTATGTAGCCAGGAAGTAGTGCTGTAATATTTAAATGAATCCAGTAGAAACAGAAAGTATTCCAGTACACCTTTTGGAAAGTAATGAAAAGTTAAGTGTCCATGGCACTGCTTGTCTGAGACTGTAGTCTCATTTGAGTAAATGCTGGAACCACTGAGCCACCACAGGTAGGTTCACCGGCTAACTACCCAGTTTGCAGAGGACTCTTTGTTTTTTAGTGAGATATATTACATTATTAACGATTTTTTTTTTAATGCAGGAGTCAGAATTGCTGAACTTATTTGAAATTTTTTCTTGGTTCTCTTTTATTTTCAGCTTTTTTAAAAAATAGAAATGCAATAATGACTGCATACTGAAAGTACCTTCTTTGCTCATGGCATAAGAACGTTTTTCCTGTGGTGTGTGTGCATTTTGAGTATGACCTAGAGCCCAGGAGTGATTCATGATGTCTTTGTAATGAGAACCTGACTCACATACGTCATGATGAATCAGCTTCCTAGGCATGGTGGATGCTGTTCTGGGAAAGAAATGTTCTTTGGGCATGGTACTCTGTGTAATCACATATTTGTAGTCTGTCTTTCTGTGATTATCCCATCAATTACTCAGACTGTAGACCTATATCTAAATTGTATTACTATTTATGTAAAATAGTATTTCAGAAAAACAGTATTTTGCCATTGGTTCAACTTCTTGTATGAATAGAAATTCTTGGGCTGCTTTTAAAGAGCTTTCGGGGAATTCTTTTCTTTCCCTTCTGACACTTACTTCTGGCTGCCTCAGTGGTAGCTTTGTCCTCACTTCACAATGACTCTGCAAAGAACAGATTTGTAAGTGGGGAAGTGTTGTAATATCAATAAGAGTTTTTAAAGCTTCACATTCAATTTGAATATAGTAGGATGAAGTGGAAATGAAACAGGAAAGTTCAGCTAAGAAAAACTACCCATATTTTGGAGGCTTTCTTTGAGATTAAACTGACTTGACTCTTAAAATATCTTAGGTAACACTTTATTAACCTCAGTGTGTTCAGAGGATTAAGAATGATTAACTTGAGAGGTGTAAACTTCAAGTCAGTGGTTTACATGGAATGAGTTACAGGGGCATCACCTGTACACTTAGTATAGAGTATAAAAATAAATTCTGAAAGCTCAGATACTAAATAAGGGAGTATTATGGAGAAGTGCTCCAATAGTGCAATTAGAGCTTTATAGCCCAATAAGTATACAAAGAGAGTCACCTGGATTGCAACCTCCCTTGCCATGGGCAGGGACACCTTTCACTGCACCAGGTTACTGAAAGCACCACCCAAGATGGCCTTAAACACTTTCTAGGGTGAGGCAGCCACAACTTCTCTGAGCAGCTTATTTCAGTGCCCCACTACAGTGAAGAATTTATTTCTAACATCTAATATATACCTACTTTCAAGTTTAAAGCTACTGCCCTTTGTCCTGTCACTAAATGCCCTTGTCCAAAGTCCCTCTTTGGCTTTGTTGTAGGTCTCTTTGTAAGTTACTGGAAGGCTGCTGGAATGTTTCATCGGAGCCTTCGCTTCTCCAGGCTGAACAGCCCCAACTCTCTCAGTCTGCCTTCCCAGAAGGGGTGCTCCAGCCATCTCATTGTCTTTGTGGCTTTGTCTGGACTTGCTCCAGCAGAATCACAGAAGGTCCATATCCTCCTTGCTGCTGGGATCCTAGAGTTGGATGCAGATTTAAAGTCTGTGTTCTGTGCGTGGTTTGAGAAGTCAGATCCACATTTTTCAATAGCTAAAATGTCTCTGTAGTATGTCACTTCTGTTCATGCAAGAACACAACTGAGGAGAATATTGGAGTGGTCTGGAATAATTGTTTTAAACTACTTCTGTGATTTTCCTCCAGTAACTCCTGATACAATGAAATGCAGGAGGGGGATTCACATGAAGTGATTTGCCTTGCTTATAGGGAGCTTACTGCCCTACTTGAAACAGAAGGGGTAGGAGTGATGTGTATGTACCGTTAATACCATCCACAGGGCATGAAATTCTCTCTTCAAATCTTGCAGCTTGTTCAGGAGCACTTCCCATATTGACAGCTGGTGGAGACAGCACAGCACTTGTGAGCAGCCGGGACATCTGTGCCACTCCTGTATCTGGACAGATGGCTTACAGGTCTGTGACAGTATGGGCTGTTGGTTGTTACAGCGTTGCTGAGCTGTTATCAACCCTCTTCTGATCATTGCTAGTGTATGTGAGTTGAACCCTTTGAAACAGCCTCCTGAAAATGTCTTTTCTTCCTTGGAAGTTTTGGGCACAGTACACGTTGCTGAGTGTCCATTTGCACCATGGTAGCACAAGCACAGTTTCTCTATCCTCTTCCAGCTGTTCTGAACACAAGCTGTAACTGTGTCCTTAGACTAGCATTTGAGGCTTGTCGACCTTAATTGCTTGAGGAGAAACAAGGAAATGAAATACTGACTTAATAAAAAGCAGCAGTAGCTGGGGAGGGTAGGATTGATTTCCCTAATACATAGCCTCTTTGCCAGAAGTGGATTTTTCAGAACCATTTCTTCCTATGATTACAAGACCAAATGGACAAGTTGTTCTACAGCATCCTGTATGTGTGCTTAGGAGGCAGTACGGTATTGGCAAAGGGAAATGCAGGTGCTTTTCTTATAGCTAGTGAGTAGTACTGATGATGTTAGAATTGCTTTAGGAAGTAGAAATGCTTTTTGTGGTTTTGGGAGAACTTTAGGACTAAAAGCTTTTCTTTTTCTCTCAGCCAATGTGAACTTGCACTTTACCTGCAGTGGAGTCTGAAATCCAACATCCTACTGTATTATATTTCTCTATAGACAAACAGCTTTCTTATCAGTCTTGATAAGAGTCAAATAACCTCCTGCATTCAAAAGGCAATGTTCACAACTGCCTTCTAATTTCAAAGCCAGGATCTTATTTCCTGTGAAGACTATCATGTTGCATCAGCTGAAATTGTTATTGGAAGACACAGCAGTAATCTGCTTCCACTGAATATTAAATGCACCAGCATGAAATTTCATTTTACGTTTCAAAGATGTCAGTTGCATGGCTGGCATTGTAACTTGTCAGAGGAGTTCTAAGTTTAACAGCTGACATATTTTTGAAAGTCATATACATCCCTTAAAGCTGATAAAAACCTAATGACTTGCTGGAATAATAACCTTTTTTTTTTTTTTGGCCTGGATGTTATGCAGCCATCACAGCTGCTGTGATAGTCATCACAGTGAGTAATGAGTACGGTGTAGCAGAAGTGCAGCCTTGCCCAGATGGTGGCACAGAAAACTGGAACTCCACCCATACAAGCCCTGACTGCACCTGCCACACACTGCATTTCTCAAAAGGTTCTCTATAGGTTGTCAAGGCTTAAGTAATTTCAATTTATGAGTTTAGGAGAGGTTTCTTGGTGCATGTTTTCTCTGGGTCTTCCGGCTATGTCTGGTAACATTTTTGCCTCATGAGAATGAGGATTGTATAGCAAATATATATAGAATGGGTTATGGTATATAGATTATGGCACTGGCTTTAGGATAGTGACAGGCTGAGTATGGCTTTATGATTTTGCCTAAAAGAAACCTCCTTTCAATTTTGTAATAGAAAATAAATCATGTACAGCTGAAAGCATATGTTCATTCTTCCACAGCACCTCAACCTTTTTAAATATCTCCAGGACATGGCTTGTCCAGATCGGCACAGTTTGACCAGCTGTGTGCATGTTGGTTCTGAGCTGGCTTCTGATAGCTTCATTTTCTGGACCCTATCTCTAATATCAGAAGAGACTATGAGGAGCATTTTCTATCCTCTCTGTACTCTTTTCCCATTTTTTGCCACCTGCTCCTGAGGCCATCACTTTCCCAGGCTGATGAATCATAACCTGCCCAGCTGACCCATATCTCTGTGCTTCCTTGTTGTCTTCTCTGAACCTTTCATTTAATGAAATAATGGGACTAATCTGAACTGTACTCAAGGTCTGAAAAATCATGTTTTTATTCAGCAGCATAATACTGTTTTCTTTTGTTCACTGTTCTGTTCCTAATAACTGTATGTGTTTTTGCTGGTAGCCAAGCACTGAGCTGATACTTTCATGGAACTGTCATAACTCCAGTCCAGGCTTTACAGAAATAATGGCTAGGAATACTCTCTTCCTCCTCTGAGGTGAGAGAATTGGTCATTTATACAGTGAGGGTATGGGAGTAGTATGTGTTCTGAAGATAGTTTGGACCTAGTAATTTAAAAATAATCATCTGGACATTCTGCAGTCTTTTTAAAGTGGCTGGGTCATAGTATTCCTATAGACAATACCATGCAAATCTGCCATTGCTACATCTCACATATATATGGATTTTTAAATAAATCTGCACTTTTAGTTCTATTTCTGTTGAGGTTGTTAGTCTAGCAGGGGCATTCAGTTACACTATACCTTTGAATAAGAAAATATTTTTTCTATGTCAGTCCTCATTCTGCTTCTTATTAGCTCTAGAGAATAACCCTTATTTGTACAATCCTGGAAATGTATGCTTGGCTGCGTTTGCTGGAAATATTAAAACCACTTTATATTATGGAAACACTTGCTGTGTAGAAGGCATCAATCTGAGACTGTGTTTTTTAGAGGCTTATCTGATGGCTTTAAGTCCTAGGGTGTTTACTTCTAAAAGTATGCATAAACTGCACCTTGATGCGTGAGGGCTAGAAAGAAGCTTCCAGTACTGGCAAACTGTGTTGAGGCTGTCCTGTGTCACACTGAACTTGAAATCTTGGCAAATTTTCCCCCAAAACTTCTGGTAGCTGGACACAAGGTTGTTCCTATGCTAGTGCTGTTCAGTGCAAACAATACTGCAATGCTAAAGAGTTGTAGCTATATGAATGGTTCAGGATGTGGCAAGATAACAAACACAGAAGTAGGTGTAAAATTTGTCATTAAATGTTGGCATGAGTAATGGGTATTTCTCTATACATTGTTTGGAAATACATATAAATCTTGTATGTATAAATCCCTCTATTTAGAACATTTAAATGTGAAGTATATTACCATCCTTCTGCTAACTCTATGTTTTTAATGTGTTTCCACTGTCTGGTTGCTATTTACTTGTCAAGCTTGGTTGAACTGGAAAAAGAAATAACTTCTAAGCAGGGGGAGAAGGATTTCAAGACAGGAAAAAGTAGCAGTGCAACATTTAGTAAGGATGAGGTAGCATTTGTGGGAGAGTAATGGAAGAAAAACATATACAAGGGGAAAAAGAAGTTAAAATTAGCTAGAGATATGTGGGGAACCTTGATGTATGTTTGCTCCAGGTTTGCAATGGCAAAGAAACATGTATGTTTGCACTGCATTGGCTATCAGGCACTGTGTATTTCTCTTTCTTCCTTTTAGTTCACCATAACTCTTGAACCTGTTGGCTGCAAAATTTAACAAGGGAATGAGATGTCTTAAATGTATTTAGATTCCTAGAAAATTCACAAAAAACCAGTAGCTGGGTAAAAGAGAACAGCCTGATAAGCGCTCCCCGCTGAGAAAAGGCAGCTACATCCTGGCTCCCAGTGGCCTCTGCTGGGCATCAGCCAGCTGGTCAGTGAGTGTGCACATCCTGCACCGGCTGGACAGCCGGCACACATGGAGCTGTGGAAACATCAGCACCCCTTTGTCAATTGTCTGGCTGATCAGAGGGCTTGGAGATAAGTGCGTTTAAAAATCTAGGGCAGTTTATAGGAAACCAGGCATCACATTTCCAGTAGCTCCTGTTATTTTAGTAGTAACCAAGATGTGATGGTTTGTCACTTGTCAACTAATGTGCATTTAGAAAGCGTCCAGATTTCTCAGCTTGAGAACCTTATGTTCAGGTGGTTTCACATGGTGGGAGAACCTCTAAAGTTCCTCTGGGGCTCCTGCTCTGGTTTTAATGAGGATGAGTAATTACTGTTGTGGTTGCAGTGATTTCAGCCAACTGATGCATGTGCATTTCACTTTTCACAAAAGAAAATATTTATATAGACATGAAGTGATATGAAATATTTCCAATTTTTCTCCAACTCTTTATAGAGATACTTCCAAAGGAAAGATGGAGAAAAAAATGCAGTAAATATTGCCATTTGCACTTGTCTTTTTTTGTTTTGCTTTTTGATTGAGAGCATATTTTCTTCAAATGGTTTTAGTGGATTTTTCTGTTTTTCTATTTCTTAACGAATGCTATATTTTTACTTGAATGAAAGAGTAAAAATTTTGGCCAGCATATTTTTGAGGAAATATACTTTCTATTTTAGCTACGCTGCTGTAACTTCTCCTTTTAGCTGCTCTTTGTGGCACCAAGGCACTTTGTTATTCTTTATTAATTTTAACCAGGTAAACCTATTTTGTAGAAAAGTATATTGGTAATCATAAGATAATTTTAAGGAAGAGAATGAAAGGGTAACCTCCTAATAAATGTATAAACTTTGAAGAACTGGGAGGGAACCAAAATCTGTGAGGACTTCCAAAGTGATGGCTACTCTGTTGTTACAGCTGTGGTTCAGGGGCTCACTGACCGCTCCAACACAACATGCATCTTCACTCTGTGATGTTCCTATATTTGTGCTAAAGTACCAGTTTCTAAGTCAGCACAGTACATGTTGCAGTTCCCGTTGGGTGGCTCCAATCAAGGAATCTGTCCTGTGCTTGCCAGAGTTGTGCTGGAGAGGAGTGAAAGTGGTGGTCACTGCAGTGGCTATGGGACTCCTGCCCCATGCCAGCCCCTGCTCGGGGGTCAGTGCTTATTACTCTGCTCTCAACTGGGACTTCATAATGATAACATGGCTTATGGTCATCCTTATTGCTGTGGTCATACAAGTGGTGTTGCTATCTGAGAAACTGTGTTATTGATGGCAGGTTTTCTCAGAAGTGTTCGGATATTAGTACTGAGACCTTGGGAATATCTGTGTAAATGCATGGGAAATCGTTCCCTCAAATACCTTTAAAACTAGTGTGGTTTAGACAAGACATTCTTCTGGTTTGCATATTTATTCATGGTAGTTTTACTGCAATATACGTTAGATTAAATATTATGTGAAATATAAGTGCAGTTAATTTAACAATCATTTGTCTTGTGTTGGAAGTTGAAAGGCATGATTAATCACATATATATGTGTGATCAGGACTAAACATACTGATTGATTGACATAACCTGGGTGAGAAGCACTTTGTTGTCATGAATGTGCCATGCAGTGATGTATTTCAAACTACAAAGTATTGTAAAATTTAAAAGCATCAAATTCTGCAGAACATTGACACCAGTAGGTTATAGTGGTTAATGATGCTACTCAAATAGTTTTACAGTGGGAAGGCTGTATCATTGATACATATAGTACTTCTATAAATATGACTATCTTTCACAGTAAAACTTGGCAAGTGTTTGGAAATTGCCATATGATGGAAAACAAAAGTCTTGTCTTTAAAAGTGCTCTAGTTGCCTATGTTTGACCATTAGTTTCCTGGTCAAAACAGCATGTAGCAAAGCAAAGAATCTGTTAGTAGAATCTTCTGGCAAAGAGACAAAATCTATAGAAATTGATGGATTGTAATAGGGTTAAAGAGTTATTTGGTGATGAACTCCTCTACTCATCCACCATGAGTCAGTGTCTGGTCTTTCCTCCAAACAAATGAACAAAAGACAAGTGGTATATATAGTGTGTTGTCACCTCTGCATTTTAGGAAGTTTTCAGAGATTTACTTGATAGCACTGTGTTCAGTGTTAATGATAAATAAAGGTGCTGCAGCATTGAAGATGGTTTTGGGTGAGGATGAGGGTTAAGAAGAAACTACAGAAACCTCAGATTTAAAACAATTACGTGCTTTTTTCAACAACAGAAAGGATGTCTTCATGCTCATAATCATATTCACATTTGGCTGACAGCATTGTATGGTCAAATACCTGTTAGTCTGATTTGGCTAGATTGTCTCTATTTGCTTTTAAAATGTTTTTGATGTTTTGCACTGGTTTTGATTGTCTTCATAAGTTTAATTAAATTGCATGATATTGTGCTACTCAATAGGCTTTAAAATTCTTAAATCATAAAATTATAGTATTGAGTGGAGGTAAAAAAATACGGATAAAGGTATTCTGGATGGAAGCTGCTCTAGGCTGACAAAAGTCATACTGTGTAATTATCCTAATTTGAAACAGTAACAGAAAAGCAACTAAATAAAGGGCATTACTGGACAAGGATGTAGAAAGGTGGAGGGTTTTTTTGTTAGGCCAGCACAAAAAAGTTTAACTGAAAGCAACAGAAAATGTGTGAGACTGGCAAATATGTTTGATATTTGTGATGAGATACTGATAAAGGGGCTGTGTACTGCAATGTTGTTCACTTTGCTCTGACTCCTGTTTTGATTTACAAGTTTGTCTTTTTGTAAGAGACTATATCTCTTTGTGCATAGTGAGGAATAGAGTGGAAATGTAATGGCTTTAAAGTCTCTCTAACAGTTGAGCAGGGCCTAACAAAATTAACCACAAACTATTTAAAATCTACTTTATCTTTAAAGAATGTTGTTATTGAACAGTAAAGAACAAACACTTTTAATGAGAAATTTGAAATTGGTATTCAAATTAGTGTAAAGTGAAGCTGCTAAAAAACTTGTGGTCTTCTCTTTGATTTCCTATTAGAAACTGCAGGGAAAAATGCTATTAGAAATGGCTGGAAGAAACATGTTACCAACCTCCACTACTTCACTGATGTGAAGTGTAAAAGGGAAGAGCAAAGCAGATGCAAACTTTCTAGGCTTTGCTACATGCCAAGGCAGAGGTCAGTAAACTGGGGCTTTTGAGATGATACCTTGGGTCACTCTAACACCATCTTTGCATAAAGAAGTTCTTCAATTTGCCTCTGGCACAAATATGCAAATAAGTTTTTGCTGAAATATTGTTGCTCTATTTAACAACATGAATGACAAATTAGAGGGACATTGAATGACCTGATACAGTGTTTATCTTGTGTATTTGAAAGATCAGTTCTTTTCTGAACCTCAGAGAGATTTCACTAAACACGAGCAGCAGAAGAAATACACAGAAGATACATATAGCAGGAAGCTAAAAAAACCCAAACTAAATCCACCAACCCCCACAACAACAGAAAACCCCCCAATACAATCCAAACAAACCCTCTGTGAAAGGAAGGATAAAACCCTAGATCACCCTATGTCATAAACATGTGTTTCCTCTATTTTAAAGGTATTTTACAAATAAAGTTTTAGATTGTTTTGCTTCTTTTAACCTTTTATGACCTGGAAGAAATAAATTGTTGTTGGGACTGCAGTTTGAGACATATTATAAATTGTATTGACAGTATTTTATCTTTTAAGATAATGTAATTTTAGATGAACCTAAGGAACGACGGTCAACCATTTAATTGGCATTGTGTGCAAGGCAGAATATACACACTAAAGGTTACCCTGAGGTCTGCAGCTATAATTGCCATTGACCAAAACAGACTTTTCATTTAATCAGGCCCCTGAGAAATAATGTTGCAAGGTTAAAGGTTACCGTTTTTCAAGAAAGATGTCAATAAGGAATGAAGACTCCTTACAGTTTACAGGCTGTCTTGTCTCTCCTGTTCTTGAAGAAAGAGTTAGACCCTTTAATATGAAAAAGAACTCTACTCAATACTCTTTCCTACAAAAAGCCCACCATCCTCAAACCCCCAAAACCACAAAGAATTTTGGAGGTGGGAAGTGAAGACATTCAAGTGGCTTTTAAAAGTCTTTACTGGTTGATCACATTTTAATAATTAAAAAAAAAAAAAGTGAACTTCTAAAGAACTGATGGGGAAAAAATGCTGGAAGTGCCCTAGTATCCCTTGATATAGTGGCAGCTAAGATTGTTGGAGATGCTAAATTCACAGCTGTATAAATTTGTGAAGAGAGAGGTTGTGGCAGCTTTTATGCCTTTAACAAAGGCTTTATTGCTGAAAAACATGCTTCCTTCCTTTCATGATGGGTTCACATTTGGTTATGATGAGAAAATTCTGAGGAGCTATTTACTAGGTACTTGTAAATAAACTTGAGGCTAGGATACATAAGCATGAGAAAATACATACTCTGACCAGTGTCCTGTGCAGCCCGAGCATAGAAATACAGTTAAAATGGTGTGCAAAGGGAGTTACTTCCAGCTTTGAATACAAGGCATTAGGAAGGAGAAATGTTGGAGGTCCTTCCACCTTTATGTAAAACTGTATCCACAGGCCCAGTGCAAATAGGATCTCTGAAACTTTTGTTAATGAACTGAAAAACTTTTAAGTGGCTCCTAGAAAATTTTGTGGTGTGACTTGACTCACATAAAATGAACAAATCTAAATATTGTCTAAAATGAGACTGCATCTTTTCTCTTTTGGTTTTTATTTATTTTTATACCTTGGGATGACTGTGATAGTTATGTAAAACTGGAAAACACAGCAAAGAGAGGAGGCACTTTAACACAGTATGCTGAAAACCCTTCCTACTCCTTCCAAGGAAGGTGTGTGATCAGGATGCTGGAGCAGCTGAGCAAGTTCTAGGCTCTGGTGTCCCCCTTGCCATGTTCAGATGCCTCTCCTCCAGCAGACAGGGGTTGTCCCATGCCATCATGTGAAAAGCACAGGGCACTGCAGCAACACCGGGCCTCTTTTCTTTTGCCACTGATTGGAAATCTACATCTGCCCTTTTGTTGTTGCTGTCACCCTTCCTTTCATGTCACCTCCTTCCATCTGTGTGTGGTTTTGCCCATTTTCTGTAGCAGGATAATCTAACGCTTAGATAGTGTGGGACAGGAGTTAGCTCTACTGGTTCGTACAGCAATTAGCACAGAGGCCTCAGATTAGTGTAACAGCTGCTATCTTGGTGAAGAGCAGATGCTTCACTGTGGATCTCCAGAATTAAAAGCACAGCCTCTGTGCCGATCTCAAGTTAAGTGCAGTAGCTGTCAGGTTCAAATTCATGTCACATCGCAGCTGAGTGAAGGGCTGCATTCCTGCAGCAAACACAACAGTGCTGGCCCCAAAGGAGGTGCTACAAGGGGCCTGTGAAGGAAAACACAAGTACTGCAAACATATTAATCTGCAATGTGGGAGAAGTGTGGATCCTTGCAGTTTAATATCTGAAAATGCACCTATAAGCCATGCCCAACCTTTTTGTATCTAATTTGATTAGAATCTCAGTGATTGTCAAATTGCTGTCCTTTACCCCCATCTGATTTTCAAATCAACTGCAGGATTCAGGATGTGATAGGGAAGATCTTAAATGTTCACAATGAGCTCAGCTCTTCAACTTTCAGCAAGCTAGAAACACATATGTAAGACAAAACATGGAAGTCCTACAAATTATCAGTGAATGCCTGTGTTCTCTTTTACAGGAAGTACGCTTTGGCCAACACATCCCTCTCAGTACAAAGTTCCTCAGCAGTCTTGCTGGACAGTTTGAAAGTGATTACCTTGGTAACACCACTTTCTGCAGCCAAGAAAGCTTCAGGCAGCTTGTCTTAGTATTGCCTTGTGCTTAGTGCTCTTAACAATTATAGTGTAAGTCCCTAATTATTCTGCTTCACAACTTTCCTTCTCCCCTGCTGGAGTACTTAAAAGGGTGCAGCAAAGTAGAATAAAGCAGGGATTTACATCTCTGAAATGTGTTCAAAATATGGTCTTGATAACAAACTGAAATGCATTATGGAAGAAAAAAGTTTTGATTGTAAGTTTCCTGCTGCTACATCTTCCTGTTTTACACTAGTGCACGCATACACAGACATATACACATTTTCTCTTTTTCTTTAGATCTCAGATGTGAATGTCAATATGATGCCAATTAAGAGTATAATGCTAGAACTACTAGACCCAAAAAGGGTGTGGCTAACAGGGAGCAAGAGAGTCATTACCTGCTTTTGTTTTCTGAGTTCCTCTTGTGGTCTGGTTTTCAGGTATAGAGCATCCAAAACTGTATGGAAATGAAATAGTACCTACTTGATGTTTCTGAAAATTGGCTATTAGTTATTCTGCTGCATTCTGTTCCACATACTGCTGTCCTGCTTGTCTTATGACAATGCATGTCTTTCAGTGAGCCTTACTTACAAATATTTATTTATTGCAGGTTTGTAAAGTTACGGTTTCAAAAGGAGAGCTGTGAAGGTGAGGAGATGGCAGAGTTTGTGCTCTTTGCCTCAGAGGCAGGCAGCAGGATGCTCCTAACTCAGTGCTGTCTTGCCCTGCTTCAAGAATTGGCATCAGAAAGCTTCTTAAGTTAAGTTTGAGATGATTGTAGTTGCTTTGCAGTGGATTTTAAGGACTTGTATCAATAAAAAACAAACCCCACACTGAAGCAGTTCTTGCAACTGAGGAAAATGCTTCTGTGCATTACAGGCCACATTTAAATGGTTATAGTAGAACAAAGCTTTGTGTTTTGGAATCTATTGGAGATATTCCTTGTGGAGAAGAACTTTTGTTATCATGGGATTGTACTATTTACATAGGTATAATGACAAAAATAATAGTTTTTGTCAGAAAAACATCTTGCTTGTCTTTTGTCTTTATATTATTAGGAAGGCATATATCTCTGTTAGGGAGACAAAGTTATTATTAAATGCTTCTTCTGTTTTTGATGGAAACAACACATTCCAACACATGGAAATTTCACATTCAATAGTGATGTGTCAAGTAGGAATGTAAGAGATCTGCTATTCTGCAATAGCTATCCACAATATATGCCAGTGATAGTGCAGCCAAATTAATATGCTGCATGCTGGTCAATATTTGCAATTGTTTAGAGAGTTTCAGTGATGGACATTTATGCAAATAATGGTTCATTGTCCCTTAAGTGGATGTTGCCTCCTGAGAGACATAATCTCCCAGGGGAAAAAAACAATCATGGCAAGCCTATCATCAGTCCACAGACTGAGGGACATTAATTTTCTTTTTGTTTCACTGTGAATACCTATTTTGTGTTTCTGACACTGATTTTTTTCCCCACTTTCCTTGATGTACGATTGCCATTGTCTAGTTTGCATTGTTTTTTAGCAGAGTGTGGGGTAGTTGCATTTCACACATCAGGTCCTTTATACAAAGCAAAAAGAGACAGACATATGTATATACATTTTTTGTGTGCACAGTTGTTATTGGAAATTAATAATTCTCTTTCCCTGGGAAATGCAAAGTCCAGTTTTAAAATCAGGACAGCACAGTTTAAATGGTACAAAACATTCCTATGAAATTCAGGAACTTGTATGGACTTGTAGACCACAATTGTGAATCCAATTGTTATCCTATTCAGATATGGTATGAAAGGGCTGCCAGTATGTTCAACTCATCCTTAGTAGCTTCTCTGCCTTCTCAGGTCTTCTGCCAAACTGACAAGAGCTGTCTGGGCTCTTTCTCTTCTCTAACCCAGGCATCTGTAAATCACCAGGCTGTTCTTCACTGCTGAAACCTGCTTACATAGCACGGCAATAGGTGATGCATTTTTGTATGTGAACATTTATTTAAGAAAGAACAATGTTTGGTTAACATTGTTTAGGAAATTTATCTTTACTCTGCTTTGCTAGATTTCTGATAGATTTAGCCCTATGCTGGTCAACTAGTGTACTTCATGTAAAATAAGAAGTAGCTTCACATTTCCTAAATGTTTCTTGGAAAACCTACCCAAATAAATGTCTTTGCTCCTCAATACTTTTGTGAGACCAAAACAAGTTTTGCTTCTGGATCTTCCAGTCTTTCATTTTTAAAATTAGTTGTGCCGAAACTTCTCAAAAGAACTTCCATCTACACAAATGGATTTTATTTATAGAAGAGTGGAGTTGGTTCTCCTGCAGGAAGGATAAATTTCTGTCAGAAACAAACACATAAGCAAACTAAAACAAGGAAAAGGTCTATTTTGTCTGTCCTTACTAATTAAAGAATGAAACGGCAAAAGATAGGCAGGGGAAGGGAGATCACAGTTTGATTTTCTGTTTTTCTGGCTTCAGTTTCTGTTTTCCTGGCTCAATGTTATGAAATCATCTTCCTGTGCCCCTAGTGTCATGAAAGAGCAAAGAGAGAAATCTTGAGGTCACAACTAACTATGGAAATGGTATTAACCAGCAATGAACAAGTGATTTACAATACTCCGAAGAGGGACTGACCTGTTAGCCCCAAAAAAGCAGAGAGAGGGAAGCTCTTTGAAAAAATTGTCCTGTAACCATCTTCTTTCTTTTGTGTTGGGAATGGTTCAAGCTTTAGGAACACGAATTACCTCCTGACAAGCGTGCCTGTCAGTCTGTAATGCCAGTAACATCCAGCCCTAGGGCAGCTCATCCTCAGCCATGTGCCCTTGCCATGCTGGGCTGCAGGCCCTCCTTGCCAGCTGGGGGGCTCAATGTGTGGACAAGGTTCTCATGAAGCAGGACATGGTTGTTATTTGTGTCTGTTTGACTTGCCATGAAACACGTTATGGATATGTGGGTCACTTCTTTCACTCTTGCTTGCTCTTTTCCCTCAACTTCCAGAACTTTAAGATGCCCGAGGATTTCACAAATACACTGCATGAGGGAAAAATACTCCTCTGTGGATAGAAGATTTATGTCAAAGGTGGGTGTTCTCTGTGCCAGAGAGGCACAATTTCTGTACCTTGTCATACTTGAGTTTTCTTTTGCAATTTTACTTATGTTTAGTTAACAGGAGAGTCCTTAAAAAAAAAAAAGTAGAGTTAGCGGTGATTTCTTTTTGTATACATGTCTCTGTGTCTGTAGTTTTGTTTAAAGCTGCTCAGGAAATTATTATTAAACAAAATTTAAACCAAAGTAAAACATGTTTGTGACTTGATTATATACAGAAGCCTCTGGAGCACAGCAGAAAGTGGCAGAATAAATAGACAAGAATGAGACTGAATTGATAAATAGCAGTATTTGAAAGAATGGTAGTTTACAATAGTATTTGGTTTGTGTGGGCAGGTTTTGATAGCTGAGGAATACAAGGGTGGCTTCTGTGAGAAGCTGCTAAAAGCTTCCCCCATGTCCGACCGAGCCAATGCCAGCTGGTTCCAGGATGGACCTGCAGCCGGCCACGGCCACAGCAGTCAGGAATGATAGTAACACCTCTGTGATAACATTCTTAAGAAGGAAAAAAAGTTGTTGCACAGATGTAATTGAGGCCAGAGAAGAGCAAAGTGAGAATATGTGAGAGCAACAGAGGAGACACCAGGGTCAGTGGAGAAGGAGGGGCAGGAGGTGCTCCAGGCGCCAAAGATGAGATTCCCCTGAAGCTGGTGGTGCACACTATGGTGAAGCAGCTCTGCCCCTGCAGCTCATGGAGATCCACAGAGATGCAAAGATCCACCTGCAACCCATGGAAGACCCCCACACCAGAGCAGGTGGATGCCCAAGAATGGGCAGTGAACTTATGGGAAAACCCATGCTGGAGCAGGCTCCTCACAGGGATCTGTAGGCCCATGGAGAGAGGAGCCCACACTGGAGCTGGTTTCTTGGTAGAATTTGTGACCTTGTGGGGAACCAGCGCTGGAGCAGGCTGTTCTTGAAGGCCTGCACCCTGTGGAATAGGGACCCACGTTGCAGCAGTTTTTGGAGAAGTGTTGCCTGTGAAATGGACTCACATTAGAGGTATTCATAGAGACTATCTCCCATGGAAGGGACCCCATGCTGGAGCAGGGGAAGAACTCCTCTCCCTGAGCAATAACAATGCTCTCAGGCAGAAACAATGTATGGTGAACTGACCATAACGCACATTCCCTGTCTCCCTGCACTGCTGGAAGGGAGGAGGTAGAGCTTGGGAAGGAGACAGGGATGAGGGATGGTGGTTTTAAGATTTATTTTACTACTCACTATCCTACTCTGATTTTGTTAGTAATAAATTCCCCAATTTGAGTCTGTTTTTTCCATGATGGCATTTGGTGAGTGAGCTCCCTCTGGACCTCACGTCAACCCATGAACCCTCCATTATATTTTCTCTCCCCTATCCAGTTGCAGAGGGGAGTGATAGAATGGCATTGATGGGTGCCTAGCCTTCAGTTGGGGTCAAACTAATGCTTAAGAACTGAGTTGTGCACATAGGACTAAGCTTTTCGGTGGTGCTCCCATGATATTTATGGTTGGCCATGTGAGGCTGTCAGTATCTTGGTATTGGGAGCACTAGTGCCTCTCAGCAACCTTACAAGTGAACAATGCGCTATCCTGCGTGACTGCTGAGGGACAGGAGAATGGAGTTTATTCGAGGTTATGCAGGAAGTCCAGCTATTCAATTCCTGTGACAAAAGCACTGGAGTTAATGTGCTACTGCAGTGCTGGTGGATTTCTCTAACTGCCAACTCTGAGGCAACTAATATACAGCAAAATAACTCTGTAGGATTCCAGATTTTTGGATGGTGAAATGGTACATTTAGAAGGACTCCTGCAGAGGGTGTCTGTTCCAGTTCATAGCAGCAGGTAGGTCTAGAGGAGGAATCAGTCTGCAATACACAGCCGTAGAACTCTCTGGAGTCAAGTTAATAGCTTCAGTCCCTGAATGTCGATTTCCTAATCCACCTCAGCTCATCTGGAAGAACTCTTGTTAGCACTGCAGCATGAGGGATTGTCCTGTTCAGTGCTGTAGTTATCATTATCACCTTATATCTTTATACAAAAAGTCTGTGGGTCTTGTTTCAGAAAACCCTCTTGTATAGCAGGTAAAATGTAACCATTTTTAGAACGGTTACAGTTGAAACAACGAATATTAAAATGTTTTGGAAACTGGATTAATAATTTACCTTCTCTCTTTGTTTTTTTTTACTCCCTTTTAACACCAAGGAATTTACATTGCAACATATTGATGCATGACTTATCCTAGGATATATCTTCTGTTGGGTTGTGGCCCTAGATGAGGCAGAGAGGTGTCTCATAAATGGCTTTTATGAATAAATTAAATTAACTTGAAGGCAATATTCCTATGCTTTACCAGTGGGTTGGGGTTTTTGTTTGTGTTGTTGCTGTTGTTTTTGTCGTTGTTTTGTTCCGTTTGCCCTCCATCTTTCATACTAAAGGAGATGCCAAATAGTTTGGGCGATATTCTGTTTCTGGTACAGCTTGAATGTCGATAATATTTCTCTGCAATGCAGCCTCAGGGATTGTCATATCCTCCACCCAGTGGCTTGCAAGGAATGCATTGGATAATGACAAGCTGCAGTGCACTGTGCTCAGAGAGCTAATGAGGTGCTTTGTTCTTGAGCATCAGTACATATTTCATCTACATCCTTCAGGTACAGGTGTTTTAACTGACACTGTATGCATTTGAAAGGAAGTGAATTTCTGACACAAGTGTAGGTACTACACTGACCATAATGATTTCATTATGTTCTTCAAACTCAGCATCAGGCTGTCCTTAGGAGAAATGGACGTTTTGAATGTAGGGTAGGGAATTACCAAAGGAGATTGAAGATGCCCTTCTGAAAGGGGGTCGTAAAGATGCTGTGACTTGTTAGAAGGAACAAGGGTATGATACGTGCTCAGACATGTCTTTATAATCCTTTCCTTGACACCAAGTACCTCTACTGAATGCTAAGGCTGCATTTCTACATCATGAATGTTACAATATTGTAAATGTGCAGGAAATAAAATTTCAGTCTTGTCCTTTACTGCTTTTGCTATATATACAAAAAAAAAAAGTTATAGAAATAGGGATACATAACCTTCATTTTTAAAATGGGGAAAAAAAGGAAGACAATGGGGACTACAGGATAGACAGCCTTTTCTCATGCCCAGTAAGATCATGGAGCAGATTCTCATGAAAACTGCCCTAAGGCACATGGAAAATAAAGGAGTGATTGGTGACAGGTGTGTCATGGTTTCACTAAGGGCAAGTCATGCCTGCCAAATTTGGTGGTCTTCTACAGTGGGGTAACAGTATCATTGGAAAAGAGAGATGAGACTGATGTCATTAATCTGAACTTGTGTGAAATATTTGACACTGTCCTGCAAGACATCCTTGTCTCTAAACTGCAGAGGCATCACTCTGTGGGTAAGAAATTGGCTGGGTGATTGCACTCAATGAATTGTGGTCAACAGCTTGATGTCCAAATAGAGTCAGTGGCTGGTGTTCCTTAGGGGTTGGTATTGTGATTTAACATCTCCATTGATGACATGGACAGTGGGTTTGAGTGCAACCTCAGCAGGTCTGCTGATGACACCAAGCTGTGTGGTGCAGTTAGCACACTGGAGAGAAGGGATGCCATCCAGAGAGACTTTAACAGGCTTGAGAGGTGGGACGGTGTGAACCTCATGAAATCCAACAAAGCCAAGTGTGAAGTCCTGCACCTGAGCCAGAGCAATCCCAAGCACAAACACAGACTGGGTGTGGAATGGAATAAGAAGAGCCTTAGAGGAGAAGTAGGGTTCTAATACTAGTAAACTGGACATCAGCTGTTTAAAACCTTGAACATTGCTATTTATGTAAAATAATGCTGTTCTGAGTACTTTAAAATATACCAGCTTGCTGAAGTTGTCTCTTCTGTTGTTTAGGCTCTTACTGTGTGTTCATCATTGCTGTGTCTGATCATCCTGCAGTAGTAAATTAAGTGGTTCAGTTCATGTCTGCCACAGGCTCTTCTTGCTCTTCTTGCAGGGAGAGAAGTATATGTAGTGAAATATTTTATCTGAGATTTCTTTGTAACTGTATGTAGATACAAGCTTGCATGTATTGTTATGCAATGAGGTCAAGATTTAAGAAGCAGTGGGGAGTTTATCTGTCTTATCTTTATCTTCCTGTGCAGCTCAACCTATTGGATAGTTTGGCTCTTGTCAGAATACAAAAACTGTCTGCAGAGTTCTGAGCTTTGGAGCAAGGCCGGGTAGGTTATTTTTCACAATACTTCACAACCGCAAGAAAAATCTCAACAATGTAAAACTTTCTTTGCATGTCTGAGTCAAACTGCAGTGTTGCCTCCAGATTGGTACAAATGACATGGAATTCTTTATTTGCACTGCTGTACGTCCTCATCAGCTCTTCCCTTCACTGTGGGAGTCACATAGTGGAAATAAAGGGTGGTGCCTGAAGTACAGGTGCTCTGAAAGAAGAGTTGTGGGTTTTGTGTTACAATCATGTTTAAATGTTTCAGTGTTTGTTTTTAGCCCCTACGCTGTTCCTTCCTGGCGTTCCTCTGTTGTGCTGCCATAGATTGCTTTCTCTTATCAGAAAGTAAATTAAATCCAGTGTTAATAACATGACTAATACTACTGCTTGGATATAGGACAAGTAGGAGATAAGGGATGTAGACTGTGGGGCCTTCAGCCTTCTGGTAAATCTCTGCCCTGAAACTGAGTTACAGAATTTGTTAGTAGCTTGGAAAATGTCTACTATGTCTGTTTGTTGCTACCTGCCTTTATTATCAAGATCTGCTTTTGGAAATCAATGCTAGTGTGGTATTTCAAGGTTATCTAGAATCCATAGGTATACTATGATTTTGCTTCAGTTATGTTGCAGACACATTAGTGCAGATTAAATAGAAGAAGATAAAAGGCAAGTTGATGCAGTCATATTTTCAGGACAATAGAAGTGCGAGTGATCAAAGGCAAGAACATGGCTGGCTCACTCTGCTGGAGTACTCCTCTCACCCTCTTCACTTGAGCTGCTCTTAGCAGTTTTCCAGGCTCTTTGGAGCGGGAATTGGAAGCATGCCCAAGGAAGGTATTGTGCCATTGCAGATTGATTTTTATTTACTACTCAACAGCTAAGAACCAAAGAGCAGACCTTGTACTTTAGTATGTGGCTGACTAACCACACACTTCTATTAAGTCCTCTCATCAGCAGGAGTTAGACTTCAGCTAGTCCTGAGGTCTGAGATATTAAATGCCTCTTTGGTACATGACAGATCTTTTGAAGCCTTTGAAGCTACTAAAGCCAAAAGCACCACCAAACTTCCAAATTCTAGGGCATGTATAATGACCCATTAGAGAAAATAAGAAAGTTAGGGAGTAACAGGGAAATGTCTGAGATCTACAACCGCTCCTTCTTGAGCAAATGCTGTTACACTGCAGAATCTGAGTTTTCTTCCCTGCCAAGGATGGGGTTATTACCTTCATCTACAGAATGCTTGAAGGCTGACATTGGAAGGGGACTGTGGAAATATTTGGATTAATTACTATTTATCATGGTGTTACTATTGTGGCTACCACTGCTATAATCTGATGTAGATTCATTTATATAATGAAATAATTCTCTTGTCAGTGGAGATTTGAGTTGCAGCTTAAATCTGTTTGAGACATTGTAGAAACTTTCTTGTGACTTGCTGTAGCACAAACCTGTTGCTGTCCTAGATTTTAGTGAGAATTGCTTAGTGAAATGATGCACTCTAAATTTGAATTGCTGATCTGTTTGGATTTTTTTGAGAGGCACTGAAAGCTTGGATGTACACAGGTTTCAATATTTTTTAACAGCTAAAATGAGTGTACTTAATGATGTATACCTATAGTCAAGACCATAGACCATTCGGCCGGTGTGGGAGACATTGGTAAATCACTTGAGGGATGAAGTGCCAAGTATTACAGCTTGAAAGAGAGGCTCAAGACAAACCTTGGGGCTAAGAAGGAACTTATTGTTTACTCAGACATTTCCTCACAGAAACTGTGGAAGCCAGTAGTTTTTACAAGAAGGAAAGGATTGATGGTCAAAGGTGAAATGACACTGGGGAAATGAACTGCTGCTTGATTATGGTAGCCACCCAGAGCACACTGAACACCAAGGGCTGGTGAAGTATCATGCTTCTGGCATAAGCTATGGAAGAAGGTGGCTAGTCTGTTTTTGATCCAGGCATTAGTTTTTTTTAAAGATGACCCACAATACTGTCATTTTGCTCTGTTCAGGGAGACAGTTTGCTTGAGGATTGTTTTGAATAAAGGCTCTAATGCTGAGAGAGAAAAATCACCCCCCTTCTCATCTCTGAGGTGCAGTGAATTGGTTTTGTGTTTTGTGACAGTTTGAAATTTTATTTTTTTTAATGTTGGTTTTCATTATTACTCTGCCTAGCTATTTCGTATGTTGTTTGGAGATGTTAATGAATGGTAATTTCAGATGGGTTTGGTGGGGCATCCAGCATGTTAGTGCCTGTGAGCTGCCTGCTTGTGCTCCAGCCAGCCACAGGATCACACCAGTCTTGCACAGGAATAAATAGCTTTACCTTCCCCCATCTTACATATTTGCTGAGTGGGTCAGTCTGACTTCTTTCTTTCCTTGGCTGTCTTTCTTCCTTCCAGCTTTCACTCTGCTGTGCCTTTAAAATGCACCAGGGAGGGTACAATACAGGTTTTATAGAACAAAAGGAGAAGAGATGAAACGATTTGACCATCTTCAGGAAATCAGTAAAGCAAGAGACAGAAAACAAATTTGTTAATTCCCACATACAGTCAACACAATCCCCACCCTGACGTCTCCTCTCTCAGACTTTTCCTATTTCTTTCCCATAGACGTTTGAACAAAGTTTCAGGACTTTGAGCTTCCTTCTGCACTGCTTGACCTCAGTAGTAACCAGAGTGGTTTGAGATACCTAGATCTTTTGAGCTTTAGCTGCCTTTTTTTTCTTTGTTTAGCTACAATTTAAATACCAGTCAAACTGTGTCAGAATTGTTATTTACCATGAGTGCTTCCGACTACCTTCAGCTGCTTTCTTACAGGCTAATAGAGGTGCTTGAGAGCAAAGTGTAGTAACACAGTTTCCTTTTCAGGGTAGATCTCATTCCTGCTCTTAACCTGTTCACCTCCTCAATAGCTGTATCTGTGAAACCACACTTCCAGTTTAAAATTGAAGACTTCAGAGGTTACTTCTGTTACACTGGATGATAATGAAAAGCTTTCATTGCACAGGTTACCAAAAGTGTATTTAGCAAATCTGCAAATGTCCCTTTGCAAAAGAAGCTCAAAATGGACAGCAGTGATAGGAGAAAAGGAGTCTTCCATCTGTAGATGCCTTCCAGACCAGGAATTGGTCAATGTTTTTGTGGAAGTGTTACTTGAAGGTGGCAAATAGAATTTTTTTTTTTTCCTCAACAATGTCCAGAAAATAAACGGTATAAATTCCCTGAAAGTAGGAGTGGATTAGATTCACTAAATTCAGAACTTTGGTCTTTATGTGCACTTGTTCCACAGTTGCATATATTTTGAATGTGAGCGCCTGACATCCCTAACTCAAACGAAATGCTGCAACTAGTAATCAGAACATAGAGCAGCCAAGAAACTAACAGGCTGAAGTGCAGCTATCATAACCCCAGAGCCCGTCACTTTGAGCAGAAAATAGGCACCTAAGGCTAGAAACTGCCTGATCAACCTAGCATCTGTGCTGATGCACGAGTGTGTCTCTAAGTAATGTGGTGCAGCATTTTCTATCCACTTTTTTGGCAATTTCTAATAATCTGAACTTGTCAAAGAATTTCTATATTTGGATGTTGGCTACACAGCAGAATGATACAGTTTGGGTTTGGATTTTTTTTTAAATAATTTTTGCCTCTGTTAAATGCTGTCTTCTACTTCAGACTCTACTTGTATGAATTAGTGTACCTTTTTAATGCATAAAAATGGCTTCATAGGTAAATGTTTACCTTTCATGTAAATCTAGTACTTTACTTGTCTCTTTTAGTGATTGTTGTTCAGAGGGCAGATGAAAAAGGGAATAATGAAGTCTCTATTTTATGTTTAGCTAGTTATCCAAAACACTTTGCTTTGTCTAAAAGCTTCATGCTTTTCACTAGCAAGATTCTTCAACCATAATTTGATCTTTAGACATGATTTCCAAGAATTATTTTACAGATGACTCTTGAATGTCATTTAAGAAATTTCTCCATCGATCTTAACTGATATTCATAATCTGAAAAAGAAAAATTGACAATTGAAGAGCTCTTTTGCACTTCTACAGTATAAATGTGACATAACTCATTCTTTAAGCATTTATGCTGTGGGGTTTTTGTTTGGTTTGGGTCTTTTTAATCCTTTGCTAAAGTTAAGCTGAAGCAGTATAAACAAGGTTTCTGAGTAATGCAGCGAAGTTCAGTGTTTTACTGCAGTGATTAAGATAGAGTGTTCCATCATGCCTGACTGTATCGTGCACTGATTTCCTTTCATTCCCAGACGTGAATTCTTACCATTTGCCTCTTCCACCCACTCCAATTATCTCAGCTAAAGTAAAGTTTCTAGAATCAACCATATTGTTTCATGATTGTTCTAAAGAAAAATCAGAGTCTGCCTTCTTTCGTGTTTGGGGCACCTCAAATAAATAGCAGGTCAAATTACTAATCTATTAGCTCTTTGTCTGCCATGGTATGCACAGTTAGTCATGAAATATTCATGCAATTCAGAAGAAAGCTTGGGGGGGGGCGGGTGGAGCAGGGGGGAAGGCAGCTCCTGAAATAAAACCACAGTATCGTAAGGTCAATCAGCTTGCTGCTTTTAGATTCAAGCGCAGGTCAAACCTTTCATCCTAGAAACTTTGTCCAAGAATTATTTACTTTCAGCTGTCGAGCTTGTTAAATGATTACCTAAGTCTATAGTGTGCTTTTTTTTCTTCACAGGAAAGCTTTTATAAATGACTTTTTTCCCTAAAGGATTACATTTTTACAGTACATGGTTCTCTATATATAAGCTTTTCACAGAAGTCTTAATCCGACTTCAAATTAAATCCATTGGTAACTCCTGTTGACTTCAGTCAGAACAGCAGAGTGCCTGTCTGTCTTCATGCATTTAAAGGAAGACCATTCAGCAATAGAAAACACATTCAATACCACATAAGATTACTGTGTTTAAAAGAATATGAAGTTGCACATGCACATAAATCCAAGATGTACAGTAGTTGGGCTTCCTACCCCATCTGCTCACCTAGCCTTGGAGTGTGAGCAAATGCATAAAAAAGAGAGGAGATAATGTAAATTTTGAATAAAAAAAACCAACCCTGTGTTATATCTATGCAAAGTATATGTTAATATTATGTTCATTATTATAATATTGCAGTACCTTCTTCTGTGTACTAGTGACACTCTTTCTGTTCTAGTGCTTTCTCATCAGTGTGAAAAATTTGTAAAAGAAGGCTTTAGTTTGAGGGTGATTTTTCCTCTTTAAATACATGAATGTGTTAGGGAAGCTGAGAAGAATCCAGCTTGTAATCTGAAGCAAAAGGTGACAAGGTTGACTCCAAGGTTGGTTGAGGGAAATTAATTTCACAGATTCAGGCTGATGCTTGTAGAAGCTCATGTCTTTTTCCATTATGCCAGATGAACAAAGCATTGTCTGTCATTTTTATTTCACCACCCCATTTATTTTGATTAATCTGGTTAAAAGTTTTGGAAACCTTGCAAATTACCACCTGAGATTCTGATTTTATATTTATTTGTTTTTATATTTATATAAATATATTTACAAGTATATTTAAATATATTTATTTATTTTATATTTCTATTATGTTGTGATGCACATTGCAATGACTTGTAGCCACTTGCAGGTGTTTAAACATGTCTTGATTTTTGACACAGTTCAAGACAGAAATGACTTTCTTATTCAGGTTGGAGACTCAGACTAATTAGAAAAACTGATGGAGGATACACAAAATTGTGAAATCCTAGGGTATTGGCTAGAAAGAACATTTAGTCCAACATCTCTCTCAAGGCAGAATAATCATTGGGCCTGCTGTAGTTTTGTCTAAGTGTATTCTGAAAACCTCTAAGGATGACAATTTCATCAAAACTATTCCAGGTTCTCCAGGGTGGCTTCTTGCTGGAGATATTTTCCCCCAAATATCCAGCCTGATTCTCCCAAGCCTCAATTTCCAGTTGCAGTTTGTTTTTCCATGTTACACTATTTGTTACTAAGTTAAGAGATGAACTCCATACTGCCCTTGAAATAGCTGTTAGGCTGCTAGAACCTCCTATTGCCTCTAGATAAGCCTAGACTAAACACATCAGAAAGAACAGAAATATTCCGTAGGCAAATTTTACTGTGGTAGAAAATATATCCTGTGGCACATGCCACATATACCCATCACCACATATACCCATCACCAGTGGCTGCTGAAGCTGATGAATCACAGTAGATTAAAAGTGTGATCCATAGCACATGAAATTTCCACTGGCTGCCAGCCAGCTTTTTTCTTGAACAATTTAATGCTCCACCCTGTAGCAGGATGCCCTGCCCAGCAGCAGGATCAGGAAGTGAGACATGGTTTTGTTTTTTGAAAAAGAGCCTTCACTGGCATGAAAAGAAAACTTGTCTAAATTCAACTAACTTTGTGCATCCTCCAGCGGAACTGACACATTCCCATAACCTGTTCCTTTTTAGTTAATGGTATGTGCACTCCCAGTTAGAGATGGAAGAGTCATGGGGAAATGGAGTCTGGTGTTGGATCTACCTACCTAGTTTGTTATTTCTAAACAATTGCATCAAACACCTTCACATTACCCATTTGCAGATAGCACCTCATTGTTGTTGCTGTGATGTTTATGGCAAAGTAGAAAGTAGTTTAGTAAAGTCACCAAAATTCTGGTTTAAAAAGATTTGCCACATAACTGTCGAGTTGCCAGACCAGTGTAATTTTTTTGTCCTACTGCAAATCCCAAAGAGGTAAATGCAGTGAAAATTTAGATATTCTGAAGTGCTAAATTTATCTCAAAATACTGCACTGTATTAAAATGCTGAAATGAAAAAAAATTGCAGTATGTCTTGCTCTTAGAAAACTGATGCTGGTGAAAGAAATGTTTTCCGGCTTATTTAGATACTGCTTTTTTCATGCAACAGAGTTGTTCCTTTCTTGTACCACTGTGTTGATTGTGCTTTGCAGTAAAGCACACATGATATCATATCATGCAATTTAGGATTTTTAATGGAAAATGTAGTTTTTGTTGCGAGGATATGGAAAAAAACATGGTACACTTTAAAAAGATTATTTTGTATGTGATTATACAAACGATTTCCTTCAAGAAGAAGCAGGCTTAGGAGATTGTTAAAGAGTCTATTTTATATCTGAGTTGACTCATAAACTGAGGTGCCATTGACTTTACAAGTGCTGTGCATGCTGTTTCTTTGCAGTCTTCTGCTGTGATAATGAAATAAAGATGAGGTGCCGTGCAGCCCATTGAGGTCGAAATGCCCAATGCTGTTCTCAGTTTCACATGATATTGGAGAATGGCTGCATCAATCCCTGCCACTGGGGAGGTTGTGGGGAGACCTGCACGACAGTCCCTGGGGGAGCCTGCAAGGCTCATTGCTGAGTGGGACACTCCTTCCCTGGATGCTGCTGCTGGCACACTGAGTCCCAGGCCCTTGTGTGGACTGTCTCACAGAGCTGGATAGATCCTGCTGGTAAAAGATTGTGGATCGAAACACGAATTACGCAGTTATGTCACACAGTGGGCTCTAAAACAAGGATTGTTTTGGGTATTGTCTGACAAGCATATCCTGCAAAGCCAAGATGAAGTGCTGCCTTCTTTTCTGTGCTAGCTTTTATTCCACCTGTATAGAAAGCCATCTCCACTTGGACTAAGTTCTGTTTAAATCATTTGGAGATATGTTGCTGTGGGATGCAGACTCCTGACTCCTGGGAGAATTACTGGTGCACGTGCATAGAAAATTTTTTCCTTATTACCATAAATAAATAGAAACCCACCATGTATTGTCAGGGATTTGTGTGTTAATCACATTTCTCAGATGAATCTGGTCCATTGTGACTTATCTATAAAGAAGTATTAAACCTACAGATGAAGACAAGAGCACAGTTGATTAATGATTGTAGTGATTCTTTTCATTTGTGGTTGGGACCTGGAAAGGGCACACTGGTAGAAAATTTACGTAATACTCCTATACTTCCCTTCCTTATCTTAGATGATTTTTCTCTGTTAAGAAGTGAGAATAGCAGAATATTAAACTTGGGAATATAGGTCTATATTCAATGCTTGATGTTATTACAGAATATTTAGAAATTGGTCTTTGTTCTTTATTGTTTCAGTGGTCAAGTCTAAAATCAAAGCTCTGCACTAGAGATGAGAGATATGACTTATTTCCCCAGCTTTTCTACTGATGTTCAGATTTCTGATACTGCTGAGGTCTTTGCAGCTTTGCCATCTGTAAGGTAAGAATAATGATAGTGGTTACCTTGGCAAGGTATTTTGGTAGAAATTAATATAATGAGTTACTGAGAGTTGGGTTTTTATTTTCAGATAACTATTACACTCAAATTATTTTTATTTGTCACCGAATTAATGCATTATATTTGTAAATTTTGCAACTTTTCTTTCTCTTCTGATGGAATAATTTTCATTTACAGTTTTCAAAAGGCATTTCATTTTAGTAATTAGAATACTCTTCTGGTTTTGTTTTCTTTTTTTTTAATTTGCCTCTGGTGCATTCTAGTCAGTACATGTTTTCCTCTACTTATGCTTTTCTTTAAGGAATAACAATGGAGACAGCAGGTGTGGTGATTGATTCTGGTGATTGATTGACTAGTTAAGTGCTGATGTCTCTAGGAGGAGTTAAGGCCATTTTTATAAAATTGAAAATGAAAGAAAATTATAAGGGGTGGATTTTTTTTTAGTGATTGAGACAGCTTTTGCTTTGTATTGTTAGAAAATGAATTTCCTGCACAGTAGCAATTAGATTTCTTGAATTATATTATCATTCTATTCAGTTTAATATTATAGTTGTCACTTACATAATGAGCCTTCTGTATGGAGCTTTGATACACTGAGCCTTGCTATTTCACACAGGGAACATGAAAGAAATAAGTATCTACCTCTAAATTTCCCTGCATGCCCAGTAGTCTGCACAGTATGTTTTCAGATCCAGATAATGGCAACGGCATGATTTCTAAATGGTAAAAGACATCCTTACTGCTGACTACCGGGGAGCAACACCGGCTTGTTCTTGTGGCATGTTCTTGTTTTTGCTGCTTTATCTCTACTTAGAAATTTCCACATCCACACTGACTCATACTGGAATATATCAGTAGTTTTATGCTTTTGTTTGCTCAGATATATTTGTGCTTTAGTGCCTAATTTTTAAACTTGGACTGTAGACAAAATATGAATGTATTTCTGTAGCATGAAAATATACGGTCATAATATGAAAAAAGGGCCATAAGACAGACAATTATAAGGTAAATGAGAGAGGAGGTTTAGCAAGTATCTAGTTAGTGCTGTGCTACTTTAATCTGCTTTTAACTACCTTTCCTTTAGGGGAAGCCTCAGATTTGTTGCAGTTAGGAGGTTTTTTTTAGCCTCTCAGCCATGTCACACCATTGAAGGGAAATAAGTCAGTTCCAAATTGGTGTGGGCAGATAGCCCAATTTAATCTCAAAGCCGGATGGAGCTGTGTGCTGTGATACACATGAATTTCCAGGATAGCTGGGATCAGGGAACTGAAACTACATTAGCAGGATTAGAAACCTTTTGGAAAGTGCTTTTCTGGAGCAGAGCATGTTTGGTGCAGATGAATAATGCCAGTGCCACTTGGAAAATTATGAAGAAGAAACCTGTAGATAGGACCAACCCAAGTCCAGTACCATTCATAATATCGACTGGCAGTAAAAGGATCCCTTGTTCCATCCTCCAGACGTTAAAAAAAAAAAAGAANAAAAAAAAGAAAAAAAGAAAAAAAAAGTTCCCACAAATGTGAAAGCAAATTTAGTAGTAAATTTGCAATGTAGTAGTTCGACAGAAAACTTCTGTGATAAAAGAAGTGAAAATTATGTACCCTGCATGAATTACGCTACAATGCTCTTAGCAAGGTATGTCACCCATCAGGTGCACTAAGAGAGATGTGCATTTGTATGTTTATACTTTTAACCATCCTTTAACTTGAAATATTACTATTTATGTCCACTTTAGTGGAATAGTGGCATATTTTAGGGTATGCATATTTAAGATTTAGGTTGTTTCTGATCTGGTTCCCACAAAATAAACAAATCAGCCTCCTTGGTTTGGAGTTTTTCTGGCCATTATGCCATGCCTGCTCAAGGTAATCAGCAATATCCGTGTCTGAAATGGGTTCATGACAATAGCTGACTTTCCAGCCAGCTCCAATTTAGGCAGGACTTTGGTGTGTTTCCTGTTATGACAGTGCCTGGTTATTTCCTTTTTGTGCTTATTAGGTCTTGCATGCTTAATGAAATTATGCTCTTTAGAGACTCCAAAATGCATACTAATCTCTATCTGGTATTGTATTGGATGATCCGCAGAGTTTCTCCTTGGTTTGATCCAAATGAAATTGTGCCAATTTTGCATGTCTGCAGTTGTGCAGACCCGGCTGTCCCATGGAGCACCCAAAAAACTGCTGTCTCCCCTCTGCAACAGGGGCTCTGTGGGAAAATGGCAAAAGGGGAGACCTGATGGATGCGGGAGGGACCTTGTTGCCTGGCAAATGTCTGAGGGTCTCTCTTCCCTGTTTGCGTGGTGGGAAGTTGGAGGAACACTCCCCAAAGCAGCTGTACATGGCCACTGGCATGGACCCTTGCAGGCACATGGTCTTTCACCAAGGGACACCTTTTCTCCAGTCAGGTGTCCAGCGGTGCTTTGCAGACTTCACGCACCCACTTGCCCTCCACGAGTTTACCTTGGTTGGTTTCTTCCTCATGCACCAGCTAGATGGCTGATGCTTGGAGATAAAGATGAAGCATGGGTTCATATGCAGCATGAGGAATTTCAGGAAAATCAGCCACTTAGTTTGAGGTTTTGCTTGGGTATTAAAAATAATGGTGTTTGTGCTTGAGAAAATAGGCTTGTTGGCTTCAAAGGCATCTACTTAGTCACATTATCTGCAAAATGATTTTTGTGTTTGTATGAAGAGCATGTGACTTCTTGGAAAGTTGCAGTATTTTTAATAGAGAGTGGGGCAGTATATAAATAAAAGGAGTAATTGAAAAGTCCATGGCTTATCTGCCAAATCAAATCAGAGTTTTTCAGCCATTGTCTGAGAATTATTGGTAGATGTGCTAATGCCTGATGGAGGGACACTATCTTCATGGACGTGAGTAGTATTGACCACAAATGAAAACAAGACTAAAATGTCCTTCTATAAGTGTGGTGCAGAAATGATTTTCAAATAAAAAGGCCATTTTGTTAAATGAGCTAGTCTAGATAAAATGATGCACAGTAACTTCTTGTTTAGCAGCAGATTCTTTTTATGCTAAAATCATTGCTTCATTCATGACTCCTATCCTTATATGAAAAAACCTTTCCATTTCTCCTACTTGCCTTGCAGCAAAATCACTTCATTTTAGGTTTTTAAATAAATGTCAGCTAAAATGAGTGTTTAATTAAATAATAAGGACCCCTGTTCCTCAGCTGTTAAAGATCAAGCTCCATTTCAGTGCAAAAACTTTTCAGACATTGCTTAGTAAAACATACTTTATTTTTATAAAGGCATCTGGTCTTTCTGGACACAACATTCTCTACTAAGTCTAAGTGCCAGGTTTTTTTACTGGTCTTTTTATTGTCTTTTAAGACTTGCTAAGCTACTGCCTAACCTTGATTTATGTCAGCAATGAAAACCAGTGGTTTGGAGCAATGTATAATCAGTCACTTTTTCATACATCCCATGACTAGCCATTATCTATCTTAACTTACTCCCATCATAGATTTCCAAAGCAATAAATCTCCTGAATGGTCTCTTTTGAGCAGGTGTTGCCTTTGCAATTTTATCCTTGTTAATAATTAATAATTTTTTACATTTCTTTCTATAGGTAACAATAGGGTGCATGCTTCTCCTGTTCAGAGTTTTGTATATATATGTCCAAGGAAGGAAAAAGGACATGCTTCAATTATTTAAATGTGTTGTATGTTCTGCTTTAGCTCACTGCAAACATGGAATGATCTTGTAAATTCTGTACCCTACATGCAAGGAGTGATGAAAACAAGACAAAAATCAGTTACTCTGTAGGATGGTGCTAAATGATAGATCTTTTCAGACAGAAGCATAGTTCTTTTGGTAACAAGACTGCAGTCTCTTTTTTTCCTTTGATCTTTGTGAAAAAATTAAGAGCTCAGTGACGAATCAGCGTTGCATAAATGAAATTATATGGTGCTAAGTAACATTAAGAAAATTGTATTTAGTTGGGTATTTTTTTACATGCCTGTGAAAACTAGACTGTAGCTCAGGTCCTTTGTAATTATTTTAGAAGTTAATATCATTCATATCTGGAAAATATAGAAGTCCTGCAAGATTTGTGTGTCTCTTTTGTTGCCTATACATAAAACACTTTGAATTCCTGATATTTGGAGTGGGTGACTCAGGATTTCAAATCACAAGGTTAGCATAAAAACCTGTACATGTAAGAGGCTTCTTTTTGATCACAGCCCTCATTAAGCACCTCTTGAGATGTGTGCCACACCAGTGCATTGCTGGGTCTGTCTTACAGTCTTAGACTTCCCAAGACTGCTCTTACTTGTTTTCCTATGTTTGATGAGTGACCTTTCAAAAGAACCTTTTGAATCCTGTGTTTTTCCTCGCTGCTTAAAGGGATGGATCTTCGTGTTCTGGCTGCATGTTTCACGACTGCCAAACACCTTCCCCCAGGTTCTTGCCTCCTTGTGCCCTTCACCTCTCAGAAGTTGTGCTTTACCCTGTAGCCCTCTGGGGACACATAGCATAGAGCCTGAAACATTTATGAAGTCTTTTGTCTGCACTTATTACAAGAAACCATGATAGATAGGAGTATTCTCATGCAATCCTCTATTTCAATATCCTCAGTACTCTTGAGCTTTCTAAGGCCTAAGGTCAGTCTGCTGTTATGACTTGCTTCTTGTTTTTTTTCGGTGATTGCAATCTGAGTCATGAAGCAAGCCTGTGGACCTCACCTATTTTCTGATCTGAACTTCTTTAAACTTAGCCTGAGACTACTAGACTAAACTTCATGTGATAGCCATGTGCCCAGCATGCTTGTTGAATAGCTGAGATACTTCATCAAGACACTGCTTAATTATCACTTACCTGAAATTCACACCTGAAAACTTGACTGGTCCTGGATGTCAGGTAGATTTACTAACAGATAATCTATTTCAAGTGACTGGCAAGTCTTGGAGTACACTTGTAAAAACAGCTTCAGTTGGGCTCAAGCCTGTGTCATGCCTTTTGTCTTGCACTTCTGTACACACCCACTACTCCTGCATGCTCTGAGTTAGACAAGGCAGGTAAGGAAATAATGAATTGACTCTGCTGCTTAAGGTATGGTATTCTGAGTTCAGTTTTCTGGCCTCTCACTGGAAGTCCACAGAATCATTTCATTGGTACAACAGCAGTGGGGAAAGTAGTTTGAGAAGGTGATGGGCTGCCAGCTGAGCCCAGGGAGGAGGAACTCTGCACATTCAGTGTACACCATTAAACATAATAGCAGGCACACTGGGAATAGTTGGGGAGAACAAAATCACCCAACAGTAAAGCTGCATTCCTAGTGCTGTCTGGCACCAACTGGAGAAAGTTCTATTAGTATCTCCCTGTATTATATGTTATTGGC
>VZDJ01000594.1:18405009-18594645 GCA_008694505.1 Cyanoderma ruficeps
GCTTTCTCTTTTCCAGTTCAGATAACTCACTGCTCAGCTGAGTCATCCTCCAGCACAGCTCATTACCAAGCTGCAACTCGCATATACCCGTAAATCACTCCACCAGCTGCTTTTTGGTTTAGCAGGCCCAGGACTTGCTTTGGACACAAATTTTCAATTTCTTTCCCTGAACCTGCATTTTGCATATGTTTCGTTGCTTGAAATCTCATTCATATACAGGTCTATGTTAATGTTTACATGAACTTCAGAAAGCTGGTGGTTTTTCATTGCTGAAGCGGGAAACCAAGCCAAGTGGCAAGTTATTAATAGTTTTCCTCACCATTCCCATCTACTCTCCCATTCAAATGCAGGAATAAAGGCACGGATGGGGAGAGGCAAACAAAACCCAGAAATGATCCTGGATCTGGTCTTCTAGGAAGTGGAGGTGCTTTGTCAATTCTATTGAAAATGTAGTGTCATTAATTGTTATTGTAGGAGAAAGTTTAGATTTCATCAACTGGAGGACTGGGACAATACAGTGCTTCTGTTAAGGCTTCTTTGCTCTGCTTCTCTAATGCTGTTAGTGAACTCTCCGCACCACACTGGGAAACAATATTCAACTAAATGTGGGCCAAATAACTTGTTTGATGATGACGCTCAGCATAACCTTGAGATAAATAGCAGGATGTGCAGCACTTTGCTTACAGCACAGTCTGTCTCACGAACTGCGGAACAAGTTACAGCTTTTCAGTAAAGATAAGTGGCCAAGTGGACTTATTTTAAAATATTTAAGGATTTTAAACCAAAAAACAGTTGAGAGAGTGATAAGCAGTGATCCAAATCTTTGAACTGAAATTTGAATTAAGGTTCTTTAAAAACTCTTTCTTACACAGCCACACCCATTTCTTTTTTTCTTTTTTTCTCCGAGGACTGGTGGGGCATGGGGAAAGCACAACCTTGAAAAAGGTTTTCTTATGTCAGTCAGGCTTTGGGGGACTGTTTTTGCTGTTCTTGCTGTTGTTATCTGAGAATGCAGAAAATTGCAAATTGTCACAAAGCTCATACACGGATACAAACACTCCCATAGTTTTTGACTAGTAAGATAGTAGATTGTGGTGTCCTACTTCACTCTGCTTCAAGCCACCTTGCAAGGTGTTTCTTTAGCTGACTTTAATGCTCTAGAGAAGCAGATGTTGTACCAAAAAGGCTGTTATCTTTGAAACAAACCTGACAAACATGTTTTAAACAAAACCATAACTATATGATAGCAGTGCTGCCAAGATATTGACATGTGTAGTATGCCCAGATTTGGCTTCATCTGATTGGTGCATGTTTACCATCTATGGATTTCATTTGTGTTCTGCAAGGAGCTCCTTCATTTCAATGGACTGATGGTCCAAGGTTGTCAGTTAACCTTGGGCTAACACATTGATAGCTGAAAGAAAGGAAAATATATAGCTAGCTCAAAAGGAAAAGCATGTTAACATAAAAAGAAATGAAAGTTGACTCTGAAAGTGGCATAGCTGAAATATTTTAATGCAGAAGAGTAGTAGATATTATTTTCATCAAAATTAATACCACTGGAAAGATACATTCTCTTGAGTCTGGCTCTTCTGCATTGGCACTGTTTCAGAATTATATGTGGAGGTTTTACATTTGCCGAATTTGTTTGCTGACAGAGATAGGATTTTGGGAGAAAAAGGCAAAAGCAGGCTCAACTTAGAAACAAAACCAGATAGATTTTATTAACATACACTAAGGGGAGAAAAATAAGAAAAGACAAAAAAACTCCAACACAAATTAATTTCTAAAACTAACCCTCTTCCTACAAACTGTTCATTTTCTACAAACAATGCAAAGAGGTGAAAGTCAGAACTCCAGGTCAGTACCATGTATAAAACAGTCTTTCATTCAGTCTTTGAGAGAGAGAAGTCACTCCCGTGGTTTGGTAACTTTCACACAAAAGCAGCCCGCCCAGAGAATCTGCATTTGTGGAAGTTCCCCATATCACGTAGCCTTTCCCATGACTATTTATGGGCCATGGATTTTTACAAATTGGGGTAGTACCTTTTAAAAATTAGCTGCTTCAGAAAAAACCCAAAGGATCTTTTTCAGCTCAGGGGACAGAGATAGTCTTCTCACTTCTTCCCTGGCTGAAGGCTTCTTCTCATCTTTTTCTGTTCAACCTCTTATGGGGGCACAAAAATATTTATTCAGTTCATCACAGATACCTTTGCTCAAATCCGCAAATCATCTCCCCAATTTATATTGTCCATGATTTAAAAGATTATTCTGTTACCAAAATCCAAAGATTTTCAGCCTAGAACCAAGGCAACTCATCATCTCTATCATTTAAAAAAGTCACTTTTTCTTTACTTGACTTTGAGATCTCCATACTATCCCTTTGCATGCCTCCAACTTGGTCTTTTCTCTCATCTCTGAGAAGGGTTAGGGTTAAGAAACCAAGGTCCTATTTCCATGAAATCAGTGGTGAAAATCTCACTTGACTTTTCAGGGGATTAATATGTCACCTCTTGTTTGAGGCTACCCCAAGGAAAGACCAGTGCTTGACTATGTTTTTCTCTCTCACTTGCTAACTTCTAATATTATGATCTGTCATGAGTGTCATGGAAGATCTGCACTCAACAGAACATCTTTTGTTTCTCACAGCAATGTATCTTTGTAACAAAGCTCTGGTCTTGGTTTGATGTCACTGTGAATTCTTGCTAATGGTAAATGCCAACATACACAACAGGATAGAAAACCATTATTGTAACATGACAGCATGGATTTTCCATGCGTTCAGGATGACAGAGTCCTGTAGTCTAAGACAGCTTAGAAAAACGTACAATGCCCTTAGTTTGAAACAGTTCAATGGAAATGCGTGATTTCTGTTCCTTTGCTGCCCCAGAAATCCATCCATCTTTTGCTGCTTTAGACAGACTTCAACAGTTTTGAACTGTACTTAAAGCCAGCCTTGTTTGGTCTTTTGCTTTTTATGCTTCAACTGTTTCAGGACATTGCCTTTGTTTATGTGTTCTTCACTTAACCTTCTTAGTTGAATACCGTTTCTTGTAAAGCTCCTTGTTTCTGGGTCTCTAGCAACAAGACAAATATACATGTGGCAATGGAAGTTGAAGATGATTTACTGATACCATAATTTGTTTTGAAATATTTTCAGTAGTGTTGACTACTGAAAATAGTAGTTGACAGTCTTTGCTATTGATGCGCTTACTAGGATTGCAGTTCTACATACAACTCACATAATGATGTTGTATTTAGTAATTCTTGTAGTTTCCCAGGGCAGAAACCTTGCTCTTCTCTATGACTGTTGAGTGAGTTATTCTGTTTTGACTTTTCCTTCTATATGCATAAATTCCTACTGAAAGACTGATGAGCCTAAAGCCTTCTGTAAAACAGAAGCTTTCTATTTTAAAGAAACAATCACGCAAGTTTTTCACTAAAGGATGGTTTAATTATTCCTCAAGAAAATAACTTATCACTCAAGAGCCTATATTTCTTGGCATCTAAAATAAATTGTATAGAACATATTAAAGGATATATCTTTATTCTTTTTTAAAATAGGACTGTGTAGATTTCAAATCAGATATTGGAAAGTCATTGAGAAAGGCCTTGTCCTGATAAATGTTCACAAAGAGGAGTTACTAAGCTGTGCTGGTTCCTCACATGCAAACACCTTTGCATGTGACTTCATCCCTGTGAACTGCATGGGTCAGTGAACACCTCTCAGACGTCTTTTGCTGGTATCTCTGACAACCTCACATTGGAAAACCCTGTTGTCAGTTAACAGTTCTGCTGAGCCTGGGATACTACATGATTTGATGCTCTCAACTTGGTACTGAATCAGGTTGTGCACAAAATATTCAACTAGACATTGATGCACTGTGAGTAAATCCTCACAGTGGCTTTGGGGTTTGATGGGGCTCCGAGCACCTGAGCCTCTCTAACATGGCTGCTCCTGACCGCTTACTGTTGTTGTTTGAAGATCTGCCCTTGAAGTGGCACAACAAAAGCCTCTCGGAGAGAATGGGCAATTCTTCAATATGATCACACTGAGCCACAAAGACCAAGTACACAAACAGGTGTAATTAACAAAACAGATTCTAATGTCTCTAAAGTACCAAACCCTCTTTGGGCAACCACTCCTTTTTTTTTTTTTTTTTTTTNTCCTGACAGCTCCTGCAGAGTGATTATAGCCTAATACAAAACCAAATGCTTTTATGCCAAAAGCTCCAAAGACTCATGGTACCAAAGGACTTGGGATGACTTTCTATTAAATATGGTAGTGGCACATATATTTTAAAAATATGGCATTTCCTTTGAAACACATATATAGAAGCCACTGTTCTAAAATTGATTATGCAGTCAGGATATTTTTCCCTTACCTGTGCAGTCTGTATTCTATGAAAATAATAGTTGGTATTACAGCCAATCTTGTCAAAGTTGCTTTCAATTTCAAAACTTTCAAAATATTCTAGGACACTTTAACATGCATTTTACCTGTTTTACAGTTAAGAAGGCTGAAGTACAAGCTGAATGGTTTGCCTGAGATCATAGAATACAGCAGTGGTAAACCTAGGACAAAAGTAACGATGTTAAAACCTGTTTTTTTCTAGCTTAGTTAATGCACGTTTTCCTGTGGTGCTGTATCTAGAGGTTAAAGTGCAGAAAATGCTTGTTTGGTTCAGAGATGCAGCAAAAACAGCATTCAAAACTAATGCGTATTTTTACTATTCTGATTTGATTTTGTACTGATGTCAAACCAAATTGCTTGGTTATTTCCTTGTCTCTCCTAGCCCCCCAGCCCCCCTCCCCCCATCTCCTCAATCCCGGAAAAAAATGATGGCTAGAGTGTTGAGTGAAATGCTGTGGAGGTCACTCGAAAGAGACATGACTGAAGCTGTTTGGAAAGAGGAAAACAAAAGTTGAAACAACTAATTCTTTTGTGTAGCATTGCAAATAGAGCCCTCATGAGCTGAGAAAGGATTGTAGGATTGGGGGAAGGGAAGCAGCATTTCAGTGAGCAGCTAGGACGTGTTTCAGCAGATGATTTTGGGGAGTAGCTGTTTGATGAAGTGCTATTTTACTAGCACCTTCAAGCAAAACACTTGTAAGAATCAACCTCCTACAATAATCAAACATGTGCCCCTGCATTTTTTTTTTTTGGTGATACTTTAATTACTCTTAAATGTAGGTCACTGATTTTGGCAACTTGGATGTGGGTTTTGTAACTTAAAAATTCTGCACAGCTTGCTCACCAGGCTGCACTGAGTTCACTCGAGTGCATGGAGGAGTTGGATAGTCCAGCAGATCTGAGGAGGGGCAGGAAGGAGTCTCCTGGTGTGGCAAACCCGAGGGAAATGTGGATGGTGTTCCAGCTGGCCTGCTGCTACTGAAGGCAACTTGCCGCAGCTGAAATGCTGTTCTCTCCTTTTCTGCTTGTGTCAAGAAATTGAGATGTTTCTGTTGTGTTTTCTGTACCTGACAGTTTGTGAGGTCAGCACAGAGTGCTGCTGTGCTAGTGCTGCGTTCAGATATACAGGTCTGCAGCAACAAGTCTCCTAGTTGTACATGTAGTTCTCGATGCTGATTTTATGCCTGAGGTAAGCACTATGCATGAGACTGGGAACTGTCACTCTATGAATTTTCTGGTCTTTGTGTAATTAAATTATTTGCTGTGATATTGTATTAGCTGTGGCAGGCAGGCTTAGCCTTGAATGTGTAAGGCTCTCTTGTCAGGTCTCTGCATACTGTAGAGTGAGTCTCCAGGATACTTACACCATCAGGATGTAGGTTTTTCTGGAGCACAGTAAAAAAATGGGATGAATAGGCTGGGATCATGCCACTAAGCTGGTGCTCACTTGTTTTTCCTCCATCCCAAATGGGTTAAGCTTTTCTAATTTAAATATTTTCTAATTTAAAATTAATGGTTTGTCTGGATTATTTTCCATCTTTTATATCAGAATTTAGCAAAAGAATATAATGGCTTTTTTTTGTTTTTTGTGGGTTTTTTTCTGTTAGAAAGGGTGTTTTCATGCTCACACCTCAAGAATGGGATACAAGCAGGGACGGGCAGGCATACGCTGTCTGTACATGTTACACTATCCAGCTTTTCAGGAGCCCTGCTATCCCCCTGCGGGAGGGTGGGTGTTTAGCAGTAGCTGTGTCAGCTGCTGGGAGCTGCTGGGCACGCTTGTGAGCCCACGGCTATTTCAGCAGTTGACATAATTCTTGTGAAGCTCCAGTAGTCATGTTTTGGGAATAGAAGCTTGCAAATAGCTTTTTACTGGAAGCCGTGACTACTAAGTGGTAGCTTTGTGATACAAATTCAGAAAATACCTCCGTGCAAAAGACTTCTTGGAAGCTCCTGCAAAAGATTGCAGAAGAGTTTTATTGCCCATTCCAAGGTTATCAAACATGTTTGGCTCCAGGAGATAATTTCTGTTCTTCAATTCCACTTTAAGCTGTAATATTCATTTGGGGTCTGACATAAAAGGTGGATTTCTGCTTTATTGAGCACATGTAAAGCATGGGGGCTCAGCCATAGTAGGGATAGCCTTTGGCTATTAAAACCCAAGTATACTTAGCGTGTTTGTTTGGCTTTGCCAAAGCTATATACAATAGCTTTCTCAGAGTGTGTAACCTGAAGGGGCTTTCCTACATCATGCTGGCTACTGTTTTGATTTGAAAGGAATAGAAACATCAACATGCCTTCTAATTTCCTCTGCTCTGGTTTTCTTTAATATAATTAGCTTACTAAGCAGTAGAAGATAGGGTCATTAGCAGCAACTCCATTCTTTGTCTTGACATGTTAGCTGTCCACTTTTCCGTCAAAATTATCCTTAAAAGTCCAGTTCATTTTTAGCTATAGTATAAGAGCACATTCAAATTTGTGTTTTTCTTCCTTGTTTCTGCATTGGTGCCCCATTTGAGTGCAGAGAGACTCAGGTGGTGACTGATTTTGTGCACAACATTGTCCTCTCAGACACCCATGATATTGCTTACATACAAGGGAAGAATAAATACATATTTACACACACAAAAAGGGAAATATGGGGTAGATTCTTAAAAAAGCTTACAGGATCAGGAGTGATTGGCAGCAACTCTTAGAACCTCACCAAATGAGGTGAATGAATAATTAAGTAATGGCAGTATATGAGAAACACCTGGAAATGAACACCTGTGTGATTTGACCCTCTGTTGAGTCAAAGAAGAGAGACAGATTAGTTGGTAATTTGTATGAAAGTAAGCACCACTGGGCCCAGTCTACATCAGAGTAAACAGGCTTTTTCTACCTAATTTTGCTTATTGATCCCTGCAACTGCACCCAGCATTTTGGGGAATGGATTTTGTTTCCAATCTGATTTTTCTTTCTTTGTATACTTTTCATTGCTTTTTCTTTCACAATCGAAAAGCACCTGAAAGATTAAAGAAAAAATACCACTTACGACTTGTCAAATACCTTTTCCATTCTGTCAGATGTTTTATGAACTGAACTAGCTATGTAACTGAATTAATTTTCATTATAAATACAGCAGTTGTGTTTATCTGGGAAACATTGTGGTTAAAAATGACTCATGTATACCTTACAGAACTATTCCACAGTAAACATATGTTTTCCATATAAAATACATCCCAAAGAGAGAGTTCCCACTTCAGTCTCTGACTAGAATTTCAGGCAGATTGTCTGTTTCAAAATCAGCAACCATTTGAGTCCTCTACATTTTTAGAATATTTCTTTTTTGATAACAGCTGCCTTATAATGGAGTTTCTGGACTCTTTGGCATCATCTTTTCTCTGTAAGATAGAGATTACCACCTCCAAGTATTTTTATTTTTTCTAACCAAATAGTAATAGAAACATTTACATCTTCTATATTACAAACATTTGCTGAAAATGCCATGTTTATGTAACTAAACAGAGAAATTCCTTGGCATTGTATATTAGGAGACAAAAGGATGTATTATATGTCTTCTTATTTTGAAGGTACTCTGCATAGTGCTATGTGTATGCTGTAAATTAAAGAATGCCTGCTTGTTTCTGTTCTGTTATAGAGCTTAAGTGCAAGTACAGGATGCATTTACTCAGAAAAAATATTATAAAGAAAATTGGAAAAAAAGTCTAAATTGGAAGCTTGGAGTGTGGTGTTTTTTGAAATTGATGTAAATTGATGCATAATAATAGTATAGTTGTCAGAAGTAAGGTCTGAACCTGGCTATCTTGCTTCATTACTTACCTGTGATAGAAAAGTCCAGAATGCCTATACCTATATATTTATGGATGCTTTTTTTTTAATGACTAAGGGGTTTATCCTACATTATGAAAGCTTACATTGTCTTACATTGAAAACTGTGGTGACTATTGTTAATTTCCTGCTCTTATCTACGCAAAAACATTGATTTTGCAAGCAATGATCCTTTTGCAAACTAGGAAAAACAACCAAACTCTTGGTAACTATCTTCTTACTTTTTTTCCCCTGTGACAAATAGAGTGCAGATTTACAGCGCTGTTTTACTGACTGATGAAAGCAAATATTTTCCTAGGAATTGCATTTCTTCCTATGCTGGTAGCTACTGCCCTCGTTATTTAATCTCTTCTTATAAATTAAAGGTAACATTTCATCTTCATTAGATAAATAATATAATCTGTATATCTCCAGAGTTGGAACCATATGTGGCTGTACTGAACTTGGGCAATACTTTTCACCTAAAACAAGGTCAAAGCTAGGGTTTCTGCAAGATCTGTAACATGATGCTTAAGAAGGCTTTTCTCAAAACTGTGGTGGGAATCTCCCTAGGAATTGCAATGTGAGTGAGGAAGAGACAGGCTAGAAATAAGGTAAATAGATGTCCATACATATGCTTACCTAGCTAACGGTTAAACAAAGAAATTGATAACAAGTGACTTAGAAAGCGTACAGTTGCAATTTGCTGTGACATTTAAGGCATAAATGCAGATACAGTGACAGTCTAATGGAACTCTGAAGGTCGTTTGCCCCCATTTCCTTCAGTCTTTCAAAGTTGCCTCCTTGTTTTGCAATAGCTGAGAGGAGGAACTCAGACACAACTGCTGTTGTGAAGGAACTGCTGATGAAGTGAAGGATGGTGTGTGCTGAGAGGAGAGGGCCATTCTCTGCCCTTGGTCTGGGCAGTCTGGTCCATGTCTGCTGAGATGCCTTGAGCATCTTTTACAGGTCTAATAGAGATGCCAGTGAATCTCTTGTAAGGAAAAGATGGGAATGACTGACTATTTGCCTCTTCCTAATGAGTGTTGCATGCAGCAATTGATGCGTGTCCATAATGTGGATTCTTGCCACGGCTTCTTGCTAACACAATGAATTTTTTCCTGTGAGTTACACAGAGAGATGTAAATTACCTCTGTCGTACATGTTTTTATTAGAACAGCTTTCATGTTTTGACTTTTTTCACCCGAAAGTATCACTTGAGCATTTGGATAAAAATGCTTTTCAGACTTCCCAGACATCCTCTAATTTTATTCCAGCAGTAGCAAGAGGAAGTATTCTCTTCTTCACAGATTTGTGCAATGCAGGTATCAGGCAGGTATGTGATAATGAGTTACAGTAGCCTGATTCCAACATTGATGATAGTTTGGTACAATTAAGTCAGGCCTAATCTTAAAATAGGCCTAAATCCTGAATAAATATAGCATTAGGATTGCAATGAATAATTCCTGTTTTTTAAAAACAGTAATTGAATGCACAAATATTAAAGGCAAACCACATGGGGCCCCAGTATGTAAGATTTCTAATCTACTTACCAGGATCATTTTATATTACTAGATTCAATTAAAAAAGATTAATACATTCAGTTTTCTCAGTGGAGAACCTGTACATACTTTATATTCAATCTAACTCATAGGGTGTAATTTTAAGCATTTGCTGTGGCAGTGATTTGAATTTTTTTTGACCCTCCCAAAAATGAATTTATTATATTAATAAGAGTTGTGGAAGACCTGTCAAATCTTAAGAGGCAGCTTGACATTTTTCACTCTAAGGTGTTTGCCCTCCTCTGTCTTTGCATCCTTTGTCAGAGCTGAAGGGAAATGTGTATTTCTGCCTTTCTTCTTTCATCCCCTGATTCCTGCACTTACTTAAGCTGCTAGTGAGGAGCTGTGGAGGTGAGGTTAGCCAGGATCTAAAAGAGCAGCTTCTGCAAGACACACAGAGCTCATCTGTCAATGTCCAGAAATTTGTTGAGAATATTTGCTTGTCATGACCCTGTCTGGCAATTGGGTTAGATTTGAGTCCAGGAGATGGTAAGAGGATTCCCAAAACTCTCATACAGATTTAGATTTTAGGTTGTTTGCCTAATCTGGGTTGATGCTCTGGTCTAAAGTGGAAACTTGTTTGCAAAATTTCTGTATGATTACCCATTTGTCTATAATGAATGAGTAGAGTGAGACCATGCTATTAATCATCTAGGACTGCCAATACTAAGGCACTGAGGAACTATTTAACATGATGGTATTACTTAGACTGTAGCTTTGTGTTACCGGTTGTTAGGATTGGATCGAGTGATATGCATTGCTAAAGCCAGAAGTTAGATGACTGAGCAACATTTCCTGAGATGGTTGTAATTTATGCAAGGAACTAACCATATATGGTGGTTTTTTATCAGCATAGAAAAAACTGACCAGAAAAGTTTGCTGTAAATCTCAGCTTAAATTTTATGTGTCGTTTATAAAGATCATTGTGCCCGAGGCTCCTTATTTTCCACTTAATCGACTCCCACTTCCATGGCCCAGTTGCATTTCAGCAAACATAGTTTCAGTGTTCTGTGACACACCCAGTGAATTTGCACAATGTGTGCTTGAAGGAAGCCCTGATCTTGTTACATGTGAGGACAATGATTCAAGTGTTTAAAATTATCTGAATGTTCTGCATATCAATTCAGCATTATTGCAATGCCTGAGTCTTCTAAATGTGGAATTAGTAGATTTAAGACCCGGAGCTCCCCTGGAGTGTCCCCATAGATAGATTGTAGGTCACAATAACATGAGACAACCTAATTACCATAGTCATTGAAGGGAGTGAATGCACAGTAGGCACTGGATTATGAATGCTCAGTTCCAAGAAATCCATTCCTTGAATAGTTGCTGCTGGGTCTTTTGCAGGCATGTAGGGTTTTTTATCTGTTTAGGCACAAATTTGTTGTGCAACCGTTGTGACAGTATTATTACTTTAAAGTATCTGCAAAGCTGTGAAAAATTAATGAGCAAATACTATATATATATATATATGTGAGTGCCTAATTACTTTTTTTCTTTTCACACTGGATCAGGGCAGGCAGTGGGGGTGTGTGTGTGGTGGAATCTGCTGATTCTAGTTTAGATTGTCATGCATGACTCTTCTGTCCCATTTACATTTGTTTTTTGTGTTCTACATGACATTGCAAATGTGGGGATGGTGCCAGTCAGAAAATCAGCAAAACTTGAGGACTTTAGATATTTAACTGCATAACTGAAGACTTTTTTTGTTTTCTTCTTATTTTTTTTAAGAATTTCTTTTGTTTGTTAATTAATGATAGTAGCCACAACACTGTTTCCATCATTAAAAGAATGGGATCCTACTTCAAGCTGGGGAACAGACACCTTTCTGTCTTCAAAAACGGGACCCAGGTTCAGTTAGGGAACTGGAGTTCAATGTAGTTGCTCTCTAGAAATGTTGTGTTCTCTGTTTACGGTCTACATTACTGATTTCTAAAACTGGACTTAGCACTATCTTACTCTCCAATGATAACTGATGTTGCAGTGCTCATTCTTCTCTTTATTTTAAAGTTTAAAAATTTAGAAACTCTCGGGCAGGTTCTGCTTGGCAGCAGCCAAGTCAGATGCTCCACATCCTTTCTACAATACGTTCAAGCTTTCTTCTTGTCACAACATGAGCATGCATGTGAGCACCTACCACTCAACTTCAGAAGGACCAATTTATGTCATCTGGAGAGAGGCTTAAGTGAAAGGAGAATAAAGCAGATTTTTGTGTCAATGTGTTTATTGCTAGAAAATCTTCAATGTAGATGGTGCCCTAGAGAATTTAAGTGTAAGTCTCCATCCACACTCATTCCCCTGTAGCTCTGGCAGCTGAGTTGGGCAGGTTTGGCACAAAGCTTTTTGTGAAAAACTTAACACCATGAAAGCTTTCATCTTAAATTGGTTTGGTTACAGAACTGACTGGGACAAGAAGCTGGAAATGTTGATTTTGTTCTGTCATCTACCATTTCACCCCTTTCAAATACTGCATTGTATAAATAGTTACACAGAGGCTGCTCTACCTACCTGCACTTTTGTAGGTCACAATATAACAGCAGCCTTGAATACATTTTGTTCCAAATATCACTGTTCGGTGTTGTGACTCGGTTCACTTCTGCAGCAGGACAAGGGCAGCCTACCTACACTTACCAAATGGAAATGGTTTCCACTTTGTATTTACTGTTCAGTTTAAGAGCAGAAGCTGTGCCCAGAAGTTAAGTGAATTGGGAGTGTCAGTTCTGCTAGCTCCCCAAATACTTTTTCTGGCAAAGCTTAGAGAATTTTAAAGGTGGCTTGCACCAGGTCTAAAAGAATATCCAGGAGAAATATCTGTGGACTGCATTTTTTGTTAGCTTGTTTGATTTGTTGTGGTTTTGGGGTTTTTTAAAATATAATTTTAAAAAACTGCATCCTAATAAATAATCTACTCTTAAAGCAGTGAAAAGATTCTATTAAATGCTGTTTTTAAAAAAATAATAATCTGATTTACTAGTTAATAGCATTTTAATTCCTAGTATTAATCATCATTTTGGTGAGGGCACAATCTTCAGATAAATGATTTTGTTAGAGTAAGAATTTATTTATTTAAGAATAGAGCTAACACATATAGTACAGTAACACTGCAGGGATGGTATGTCTTCAATATATACAGGTGCTTAAATATGCAGACAGATAAAAAAAGTACATTTTAAAGCATGCCTGATTGTTTGAGCATCTAACTTTCATTTTAATGTTACCTTGTTTTCAAGTGGTAATTAAGCTCTTTCCATGTTTCAGTCCCAAAGAAAATCTCCAAAGAATGTATCAGATTATTTGGGCACATAAAAATCCTTAAAAATACCATTTTTTCTGAGGACGCATCTTCACAAGGGAGCAAAGTTGTTGCTGATGGTATGTTTACCATTATGAGTCTCATTGAATTGATTTTTGAATACAGCTTCACAGTTTGTGGCAAGAGTACTAGAAATAATTTTGTTCCATTACAGAATTTTTCCACATCAACTACACTTAATGTTTCACATCTGTGTGATAAAAAAGATCAATTCCTCAAACTAGGTCTTAAAGAAAGAAGTCAAAATATATACTTCAGGACTTCAAGGGAGATATCTTTATTTTTGAGACTGCTGAGCTACAAAACTGCATCTGGTCTGTAAGGCTGGGAGGATATTTGAGGCAGGGAACGAAGCAGGAATATTTTCATCTTGAAGTCAGCACTTCAGGTGGTAGTAGGTAGTGCCCCTGTATCAGTGGGTGAGGGCCTGAGTTGGTTTTCCGAGGGCTCTGCAAAACAAGATGGGCTTGTTTTGCCCTTGGGGACAAAGCTGTTGTTATTTGATGGAGATTTAATGGTGCTTTATGAAATGAAAGTTGTGGAAGCCTGCATGGCTGCAGTCATTGCTTTCACTGTGTGTTAACCACAGGGTGAGTAATTGAGTGCTCATCCATGTGTGATCATCTGCATTGCCACAAGCTCATTATCAGCATTAATGTGCTGAAGTCACCCAAGATTCCTTAATGGTGCTGTATGTGGCCACTGCAAGAAATGCTGCTGTCTTTGTCCTTGTCCCAAGATGCCAGCCAGCAGTTCCCAGTAGCTGTTAGAAAATCCCCATTTATAGAATTATTATAATTCCTTTCTGTGCTTGTAAAGTTGCAAGCTAGAATCCAAAATCTGCCAAGAACTTGCATGCTTGCACGACCCAGCAGCTGCCTGCTGGTTGGATGCTGTGGATCTAATTTTATTTTATTTAGGCAGAGGGTTGGGTGCAGCTGATAAAGCATTGCATAGAATGAGACTATAGAGAAAGAGCAGAGGAATAAAACCCAGAATACTTCATGTGTTATTTCAGGTCTGTGGAAGAACAGTGTCTAGGGGCTTCATATTGTATCCTGCCATCAGGAGGTACTTGGTTATTCCATTTCTGCTGTACATTTTTAAGGGTTTTCCATGAAATTCCAAGAGCTGTGTCTGCTTTGTCCCATGGTGCTAGCAAAGGCGAGTAAGTGGGTGAACACACCTAGTATCAACAGTGAAAACCAGTAGTGAAGACAAAAAGGATGTGGTAAACTGTGAGGCTGCTATGGGGAGAGGCAGCTGCTCCCACCTCTGTGAGGACAGGTTGTCTAGAAGGTACTCTTGGGAGTTAAGAAAAACTTCTACTGATGTTTTCTGTTGTGTTCTGGATCTCTACAAAACCCAGTCATACTTGCTAATGCACTGGGAAATCAGTGATTTCTGAGATCAACTGACCCACTTTGCTGAGCAATTTCTTGAATGTCCTCATTGCCTCACTCCTTGATACCATGTTGGAGATCCTGTGACACAATTCCTACACCGCCAGTTTCCTGGCAGTGGCATTTTTGTCCTTGTGGCCCATGCCACTCCTTAAAAAGGCTATTCATCTCTTCCAGTAGCACCCATAAACATACTCTGCTAAATGCAGTAGTGGGAGGAAGGAGAGACTTTGCAGCTGGAATGGGAATTGGAAATTCAGAATGTCCTCTTCTGCTGCCCAGGACAGCACTTGCTGCTGAAAGGGGATTGATCCGTGTCAAAGGTGAATGAGAGGATGGAGAAGACAGACTAACTTTTTTTATATATTTACACATTTATTTGGAAAGGTGGGGAAAAAAATGTTAGCAACTATTTCAGGCAGCTTTTTTGGGTAAATGACAAAGCATTTTGGTATGCAGGAAACAACTGCTTCCCCTCTAGGGTTTTTCAGCACTTGAAAGGAAACAAGCTACTCCAAAACTCTAAAGAGGAAAGCTGTTACAGAGACTGATTATTTGCCCTCTAAAGCTTTTTACAAGTTTCTCTTGCATCAGACAGAATGATGATTCTTCTACATCCTAGTAATATTGCTGTGTTTCGTTTGCAACAGATAACCTCCATGTGAAAATGGACAGTACTGGAGCTTTATAAAATTAATATATGCTACCAATAACATTGTATGTGGAATATTTCATGTAATTCAGTCCTCAAAATAGCTAATAAAGTGGTAAAATAATGAATATTTATTGCAGTTTCATGAGGGGACTTGAAACTCCACTTACACTTCAGAAAACAGGGAAGGTTTTCAGAATGTTGTTGTTCTGTTTTGGAACCAATTTTCCTCTAAATCATTATTAGGTTGAGGGGTTTGGTTGTTTGTCTGTTGGTTAACAAGAACCCTTGGCTTAGATGCATGTTCAGTGCATATGTAGTGTGATGATTGTGGTTATGTTCATGTTCTCACAGCCAGACTGCTATATTCAAGCAAACCCTTCCTGGCCTCAGGGATGGTCTGTGCAAACTTAGGAAGGAGGCTTTTTGTAAGCCAGCTGCTCAGGGACTTCTCCAATGCAGAAGGAGCAGTCAGAATATCAAGTATGAAGTTATACTTATTGAGTAGGACTGGAGGACAGAGATGCAAAAACCTAAAGGGTTAGAGGGTGAGGGACTGCTGTGCAAGTGCAATTTCCTTTATATGTAACAGCATGGCTTGAACAGCAAGAAATTTCACTTTGTCAAATTCTCATACTGCCTAGTTTCTCATCTTGCTGTGGCCGTAACATGGACCTTGCTAAGTCACCAGGAATTGTATGCCTGGATGGGGTAGCTCCTGCGCTGGAATCAGTGATTGAACGGATGGCTGGAAATAGATCCATTTGAAGGCTGAGTTTGGCCTTTTAAAGAAGTCAAAGCAGAGGCATTTGGTTTCACTCTTGTATTTATAAATAGCTTTCTAATAGTGCAGCACAGTTCGACCCTGCAGCCCAGGGTCAGTAGGGATTGCCTGCATGCTTTTACCAGCTGTCACTGCGGCAACTGTGGGGTCCAGGCAGCAGCACCCAAATCCTGTGAATTCCCCCTCCCTAGCTGGTGCAGCTGGGAGCAGTTCCTCTGCTCAGAAGAGACTGCTGTCACCTCTTAGCCACAATCAGGGCACTTAGCAACGAGGATGGGATTTGAGAAATAGGAACTCTTACTTGGCTTTCACTTTCCAGGCATCAAGGCTGCTCAGTCTTGTCTGAACTGCTCTCCTTTTCCTTTATCCCCTGTCCACCCCTTTGCAGATCACAAAGTCATCATTGGAGCTGGTTTCTGTCCCCCTGCTCTCCTCCTGCCTTCCAGTACTTGGGATATGTGGTGTGGTGAACAGCCATGGTGCCAACAGCCCATAAGTCTTGTGCTGGCATTGGAACAAAGTGTCAGGTGTTTTTACGTGTGCATTGCTTTTCTATGGGAGGAAAGACAAGCGTTGGACACCTTAACCCAAAGGCACAGTGCAGACAAGGTCAGCAACAATGTGTTGCTGATGTGGTATGTGCTGATGGTGGGGTGAATGCTGAGAGAAGTTTCCTGATGCACAGTTATTCAGGGGACTTCTGTAACTGCAGAGTCAGTCCCCACCTTTCTCCTGGATTTAGGTCACTCAGGGGCAAGTGGTGTCTTCAGGAGAGTCCCCAGCCCTTCTGCCACCCTGGAGAGGCACAGACAAGGAAGAAATCTTCAGTTACACTAGTGAAAGAAGTGAAATTTCCCAGTAATTACACAGTAGTAAAAGAGAAGATAACCAAGAGCTGGCGATCCCCTTTAGGAAGGGGTGTTTGTGTGGGAGGATGCAGAGCAGCTGCAAGGAAGAGGTTTCTCATATGATAAAGGGTCTGTTTGACACTCTAACTAGGAGGGGCAAAAAGACCTTGTTTTCTCAGTTTTCCAGGAGGAAATGACAGTGTGGGAACCTCACCTATGCCTATGATTAGGGGGTGATGCCTGTATATGGATGCTGACTAAGAAGCACAAAGAAGAGAAATGGCTGCATGTCATCTCCCCTTTCCTTTCTCCACTGAGTGCCAACTAGTGTCTTAACTTCATTTTTCAGTCTGCTTCATTTATTTCATGAGTTTTGTTAGCCAAGCCAGGAGAGTGTTTCCTTTTCAAGCATAGTTATGCAGAGAAGATCTAAGGTGGTTTGTGTTGGTTGTTCATGGCCTGGTGGGCTGTTGGTGTGTTTTCTTTAACCTGTATTTGTGACTTTTAGTTTAAATATTAAGAGTCTAAGAATAAACTGAATGGAAATTAGCTTCAGTGCATTTATTTTTTTCTTTTAGTCAAAATAATATGCTGCTTTATACTTTACAATTCAGTTTTATGACATGTGAAAAGTTTTGTTCTAATTTGTGCCTCTCAGAATTATAAAGAGATTTTATTTATTACAGGTCTCATTCTAGCTGCAGGTGAAATGATGCCTTTTAAACTAAAAGTGAGGATGAGGTGTAATTTCTGAAAAATTCAGTTTTTATTTTACAGTGGCATTTGGGATGCTCACAGTATTTCTGTGTTATCAGGACAGAAAGTAAGGAAACAATAAGCCAAGATCACTTACTTTTCACAATAGAAGATTGGTTTGGGTTTTCTTTTTTTGAATAATGGCAAGATAGTTCTTTTTAAAAGGTCTTCAAATGCATTAATACGACTTTTAAATGAAGTTGTGGAAACCGAAGGACAATCATTCAGACACTATTCTAGAGATCAGATGACAAAAATGCCAAAATATTGTACTGTGTAAACATTGTATTGTGTAAATCCAAACTCAGTCAGATAACAGAATTCAGTAAGGGTAAATCAGAGAAACAGAAGGATGAACTGGGTTCTGATCAAAGAATTGTTCTATAATTGATAAGTGTAGGCATCTGTTGTAATCCTAAAATAATGGGCCATCACTAATATGTTAACATTTGAGGGGATTTCATTATAATGGCTGTTTGGAAGAATAGTTGTTATGATACAATTTTATTCTGCACTTTCTGAGGCATAAGTATTTGCAGTTGCAACTGAGCAGTGGAGAACCAGGGCCCCTTTCATCCTTAGGTGATAAGCATATTTGGCTCCTTCCCCCTTCTGCTCTGAAAAGGAGCCTGCGTAGTTCAAATATCAAAGGGCCAGCGCCCTGCTCTGTTCAGAGGAGGTCATTCTGAACCTCACTCATATCTGAAGAGTAACAATGGTTATTAAGGGAATAAAGATAAATAGCTCTATGTGGCTGAGCAAAAGAAAGATACTAGCATAAACCAAAGTCCCAACTGAAAATGCTTTAAAATCCTAATTTCTGGTTACTGCTCATCCCCACAGTTACAGAAGTGGCAGTTACGCAAGAGCCAGAAAAGGTGACAAGAGAGTGGTAGTGTTGTGCTAGCTGAGGTATCCACATGTAGTGAACACTGAGCATATTTTCCCACCAGACTCTGCTGTCCTGGGAAAGAGCAAAGAGAGGAAAGGGAGAAACAACTGAGTATTTTCTGTGTTAGTATAAGTACCACTCAAAAGATACGATGGACACTGTGCAGGAGTTGAGATTGTGTCTACGTCATTCAGCACGTCAAGCTATTTATCTGAAAGGGGTGTTTTGGACCATGTCGTCCAGTAGTCAGGCATTGTCAGGCATCCACAGGCCTTGGCTGAGGACTCTGAAGGTTTAATTTGGAACATGTTTGTTTTAATTAAGAAAATGTGTAAATTCCTATATTTAGAAGATGACTAGGCCCTCAGTTTTTGATGTCTTTATTCATATGTCTAATTATATTTCAATGATTGTTTCCTCTACAAGCATTAGTACTCCTGTAATAAAGTCAGCATATGTGCATCTCCAAGAGTAGGGCTTAAATATCACTAAATTGTTTATTTCTCTTTCCAACTGTCCCCTCATTTTTCAAGCTAAATAACAGAATTATTAGAAAATAGTAAAATACTCAAGGTACTAAGTTTTATAACAAGAATCACACCAGTTACTGCTTTATTAACAGAAAAAAGAAAGAAGGGAGGGAATAGGAGTAAGAGGGAAACTTAGCTAATGATTCAAAACCCTGTAACTATAGTTCTGCCACTGCCAGAATTTCATTCTTGCCAAATGTGCCCTTTTTGATTTTGACAAACGAAATATTGGAACAGATTTTAGAAAACCAGGGTGGCTGTATCTTCTCTTCCAAGAAAGGAGGTCATATTTTTCAGAAGTTCTAGAACTGCAGTTTTCAGGAAAATAAAATATTTGAAGCAACTAATAAAAAAAAAATCCTAAACTTTTAAAAGTAGTACTTTCTGTTGCCTCTGTCCTAACTAATCTTTCTTGTTATTCTTTAGGAACACAGAAGTATCCCATCTGTTTAGATCCACTCTTATTTCCAGTCATAATTAGTGGAAAAATATTCAGGTTTTCTACAGTTAAAGACTACTTTCTGAGCTATAGATTTTAAAATAAAGTCTTTTTATATTTTTATACCTTTGAATACTGAATTTTCATTCTGCATAATGTATTTTTGAATGCTATGAAGTTTAAAAGGGTTAAATATGCAGTGTATGGAAGAGTGGTAAGTTGCAAATAAGTGGAGCTTTGCTGCTTAAAATACAAATTCCTTTGTTGGATGTGGTTTCTGAATGTTATGGACCAGATTAAATGCTATGTTGCATAGTACGGATTAGAATGAGAAGTATGTTGACTACTAGATAACAACACATTGGAATGTCAGGGGTTAAGTGCCATCCCTTTTGGTGCAAGGAAAATACCTGTCTAGTCTTAGGAAAAGCATAGAGTGCTACCTGCTTTGGAGAGATTAACGTGCGCTGAGAGCCCCTTTCTCTTGTGGTGACAGAGGCTGATCCATTGGAAGGTTATTGCTCAGCCAGGAGACTACAATCTTCTACACAGTTTGTAAGCCTGAGAAGAATTTTATATCCATGAATGTGCATTCATATGAATAACACCTGAGGTTGTGTCTCTCTAATGAAGGCATGTGGAGACAAGACACACAAATATTTAGGTGTTGGCTTACTGTAGTCATGCAGCTTCTTTAACATGAAAGAGACAGATCTTTCTGTAAAATATTTGAGAAGTACTTTTGTTCTAAGTCACTATGTGAATCAGAAAAAAAACAAGTAGGTGCACAGGGGCAGTCCAGATTGTCGTCATGAAATAAGAAACAAGATGACAGGAGATTACAGCATAAAAAAACCACGGAGAATTCAGAAAATTAGTGTTGCTTGAAAAATGACTCCCTTTTACTGATGCTATTGTTGGAAGATGAGCATGAGCCCAAGAAAACTATAGACTTTAATGGATTCTTGCTCTCTAAAAGAATTCTCATGCTGCCAGTTGAATTGTAACGAGCCAGTTGCTACCATCAGCCTGCTTGAAAATAGTAGATGCATTTGGCAGCATTGATACTAGGGAGACTTACAGCCTGCTGGTAACTTGGGGGGCAAAGGGAGGAGGAAACACTTGTAACCTTCAGAAGGGCAGACACGACTTCTGGGTTCATGCTGCTCCTTCAGTTCCTGAGATCACGGCTTGATAAGACTGGGGATAAGGAACAGATAGCAGCCTACCTTTTTTATAGGCTCCGCTTTGGCAATTACACGTGTTCTAACAGATTTAATTGCATAACTATGAGCATGGAAATAAAGAATCTGTGTGTGTTCATCCTATTTACTCAGTACATCATCAGCTGATGATGTACTTAATTGTGAGTTTTATATGGATTTACTACTATCCTTGAGATTTGAATGACAGTGTTTATGAAATTTCTGAACTCCCCCAACTGGAGTCTTAACTGTTTTTTATCATGTACCAGAGGAGTAAAGAATACATTTGAGAAAGTTTGAAATAGGAGGAGGAACTACAGAAACTAAGCTGACTTTTAATCCAGGAACATAATAGGATTTGTAATGACAACAGTATTAGTGGAAACATGGAAAACACGGAGATTGCAAAGGGACATCATGCCTCCTGGAATTCTTTCAAGCAGGCAATGAGCCTGTAGATAAAAAAAGAGGAGTCAGTTGTCACAATCACCTTGGATTTTTCAAGTCGCTTTGAGCCCTCAAAAACTTAAACTAGTAGGCAATGAAGAGAAGATTCTTTTGTAGATAAAGATATGGCTAAAGAAAATAAGAGGAATTCATATTTCTTAGAGAGAAATCCCAGGGGAATTTATGCCATTTGCCATGTTTGAAAACCTAAGGAGGGATGTGAGCATCAGGGAGCTAGCCTTTACTGCCTCTATACATTTTTTGAGGGTCAAAATTAAAGCCGGTTCTAAAGAAAAGTTTTATATAAAATGACTGAGAAATAAAATAGCAAGACTAAGGTTCATACTGTACAAAGAAACTTGCCTCAGTTAAAAAATGGACTTCGTACTAACTTGTTCCACTAAGGATCTTGGTCTCCCTGTGGTAAATTTGCCATCATCTCAATGGTTAGTAGCAATTGAAAAAGGAGTTAGTAAATTAGGAATTATAAGTGGAATACCATATGAAGCAGGGCGTATGATTATGCTACTACTCTAAATCCATGTCTTTGCTTTATCTTGAATGTTTTGTGTATTCTGACAATTCTGTCTCAAAAGGCATAATATAAAGGCACAAAGAATGGCAGAAGTGTTGAAAAATGTTTAATGATATCTATTTGAGATATGACTTGGACAATGAGACTTCTGTGTAAAAAGAAATAATTGAAGTGGGATATGACAGAAGTTTATAAAACCATGAATAAGATGGCTATGAAGTGTCATTCACATCTCATCATATAACAATAAGGGAGGAGGAGAGTTTGAAGCAGAACGTCTCTTTTCACAGAGTGTAAAATTTATTTGCATATCTTGTTTCCACTGTGCTATAGAGGTCAATAATATGATTATAAATACAAATTGGGTTATATAAATTAGAAACTGTCAATAAATACAGTGGTCTGGATGAACCCATGTTCAAACAACATCTGTAATCTGCAGAGCACCAGCAGTAAACAGCAAGAGAAGGTCCACTCTATTACACTCAAAAGTGAATACGATTGACAACTCTTAGGAAGAATATTGAGCTATCTGAACTTTTTAATGAGTTCATATGTCTGTTATTTAATAAAATTAAAACTGTAATTTTATAATTGTAACTGTTGGGGAAGGAGCAAAGTTGCAGTGGCTGAAACTCTAATAGGGTCCTATTGAGAATTTTTCTCAATATTGGCCTCTTAAGAAAAGTGAATATTTCCCATGCCATTTCAATAAATCACAGCTCAAACTTTGAACTTCACAAATTTCAAGATTTGGAGAAAGCCAAGAGTCCACCTGTGAGTCCCTAAACCATTGCAGTGCCTCCCGTGGTTGTACCTCAGAACGGTGTTGCCCTTGCAGTGATGTTGCTATTAATGAGGCCTCCCTAGCGGTGGGGTGGTTACGGCTTCAATGCCTCCACAGCAGGAAAATCCCTGCAGAGGATGAGTTGTGCTAAAGGTAAAGAAGTCTCTCACTTTTTTGGGGTTAATCCAGAAGCCTTTATTAGTGTCTTCACAGGCCATGCCCTGTCTTCCTCAAAGGATCTTGATCTTTGGGATAAAAGTAAGGAATGTTGCAATAGAGAGCGCCAGTGTCTTCCCCCTCTTGTGGAGGATGTGTGTGGGCATATGTTCTAACCTTGATTTACTAATCACAGAAAATATCATAATGCAGCTTTGTTGAAACTTGTCTTGCAAGATACAAAAAGCTGCTGTTGACTTGTTAATAATAATAATAATGAGAAAAGACAGAAAATTCTGGCTAGGTATTAACCTTATACAAACCAGAGTAAAACATTCCTTGTAGTGAGAGCACACTCCTTGTAGTGAGAACTGGAAGTCTTGCGTTTTGTGATGCCAGAATAATACAGGAGCTTGACATTTAGATATTTTTATTTTTCCCCTGACTCAAAGTGTCTTTGAAGTAAAATTTACAGAAGTGGTTATCTGAAAATATTTTGTCCAGGAGGGTATTTGTTACACTAAGGTTTTCTTTAAAATTTTTTTGTTCTTTACTCCCCCGTCCCCTCGCAGCAGTGTCATTGCAAGAAAGTTTTTCTGTTGCTACAAATGATTAGGAAGAAAAAAAAAGCCTTTTCAAAAGAGCATTGTGTTTGTTCTACAATGGAGTCTGACTAGAGGTGATTATTTCTATTGAATGTGTTCACACTGAGTCTTATGTTCTGCTGATACAACTGTTAGCTTATGCTGGTCTGACATAATAGTGCTTCCAGTCTTCAGGTGTTTCAGCTCCATGTTATTATATCACTAAATTATTATGATGATATTGCAAACAGCTTGCCAGCAACTATTCCATAATGTCACTGACATAGCCAAGTCTGGCTACATTTTGGAGCTCTGGAGGTCTGAGTCACAGTGTTTGGACTTCCAGCTTTTGCAGTGTTTCAAAATACTTCTCTTGCAAGTGCCCTGTTATGAGAATTGCAGTGTGGGCCTATGCAAAACCAAGGTATCCATATTCTGCAGGAATAAAGGTTATTCAGATGTTCCAGAAAGAACAAGGAAGTGTTGAATAAAGAAAAATGTCAGGAAATGTAACAAGACTTGTGGTAGCCTTGTCAGTGCTGCTGTTCCTCTGCAGAGTGCAGCCCCAGACTGTCTGGGGCACACCAGCAACATTCAGCTGACAGTGTATTCCCATGCCCCTTAGGAAAAAGCACCTTTGGCCAGCAAAACAAGGAAAAACTTCTGAGGGATTCACAAAGAGTAGGTCTGTTGTACGGGGCAGATACTTACATGCTTGAAGCACTGGAATAGGGGCTCACTGCTGCATCTGTAAACATATATACACACATATATAGCCATGGTCAGACTGTTTTTAGCTACCCAAGTTGTTTCAATACATTGTGCAATGTTATCCACAAAAGATAAAAGATTTCAGATACTTCACAAATGAAGTGTGTGTTAAAATAACTCTCAGTGGACAGTGGCATGCTGCTTCTTTTTTTCCCTTGTACCTCAAATAGCAATGGGCTACTCATAGACAGGAAGCAGGGCACTGCAGTGGAAAGTAGCAGATCAACCTATGATTATTTAGATGCCAAGAACTGCAGAGTGAATACACTGAAACTATGCAGCATTTCCTATCATAAACAATGGCAAAAAGCCACTGTTCAAATTGAGGTAAATCACAAATACCTCTTTGATTATGATGAACACAGAATTGGAATAAGACTATACACCCAGTAATACTAAGCATATATCAACAAATCTATGAAAAAGTAGAGCTTTTGCAAAGCAATGTGGCATTTTGATATTAACTGAATAATAGGATAGGACAATTCTTTCAAATGAAATTCAAATTTTACTGTCTACAATAGAGTATTGTTATGTACCTACTTTACCACAAAGATTTGATTTCTAGATAGGGACAGTCTGTTACCTATGAGTCTAGGGAAACCTATTTAATTGACCTAGATATTAATTCCTGTGTCTGATCCATACTTGTACTTCAGCATGCAAGCTATGGTTAATGGTTATGCATGTCTGAAAATTGACTGCCTCCTGTTACAGCTTCCTTTTCTGACACCAAACAGATTGTTGAGTGATGCAAACTTTCCTCATAAGATTGATACCCTGATTCTTCCCTCTCAAAGCAGCTGTCATTTTGTTATCCTGAGGCTGACATAAATTTGGCATGCAGAATACAGGATCCAAAGGCTTGCAGTCACTGCTGCCAGGCACAGACTTGTACCATGACCTGATCCCACCGCATGGTGATTGTCCTGCCATGAGCAGCTGGTCAGCAAATGCTTGTAACATCTGTTGATTGCTGTTTATTGTCTGCAGAACACTCATCCTTTCTAATTGCTGCACACCTGGTAGATCTGATGGTTGTTTATCCACAAATACAGACAAATCAGTTCCTTCTCACAATAATGGTCAGCCAGCTCCAGGGGTGATAGTAAAGGGCTTGAAAACTGGTATGTTGAAGGTTGGAATGGAACAGAGAGATCTTGTGGAGTGTTTAAATATGGAGTGAAAAATGAAGTAATGAAGTGGAACAGAAAGAATGAGTTGATGCTGAACACATATTCTGATATGTACAGCTGCAACTCCCACTTGTACTGCAAAAATTCCCACAGATGAAGAGTCAGAAAGTGGGATGAGGAACATTAGTGCTTACCTACAATGTCGCATGTGTTTTACTGACACAGTGTGTTCCTCATTGGAAGGGAACTGTCAGCCAAATGTGCACACATACCTGTATCCCAGTTCAGCAGCTGTTAGCTGTGCAGAAGTGACCTTGCAAATTTTCAGGTTTAGATGGGCTTTTTTTTTTTTTTTTTAAATAAGGCACAGGAGGAAGGAGAATTCAGAAACCAGCTCTGGCTGGGGGTTCTGCTGCAGCTTCCCTCTGCAATACTGGGGCACTCTGTTGCCCTAAATAGACTGTCAATCTTTTCCATTGGAAATGGAGATTGTGGTACTGCTATATATCAGAGAGGAAACAAAGAATGAAAATGCTTTGAGGTAGTACTTTATGTTCTGTGTGGAAAACACATCATTACTGTAGAATATCTGCATTTTATTTTATTACCGTTAAGAACAGTTCCACAGTAAAGTGCGTTAGTGTACCTTTATTTGCAGTCAAGAAGCAAATTATCATGCCTTGATCTATCTGCCAATTAGTTTGCTTAAAAGTGGACCTTGATCCTTGGCGATGCTGATAGACTTTAGAAGCTGAGTAACAGGAACTGATGCATGTATTTCACTCTGTGTGATCAGAAATTCACAGCAGTTTACTTGCTTGTATGCTAGAAAACAGCATTTGCCTGGTGTGTGCTAAAAACACACACCCACAAGTAAAGAAAGCAGTACATGCAGGAAATGATAGGAAAGGTACAGCCCTAGTGAAAGCTGAGAGCACCTCTCCTGGACTGTATCATTTTACCTTCCTCACTTGTTTGTGTTCCCGGATGTGTGGAATGAGCTTGGATAGGTTTGGGATATTGTCTTTGAGATTTCTGGAAAGACATGTAAACAAACAAGGCAGAGCACTCTCAGCACACCCACACAGGGACTGATGATTGCAGTTGAAGAAAATATATATAGTTGTTATAATGTGTATTTTAGAATAATTCCTCTTATCACATAAAATAAGATTGGGCTTATTTAAATGTGATTACTGTATGAAAGTTCAAAACCTTTTAGAACACCCAGAAAAAAAATTTCCCTGACAGAATTAATTGGAGAGTATGACCAATCAAGTGGTGGTCTGAAAAGAAACATTAGAACAGTTACAGTGTACAGAAATGTGGAAATGTGTTTGTGCCATACATCTTTTACCAATTCATAATGTTATTGAAATAATAGTTTAAAACTCAAAGCATTAAATTTTGATTGCCTGCAAGGCACAGGTTATTTTACCTTTTGCTATGAAGGTGCTTGAAATTTAGATGTATAGAAAGATGGGGAAATATAGACAGAAAACAGAATACACAATGAATACAGAACTCAGAACTGCTTTTGAAACCTTTCCAATACTGTATAAAAATTTGCACTTTCATAATTAATGAATGACCTTTGTTTCCTTGACCTAGATTTTAGTTGTCTGCAACAAATGAACAAAGGAAAAAAATCACTTGAAGTCAGCAAAGCCAACACAGCAGCCTCTATAAAACCCTTTGCCAAACTGATTAGATTTGCAGTTCACTCACTAAGCCTGCCTGGCCACGGCAGGATCATGCAATGAATCTTTTCATTGAATAAAACTGGAATTGCAGAGGAACATTTTTTTTTGTCCGAATACTTCTGTATGCTTGCTTAAACATGATATTGTTTCTGATTAACTCATATATGAGCAGTCTTATTCTGAAAAAAAAATTTCTTCCTGTTGACCCTAATGTAGTTGTTTAATAATTAAACAGCAGTTAATCGGAAAATACTGCATATGCAGACAATCCTCAATCTTTTTCCTTTGATGGCTACAAATGGTTTGAGGTTGGATAAAGAAGTAGTATTTAAAAAATTCTTCCTTGGATAACACATTGTCTTAATTTGTTGATTTTCATTTCTTAATTTGTTTGACTAAATGAGAAAGTTAAAGTATCTGATAGCTTTTTCATATAAAATGGTACAGGTAGATTGGGACGAGGGTAGAAGAATTTTGTTCCTGTAGAAAACTTATTAAGGTCCAGAAATTAAAGGTTGCATTGCTCAGTAGGGAGCTTATGAGAACTGCAGTATGTCCTCAGCCTCCACATAACTGCTATTCATATCCAGGAAAAGCAGAGAGAGAGAACAACCTGCCTTTCCTTCAGTCAGTACCTCAGATCCTAAGTGGACTGAGCCTTTACAGACTTCATTTAGGATTTTTTTTTTTTTTGTTACAGCCTTTGCATGATAAACATTTTCATCATTGTTAGTGAATGTGTTAGCAAGTCAGACTTAATATAACTAAAGAATGAATTTGCTCATTATGGATTGATTTAAAAGACCATGATTAATTAAAACTATATATTTTCCAGAAAATAGTTTTAACTGATGGTGATCCAAAAAAGCTAGAAAAAATTCCTGTGGAGCTCCTATCTGTCTTGTCCAATTCTTTTTCCAAAAATCAGGATGTTAATCCAAAGAGAAAAGTGAATAAGTTTGTTAGATTCATTTTTGTTAAAAAAACCCCCAAAAACCTGATGTTTTCTATTAACAAAGAAAAAGTAAAGGAAGTAGAGGAAGCACCTTTCTGAGACTGCTAGTCTTAGACCTTAACCAGAGAAGCAGCCCCTGATGGCTTTGTCTGCAGCCGCCTGAAAACCATGTTTAAACATGTCTTGACCACAGGTCCTGTTCAATTAGTGGCAGACACAGTTTGGTTGGCACATGCAAATCAGATGGCTCTAGTACCAAAATAGTAGAATTTTTAAAGACAGTGGCTATAGAAAAATGTAAATTTATTAAAAAAAAAGAAAAAAAGTTGGATTTCTTTGTATGGTTTTTGTGAATCACTGGAAGTCTCTGAGCAATGTGATGGAGCTCTACCTCCCCCATGGAAGCCAGACAGCCGCTGGCCAGCCTCACAGCTGGGCCTGATCCAGGACCTGGTGGGAGGACAGGTGTAGCAAGTGTGGAAATGACCACGCAGCTGTTTCCACTAGTTTGCTGCCAGAGGCGCTAGGGGTCTCAGCTGTGCTGTTACAATAATCTCGATAGTGACCTGGAGACCAGAGTCCTTGAGTGACTGGAGTTCCCGATTTTGTGCTTTGCAGGTTCTGTCCCAGGGCCAAGTCCTGTCCACCACCAGCACCCAGTGCAGATCTTGGAGGTGAGTTCTATTAAGAAAGTATGGAGTTGTTTTCTGGGTGATGGCCAAAGACTCTTTAGTCAGCTCTCTGTGACCTAGGAGAGTGAATGTACCCTGAACAATAATCCTTTCTGGCTGTTGATGGGGTTAAAATATGTCCTGCGAAGGACTGCCTTGCTTTTAAAATTCCTGGGGAGAATCTCCAGGGAGACCCTGTGAATAACTTGCTTGTAAACCTTTTCTCTTCCCTCCCTGCCAACACCTACCCAAGAAATACCTTGTTTATCTTTTAGATCTCCTCTGCTTGCTTATAAGCCATTGTTGGCTGCTTTGCTGCAAATTAGTTGGAAGATGAACACTGAGGGAGAGTCGGCTAGGGCTGCCCAAAAGTTTGCATTTGGTATTAGGTTATGCCTCTCTACACTGGTGAAAAGTTCTACAAGAGAGGCAAGGTTTCATGTGCAGGACATAGTGCAGTGAAGACAGCATGAATGGAATAGATGGGTCTGGGATGCAGTCAGTGATACAAGCTTCAGCTGTGGTAATGTAAGAGCTTTGGGGACATAAATGTCTCTCAGAGAGAACGACAGAATGAGGCTGCAAAGGTGCCTATGATGTGTATAATGACATTTCATCTTACCTTATGGTGGGGCAAATCTTATATAGTGGTATGTGTTACTAGTGAATTAAAACACAGGCATTCATTCAAAGTCACTGCAATTTTATGCCTTAGTTATAAGTAATTTTGAAGATGCATTCCTTCCACAGAAGACCAAACTATGGGTGCTTGATTCCCATTTGTCACCAGTGTTTCTCTGATCTCTGCCCAGCTATGCTCGTAAAGTGCCTCTGTGTATGTTTACATAGATGTTTACTCTCCAAACAGTTCTCCTCATTCTGAAACTACTTAAGGAATGTACCTGACAACTTGGGTGGAAAAACATTCTCTAGATGTAAAAGACTGAAAGAACTGCTGTATACACTGGTCTCAGTGTTCACCAAAATTCCAGGTCTGGAGTGAAATATTTCTTTTGACTCATATTTTTATTTGTGTAATACTATGTCTACCAGGGTAAAATACTTTGAGATTAGAAGCAAGTAAAGAATGGCAGAATGTAATCTCATTGTTTTAGAAGTCAAAGAGAAAAAGAAAGTTATAGGAAAGTAGTAACATCTTCATTTGGAACTGTGGTTTAAATAGAGCAACTAGTAAAAAAGGCTGCATTTTGGTAGCCTTTCTGAAAAGATAATAAAGAGAGAGAGACTGAGACATTCTTCATCTGGTTATAAATTACATAAATACAATTAATGTTAGTTATGTCTGTATAAGTCAGAATACCAAGTGTGTAAATATAACTATTTTAATGCTCTGGGTTTAGGCTGTTTAAAGCAAAAAAATTTTGCTTAAATGGTGTTGAGCAGTTTATTTCACTTGACGTTCTAAGCCCCTTTATCTCCTGTGCTGCTGTTTGCTATTCCTAATGATTGTTAGGTAACCAAGAACAGCTAGGAGGATATACTGGCAAAGATAGCCTGATAAACTGGCTGCATAAAAATTCAGGTGTTTCTTGTAGCTGTTAAGATGCACCTGTTCAAAAAATGTAAATAATTTTTCTAGAACAAGCAGTTCCAGAAATGGTATGTATATTGTGTTCAGGAGAAACCATCCTACCGTTCAGGCTACTAACACTTAAACCTAGTTTCTATTTCTGAGTTGAACTAAACCTTTTAGTGGTATCTTTTTTCTTCATCTGGAGTTACATAAGTTAAGAAATGAAGCAATTTTTAAAAAGGAAATGGGATGGGGGTGTTTACATATTGTGTCTTTTCAGGACCGTTTGATGTGTTACATTAAAGCTGCACAGCTGAACATCCACAAATTGTGTATTTCTTTTTGCAGTATATTGTTGATATAAAGCATAGAATTTCAGAAATGTAAAACATTGTGCCTTGCCTTCCTTCTAGGGAAACCTTAAAATGTCTTGCCAAGCTCTAGCTTCTGCATTCCACCTCTTTTATTTTCCAGAAATGTATTTTTTTTACTTTGTAATTAGCTCCACAGTTGTATAGAGGAGGAAAGTATTGCTGGCAGTAATGTGTGTGTCTACACTTTGAGCCCTTGCTCAATGTGTAGACACAACACGCAAACATCTTGTAGCCCTTCAGCTGAGTATCAACACACCATTAATAAGCAGACAGCTTGAAAACACAGCAATAGCAAAGCGCTTGTTACAAAAAAGAGAAACTGCTTTGATCTGGCCATTGCATTTCTTTGAATTGCTGTGTTATTATGCATAAAGAGTGCTCATGTTTAATTGGTCATCATACCTAATCTTTATATGGTCCCCCTTTATTCCAGGATTGTACAAAAGAGGAATTCCTGAAGTATGTGTTAGCTACAGATAACTCACAGCATGTTTGTTTTGGAGGAAGAGCAAAGGAAGGAAACTGACATATTTGTAAAACCTTTTTTTTTCCTCTCCCCTCATCTACAGCAAATGAAAATAGTACAAAGTGATGAGAGACCATCCAAGGTAATTCTAAACCGTTCATATGCAGTTTTGCTCCACTCTATATACACTCTATTTTTGTTATTCTTGCTGTGTCCCTTGAGACAGCTATTAATATTACTGTGTCTTGGAATGCTCGTTACTGCATCTGGAGATGAGAAAATTCTGTTTCCCCTCAGGAATCTCTGTGGATATCAACAAACAGGTACAACATGCTCAGGCAGTGCTGGTTAGAGGGAGGGGGAGAAGTCAGATAAACCTAATGTGCCAGTATCATTCAGGAAGCTCTGGATGAAAATATTTCTGTGACTTCTTGCAAGTTATTGAGTACAAGCATCACTTAAAAAGGAACTGTAGTTACTGTAAGAGCATTAGAAGCATGCAAGTTTTGATTGTCCCAAAAGGCAAACGGCTAAGACTTTGGTACGGATGTCAACACTGTTTTAAAGGACTTGTTTTCAAATCTTTACTAATTACTGCAGAATACATGGATTGTAGCAAACCAGCTTGTAATTAGTCTGGGACCCTTCCCTCTTATGGGTCCTTTAGTGAAATGAAGGTAGTATTTATGCCAGTACAGTTTTCTGCTGTGGCAGTGATTGAACACTGGATTAAGACTTTGAATGAGTTGGGCATGGAAGAGCAAGCAGGGAAGGACTCTATGAAAAAAAATATATCTGGGAGCCTAATTTAACAAAATGTTTTGTTTCCACATTAGATACACATTTCTGGTGCATTTTCTTGCTCTCTTTTGATCAAGGGTGTTTTGGACTTGAGCCAAAGACTTGTCTATACACGATACTATCCTAGAATAATTGCCCTGGAAAAAGTAGCTTGGATTAACTCCATGGGAGCAGAGTATTGTTCCAGAAGAAGTTATTTGGAGTATCAACATATTTGAGTGCTCTGTCTCAATTGCTCTTTTCTCAGTTTCTCTGGAATCTTAGCTTCTCTCTTCATACCCTAGATATTGGTAGAAAAGAACAACTGACTACTGTCATGTTGCTTGGAATTTGTGAGGTTTTAAAAGTTGCATCTACTTCCCTAAACCAGAGCACTAATCCAAGATTCTGTTCAAAAACCAAAACCTCTCACTCTCTCTGGAGTGGGTAAAGTCGATAAGGTATGTTTGCAAATAACCTTTTGGAGTTATGGGTGAAAGCATAAGAGAAAATGACCTGGGATCCAAACCCCCATATTGTTTTTGAACAATTAAAATGTAGGAGTAAGAAATCTTCAGATGTGTTCAGAGATAGGAAATGCTGGAGGAGGAGATTCAGGTGGTCTTCAGTCTCTATTCTCATATGCTCTGTGAAGAGTCTGGAAAACAGATTTTTTTTTTTCTTCTTCTCGTGCACGGGTTGTTTGGGGAGTACAGAGTGAATACTGGGGTCATGCTGTCCACAGTTGTGTATCAACCTTAGCACACTTGAGCACTGTGTTATGCCCGTGGTCGGTGCCCGGACTGACCCGACGCCCTGAGCAGACCGGTGTCAGCCGCACAGGGGGCCGCGGCTTGGAGTCTCAAACACACCCCGCCCCGCGCCGTGGGAGCTCTCTGCCGCTTTCCCAACGGGCTACGGCCCGGCCCTCACCTGCGGCCGTGACCCGCCCCCCGCTACGGCTTTATTTTGTGTCGCGAAGGGCAAAGACATCCGAGCCCGGGGGGGCGGCAGGCGAAGAGCCCCCTGGGCGCCCCGGGAGGCGGTGGGCGACTCACGGGCGGGGCGACGCCCTCGACCGCCCCTCCCAGGGGAAGGGGCCCGGCCCCGGGGACATTTTGTGCTGTGCCGGGGGCCGGGCACCCACGGAGGGCGGGGCGGGGCGGGTCCGGCGCGGAGCCGGCGGGGCACGACGGGCGCGCTCAGCGCGGGGAGCGGCGGCGGCGCTGGCAGCAGGTTCCCGGGCCGGGCAAGAGCAGATGGCGGCCCTGCTTCTCTTCTACCTGCCCGTCCTGCCGGGGCTGGCCGGCGCCTTCAACCTGGACACGGACAACGTGATCAGCTGGAGCGGGGAGAAGGGCAGCTTCTTCGGCTTCTCCCTGGCCATGCACCGGCAGCTGCAGCCGCAGGAGAAACGGCTGTAAGTGTACCGCGCCCCGCCCGGCCCCGTCCCGGGCCGCCTGCGGGGACCCTCCTACCTTCCACCGCCGGGAAACTTCCTCTGGCGGCGGGCCGGGGTCGCCAGCCCCCGCGGGGTGTCCGGCCGGCGGCGGGAGCGAGGCCCTCGGAGGGATGGGGCAGCACCTGCCGCGGGGCGCTGCGGAGCCGGGACTGCGCCGAGCGGCAAGGACAGCGGCGGAGCGGGGGGCCGCCCCCGCGCCCCGGGGACCTGTGGGGAGCCGGGGCTAGAAAGGGGAAGCGAGCGGCAGCCGCCGCTGGGAGCCCTTCCCGCCGCAGCGCTCCCCTGTGCGGGCCGCGCCGGCAGGCTGCAGCCCGGGCCGGCGGCGATCTGCTCCGCCGCAGCCTGCCCGGCCTCTCGGGTTTGTTCTCCCTGTGCATACCCGGCTTCGGGTAACCCAGGATCTGCTGTTCAAGACGGACCCTGCCCGGGAGTGCACATGAGGGGCGATACAAAGAAGTCAGGAAAAATAAGTTGGTGGTAGTGGCGTATGCGTGAAACTTATTTTGGGAAGTTACGAAGGCAAAATAAGGCTCCTGTGTACATCTTCAACATCCTTGCGGCTTTGTGTTCGTAGCAGAGTAGTACTGGACCCCATCCTATCCAGTAGTGCTGGATGGAGTGTGAGTATAAAGTATTGTTAAATAAATGCTCCCTCCTCAAATACTCTCGTTTTAATTCAAGGCAAGACACACCCATTATCCATATACAGTTAACGGGAGAAGGAAGCTGGAAAGAAATTATATTCTTCATAAAAATAGGTGGTAAATTGAAAAATCCTGTGGGCCTGTTTTACTTACACTTACATTCTTATGTGATTTCATAAAAATTACAGTGTGTGGAAGAGTATAAATTACATATACCTGTGTTTCATCTTCCATCTAGCAGATAAAATGACCCATAGCATCCTGAGGAATGAAATGCAGATCTGTGAACTCCTTTCCAGAGGCCTTTATCTTAATTCTTGACAGGATATGCTTGCATAGGTCTCATTTTATTACTACCAAGAAAGCGGTGCCTGAAGCTTGTTAGTCTCCTGTTGTATTGTCAGTACTGGCAGAATGAGTGTGTAGGAATATGCAGACAGCCAATTACTGAGAAGAAAGAAACAGCAGAAACACAAGGACAGTCACAGTATTCAAGCTGGTATGTACTATTTGGCTGAAATGCCTCAGAGATTATAGGCATGAAAGTTCAGTATTGTATGTCTAGTAAGTGCTTCCTCAGGCAATCCAGTGTGGGGAAAGAGCAGAGCCAGATGCTATCTGCCTTGACATGGCTTTCTGAATCCAGGCTTTCATGAGAAGCAAGGGTCTCTATTAGAGACAAAACTAGACTAGACAAACTGGGTTTTATGGTGATGTGTGCTTCTGAGTGTGAGGTGCCTCGGCCATTTTTCAAATCCATGAGTTTTAGCATAAAGAATTGGAATGCTACCCTGGGTAGCTGCTGGGTAGTATGCTTGGAATGAAACCTTTTATGTCAGACAGGCATGTCATAGTCACTGTGAACATAATTTTTCTGTCTGTAAGAGTAGTAGTGCGTGGCTTTAAGAGAACAAGATATTAATTATGCTGAGCTATCTTTCTTAAGGACTGAGCCGTGTTTATCTCACTTTGTGAGTTCTGTCTTCTGAAACAAGAGTTTTGGTGGGGAGTCTTGAAGAAAAGCCTTCCATGTTAGGCTGCATTTTTTATATCAGATAAAAACGAGCTAGGTTGAGCTAATACCAAAGGATTTGTGTGGTCTTTTCTGTGGAAACCTCATGCAATTTCTAAATTGATTGGCTCTTCATAGATGGAACAAATGGTATCTGCTGTCCAGATACTTGGGCAAGGTAGAAAGTTGTGGGAATAGAGGTCATACTGAGGTCTGCTGCTGAGAAACAAGTGTGTCTAAAAAGTGGATTTATGTTCTGCTATCTCTTAGTCAGATAGAAGTATTTATTTTACCCGTTTGTCTTGAATGGATGCTAGTTTCAAAACTCAGTTACATTTAAAGTGTGAACACTATTAAGTAGTTGCCAAAAATACAGAAACTCCAATTCCTACTGAAACGTAATTAAAAGTACTACTTGGAATCTCATCTGGCAGGGACCCTCATTTCAAAGAAAACTGTCACCTTGAGCACCCTTCTACCCCTTCAGTTTTACAAAATTAGAAACAGATTATCATAGACATGTGCAAGATCAGTCCATTTTTGGAAAAACAGAAAATGAGAGGTGAGATACATTGATTCTATTCAAGGGCTAATGGCTTGGAGCAAGGCTTGGTAAAACAAACGAAATTATGCGTAATTTTTCTCTTACCTCACTTAAGCATTTGTTAAGTGAAATGGTTCTCTCTTCCTCACACGGGATTATTCAGTGTTAATCATTACAACAATCCTCTGTAAAGATGAGGGTGGAGAATGTCTAGGAAGTGTGACAAATAAAGGTACAGCTGAAATAGCCTTTGATTAAACATGGTACTTGCTTTTGATAATCTTTTTTTCTTAGTCACAGAATCACAGAATACTGTGGATTGCATATTAGCTGTGAATGGTAAATTAAGTTATTAGTGTTAGCTACAAATGCCTTGTTTGCTAATGAGGAATTACTTAGCTTTCAACATTATGAACAGATGACTGTTCAATTGCTTTGACATTTGTTGTAAATGGTACCAAGTATAAAGCTATGGACTAGTAACAAGGTTTTGGTTTTGAGTATCTTCAGGTTAGAAGAGTTAGAAAGTTTGTCTGATGGAGATGAGAAAAGCTGTAGTTTATATGACTGAAAGAGGACTGCTAATGGTATGTGGGTGGGAAGGACAGCTGAATGCAAACTTGATGTGCATTCATGCACATTCATGCATTAATGCATCGAGGAGCATTAATGTTGGAGGTACCAAGGCAGCCTCCCTGGATTTGTGTGTATGGTTGTGGTTCATTGTCAAGCACGGTGAATCAGGCAGCAGAAAAGGCTGATGGAGCTCTAAAGGAGCTGGGCTTATTGCCCTGTGTAAGTTTGTTTTATTTTTAATTTATCAGTGTGGTGAAAGAGAGTTCTGGTTCTGCAGGGGAGTGGTGGCACAACAGCAGTGCATTTCATCTGCAGACTGGAAGAAGGTTTGTAACTTAGAGGGGTCTGAGACTGGGGGCAGGCATAGCTGTAGAGACATGTGGTTAAAATGTAAGTGGTTCTGAGATGAAAATGTGAGTATCCAGCATCTCTAGATGGGGACTACCCTGATTATGCATATATTATCTACTATATGCTATAAATATATTACTATTACAATAAAAAGATAATTATTAGCTACTCACTGTATATGTAGTGCATGTAGTCACATATATGTAATTTTATAGAATATATAGAGATATGGTCTGTATGTATGCATACTCCATGTAAGATGTCCAGCAAGTCAGTATTCCAGTTTCGGTGTAACTCACAATGATTTAAGCATCTTGAATTAAAATGCAAGCATCAAGAATATCTAAATTTGTATATTACTTTCATAGAATCCTAGAATTACTTGTTTGAAAAGACCCTTAAGGTCAGGCCAAGTGTAAACCTGGACTATAAATACCCATTAGCCAGTTTTTATTCGTGGTTTAGAATGATACAATCACAAAATATCCTGACTTGCAAGGGACCCACTGAGATCTGCTTGCAAGTCATTCTGGTGTTATTTTCAGTAGAAGTATAGAGCTGAATTCAGGTAGGCTTCTTGTTATAGTGTAAGGTAAAAAAAAGGGAAGATACTGTAGTTACCAACATTCAGGATTCTCCCATCAGCCGAGAAGCTGTATTGAAAGCTGTGGATAGGCACTTTATGTCAAGACTGCACTGACCATTACCAGCCATAAAATCCTAAAAATTGCAGCGTCTTATTGAAATTTTTACTTGTCACAGGTTTTGCTGACACTGCACGTCTCTACTGTGAGCTATTATATCAATACATAACAAAGTTGCCTTAGGTCGGCAGGACTGCTGACATTGCTCTACTGCTGCAGTGCATCCTCAGTGGCATTTAGCCAGTACTTTTGTGTTCTCTGAGGGTTTGGACTCAGAGACGCTTTGCTCCAGCAACAAAGAACTGGATTATGCTGGTCTGCAGTGGGAGATGACAATTGCTGCTTGCAGAGGTGGTGTAGTGTATTCAGACTTTGGGTGGACTGAATTTATAACAATGCATGTTTACACCATCGGGTTTAAAAGCTGTAATAGTGATGGTCTTTAGTTAGTGCTTCTGTCAATTAAAAAAGAAAGGTTTTGTAATAAATTTCCTTTTTATTTAGGCTGTGATTTTACTGTGTCACTGCACCTAGTATTTTCTTGAGTGTCTCTCTGATTTTGTCTGTGCAAACTATTATTGGATAACTTGCTTAGTATGCTTATTTGCTTTCTTAGTGATAGTAGAGGAGTTTGTCTATCTTGAGTGTTCAAGATAGATGTCCTGTGGCAAAGGTCAGGATCAAATGAAGTTGGAAAGGAGGAAGGAGGAGTAGTGTCAGAGTTTTCTTGTAGTGGTAAGGGATAGATTTCAGGGAAGATCTCTTGTGCTAATATCATGAGTGAAAAAAGTGAGACAAATTTACATTGCTTAAGGGGTGTGTAGTTGTTACAGCAGGAGCAAGCTGCAGAAGGCTGGCTTTGTTCCCAGCACTGATTTTGAGTTATGTTCTTGGTTATTGGTGGCAGAAGCCAGACAGGTAGGTTGGCATCTCATAAGTGGTTTTTTTCATAAGGCCTAACAGGCAGAGAAGAATGATTACTGATCTAATTTGTTGCTGTTTGATTTCTCCACCAAATAAATGAAATTAGCATATTGGGTTGCCTGGCATGTTGCAGCAGTAAATTGTTCACCAGCCAGCATGGGCCATTCTTTTTTCCTCTTAAATTCCACCTGCATGTGCCAGAGCAACTGTAAGTTTCGTAAGGAATGCATTTTGGTACATTCTTATTGGAGATACCTCATTCATTTTGAAAGAATCACATTTAAAATCAGCTATTGTTTAAATGTTTCATAGCCAGCCTGGGTCTATATGAACCATTCTAGCCATAACTGTAAAAATGCCACATTTTGAGGACATATTGTGTGGAAAGGACAAGACTGAGATTAGGCTATTGGGTAAATGTCAGTTCAGGAGAAAGTAAGTAAAAATCTGTATTATTGAATGAGCAGATGGTGGTCTGTACTGTGAAACATTAGCTGGAAAATGAACACCTTATTGTGGTATTTAGCAAGGGCAGGTAACAGCGCAGGAATATTTGATGAAAGAACTACACATAATAGTCTGGAAAACACTGAATGATTCCTTTATTGGCACTGAATATTTTTGATTGCAATATACATAAGCAAGTTACTGCTTTGAAAGTAATGGGAGAAGAATGTGGCTTAGAAAAACAAATGTGAACGTGGAAAAAAGGGGTTTTTTTAACTTCCATTTTTAAGGGAGTCATTCTGTATGTTATTGAACTATACCATAGGTTAATAAAGCTCCTTTTGCAGCTCTAGCATAAAACCTATTGTATTCTTGTTAAAATGCACTTCCCTTGGGTTTAAGGTATAGTGAGTATCACATTTTCTAAGATTATTTTGACAATTCCATAGCAGTTACTCTGGAAAAGAGACATTGGAAAAATGCAGTTATGTTAGCTTAAAGGACAGCCTGTTGGTGTTCTCCTGTGAAGTACCTGAGGCAGATTTTTTGTATCAAAATAACAGTGAAAGGCAAAAGGTGCTGCTTCTTGCATTGTGATTTTTGGAGCATTTACTCCATTATGCAGTGGTCATTTTTGGATCTGCTGGAGCAGTGGCTGTTTTTCTTGTTTCCTCCTACAGAACTGCATCTAAAAATATGTAATTTCCTAATGTTGATTTCCTTTAAGGAGTTGAGCTAATGTGAGTGAGGATGATTGGATTGTGTTGGAAAGGGAGAAGGTCTGCTGAATCGGAGGGGTTTGTGGGATGGGCCCTGTCAAGATGCCATCTACAGCATAGAAATGTACTCTAGTCCCTTCAGGGTAACATGGACAGATCCTGCACTGGATTTCACTGCCAGCTAGGGAGTTTCTAGGGTACTCTTCACCTGTATTCCTTGCATTTGTGTTCTATTTTCAAGAAGTTTGGAGGTCATCTAAGAAATAGAGAACAGCAGATAGGAATGATGAGCATTGTTGAGTTTGCTGATAGCTAGTGTCCATAGGAATGGCAGTATTTTCTTAGACTGAATGTTACTTCCTTTTCAGTGAAGATGACATTTTTTTTGAAATGGAGCTGTATGTACTTAGTCTCTGCATGTTTCATCTGTCATTGTCACCTTGCTCAAAAGTAGGTCTATAAAGTATATCTTCAGAAAACAAAGAACTGCAAATATGCTGCGAACAGCTCACTCCCGTATTGCCCGGGGTTGTTTGCTCAGCAGCACATGCATGGGTCAAAGGTCTGAAGGAAATGCATGTTTATCCTGGAAGTGGTCAGAAGTGACAACCAGCTGTTGCAGATAGCAAGGACACCATCATCATGTGAGGTTGAAATTTTTGTGTCCTTACTGCCCTTTTCACAATGCTCTGCTGAGGGAATTATAAAGATTGGTTAGCCTTGCACTTTGTCATCGGTGCAACTGCATAAGTGGTTCGGTCTGCTGGCTCTTAGATGTCAGCGATGTCTAGCAGAGTGTGTGGAAAGCCATTCTGTGTAGTGTGAAAAAACCCTCAAATGAAAACCACATTTTCTTGGCCACAGATGCTAAAATAAATGTGGTATATTTTTTCATATACAGCCAACTCCTGTAGATGCTATTGCAAATATGGTGTAATTTTGCAAGTCGCTCTCATCTTTTTATCCACTCAGTTTATTTTTCTGTTAGAGAAATGTTTGATAATTATGTAGTGTGGTTTCAGAATATTGCTGAAGATGTAAGTTTCTTCTCTTCCCAGCCAAGCTGTGTTCCTGCATATAGTGGAAGAATACTTTTGTTGTCAGATTCAGTCCTAGAAATAGCTGCAATATTATTTGGACAGCTTGCAGCTTACAGGAACATAGGGTGTTAAAAATAACCTGAAAAAAAACTAATAAATTCTAGATTCTGCTCAAATGAGAATGTGGGGAGTGGCAAAAGAAAAAAATGTATATATGTGTGCGTGTGGAGCAGTAGCAGTATACAGAGTAAGAGGATGCAGTAGGTTTCTTGGCATAGTCTCAAAGTGTCAAACATAAGTCATTTTGCAAAAAATCTTGTTCTTAAGTTTTTAAAGCTGGTTGAAATTCTCAGTTTGTACATTCCTATTCATAGTAAAATATAATGGTTTCTTCTTCCACAGATGTGTATAAAGAGCAGTTTCCTGTGAATGTATCATTTGATTCTGTTGATCTGTTTGATCAGTGTTTGAGTATCTGCATGGAACATAAAAAGGGGCTCTCTGAGCATCCCACCTACACAGCATTTTTATGACCTGTTTCTCCTAGGAAAATACCTTATTGGAGCGTTGTTCTTCCAAGTGATTTGAGTGCCTGTGTTTTCAGTTAATTTGAAGGCGTGGGGGCATAATGCATCATGTACCCAGTGACACATCTGCTTTTGTCATTAAGTTCATGGCTTGAAGAACAGTCTTACTCAAACTGTGGATTATAGGCGTTTAGCCCAGGGCTGTGATGGCTTTAAGACTGAAGGAATAATTTGAACTGTGCTTTAGCATGCAAGTGCCTTCAGGCTGTTGAGTGTGTTTGATGACTGTTCCTGTGTTCTCTGACTAAGGATACATATCAGGAAGCTCCACGGTTTTTCTACACATGCGGAGTTCTTTTGCCCACTCCCACAGGATACTCCTGTAGTCCAGGGCTTAGGTTGGCAGCTGGGCAGGGCACAGCTCAGCTCAGGGATGCCAGTGTTGGTCTGGTGTGGGTGAGCTTCCTTCCCCCTGGGGTGCTGCTCGGTATATTTCAGCTAAATGTGATCAACTTCTGTTCAGACTGTGAATCAGCCAGAATTTATGTGGTTGTGTATGTAGTGCAGGAGGTTTCTACCTGTCTTGGTATTCCCCCTATAATTCAGAGGGAGATGGTGGTAAGCCTGGAAAAGGAGGAGCAGGGGGGAGTCTCATAAATTGGATATATGAGTGAAAGAACTATGGCTTGGGTTAGCATCGGGAGCAGTTGCACTTCAAATTCTGCAGGGCTGTATTAGTTGCTGTAGTGTGTTATATTGCCCATTGATTCTACAGTAAAGTGTCCATCCTTCTTGCTGTATTTCTTTCATGCCTTTTAATAGTTTAATTATGGTGATAAATGAAACTGATGTACTTCATTCTGTGAAGGAAATAGAGGAATGACATTTCAACCGAAATATTTGTTTTGTGTTGAATTAGAGCTGCTATATTTTTTTAAAAATGGCTTTCGCCACATTGAATGAACAGTATATGCCTGTTAAGGTTGTTACCTCTCCAACAAGTAATGCCTTCAAATACTGACTGGGTGCACTGCTTTCGGATTTTTTTTTTCCCCCAAAAAAAAAGACTAAAGTGAGCAACGGTTTCCATATTTTCATTGCTTTCATATTTGTTTTCTAAAACATGTACCATGATGTGGTACTTTTTTTTCCATGAACTTTATATTTAGAGATGCTATGTGTAGTGGGGATACAAAGGCAAGTACTGCAAACGTGAGGAAGTTTAAATGAATTCTGGGGTTTTCTATGGCATGAATGGCCAGCAGCCCAAGTGCAGGAGACAGTAATTCCTAATTTCTGTTATGCACTTGTTTACTTAAGCCTGTAGAGTGAGCCACGTCCACAAGGCACTGATCACAGCCCAGACTTGGTACGGCAGCTGTTTCTGCAGGCCCGTCCTGCCGCAGAGCGGGGCCGGCGCTGGAGGGGGCCGTGCCGGGGAGGGCGCTGCTGCGTGGGCTGTGGGCAGCAGAGCAAGGCTGTGGGGACGGACACTTCACTCTCTCTGTGCTTGTAGGTGGCTGGGGACTGCTGGCTCACCCTGGCTGCTTTGCTGCAGCTGTCCTTGCTTGCTTGTCCTGCTGCTGTCGGGACCTGCAGCTTAGTGCATCTGCAGGGGAGAGCAGCTGGGTTGTGCCTGGCTGGCTGTGGTGGACTCCCGTAGTTCAGCCCTTCCAGTGCAGACAGGGTGACTGTGGGCAGGGGCTGAGCTGGACGTGCCAGGACTTTGGCTCCCAAGTTAGTTTCTTGAGATGGTGCACTTATCACTTCTTGAGTTAAACTGCATGTTGTTGTAAGAGGATTTCATGCAGGACCAGGCACTGCCTTGTTAGAAAACCTGAGTGAAAATCCTTTTAACATAATTTCTTCCGTAAGTATATCATAAGTTAATTATAAAACTGTCTAATACATATTTTACAGTACCGGTTCATAGTCAGGTCTGTTCCTGGCACGGGTGTTCTTCCTTTTAAATCTGAAAAACGTATAGATTGTAAGGAAGGAATTCAACTTGTAAGTAATATACAAGTTGCACTTGCTATTTGACAGTGTGAAAACTATGAGGTATGTGCTGATTAAAACCAGAGAGTGGTGTCTGAAATGAGAAACTGGATTTTGAAACATGAATTTGGAGCAGACTGTACCATTTCTTCTAAGAAAAATGCTTTGTACCAATGGAAATGAGATTTGCAAAACCTGTTTCAAATCCAGGCAGGCTGGGCTCTGGACTATGATGGGAAAGTGTTTATTTTTCCATGTGACTTTCAGAAAGTCAATAATAAGTGGCCTTTCCAGAATAACAGGTATCTTTGTAGTTCCAGTTTTGCTTTGTAGTAGCTTGCCCTAGTCCTTGTGCTGCTTTTGGCTTCTTTTTCCAGTCTCTATCATAATGCGTCCTAAAAAAGGCTGAAGAAATAAAATGAAAATTGCAATCCTTCAAGTGCCAAGCCTCCAGGCAACAGAGATTAATGATGTACTTGGCCACAGTTTTGCAATGTTAGTTCCAAAATGTAGCTATGGAGTAGCAGATCAAGAGAGTATTCCATCACTTAAAATAGCTGTTCATAACATACTGACCATGAAGGGTGTCTCTGTAAAAACCATCACAAACGAGCTCCCTGCTGATGCAGTTACTGGTTGTATTTTGGTGGGGAGGGTTTTTTTTTTTGGAGGAGCCCATGGTTCAGCTCCAGTTCCCATTAGCAGCCTGAGTGTATGGAGGGACAATCTGTGTGCTAATTAGTCTATGGTGCTCTCGTCCTGTGACTTGTTTCTGTTGTGGAATGCCAAATCCAAGTGTGAAGCAGGGATGGTGCCACCAATATTCACAAACAATGTCTGTCCCACTGACCGACTTCAGTTATATTGAAATATTGTGGTGGTTAAATGCATCCATCTTCTGTCTTTGTTAATTTTAAAAACAGTTGAGACCAAATCAGTGCAGAGGACTGAAAATATAGCTCAGGTGGAGGGCTGTAGATGCCCACACTGTGATCAGGGGTCTCTGCCTGGAGGTTTCAAACATTCGATAGATGATTTCTGACTGGTGATTTTGTAGTAAAATTTAAACTGAGTTAGAGCTAGTTACTGTATTTTCTTCATTTTAGTAAATCTAGTGAAACTCATTCCCAAGAGGGCACTGGAACTGGGAGAGAGAAGGGATGTAGGAATCTAACTGTCCAGTCAAGGGTGAGACATTTCATGGCACTTAATGTCGTCAGTTTCCAAATTTGCCCCCCTTGTGGAGTCTTTCAGGAGACATAATGAACTGCAGTCTGCAGTGGCAGCATTGTTACCTGAGAATAGCAATATTAAATTTGAAACTTGTGCTCAATGGAGCCTGCAAAATTGGAAATTACTTACACAAGTGACTATTTAATTTGGCCTATATGTGGAAATGGTTAATGATTTCTTACCCAAGAAACACACTCATGATTTCTACTCCAGTCTATTAAGGCTCAGAGCAGGCACTATAGATGTGTTGCTTTTACTTTTAAAGAAAGGCTGGCAAAGATATGGTGCCTTGTTTGATTAGAAGGATACCATGGAAAAGAAAAGAATTTAAGGAATGAAGAAAACTTCGGGAGATAGCAGAGTATCTGAGTTCAGTGCAGACTGGTATTTTTTGTATTTGTTTATATCAAAATGTAATTTACTCAAAGCCTCTTACTTTGAATGGGATTTACTCTCTAAAAAACATGGAAGATATTCTCTCTCCTTTTACTTGATTTCTTTTGAGTGTTTATTCCAAAATAGAACTGTAATGAATTGCTGATAATTTTTGTTCTCTGAAAATCATGTTGTGAAAATCATGTTACCCTTGGATAGTTCCAGGCTGTAAGTGAAGAACTTCCTCACTGTGGAGTGAGGGAATACTTCCAGGAGCTTGGAGGATTTCTGGATTCCTTTTGATATGGTTTTCTCATCTTAACTTTGACTTTCCTTTTGGAAGAGACCAAGATAGTTTTATGAGCAGCATTGGAGGGAGTTCAGATAGCTGTGAGCAGAAACCACTCCCAGTTCTCACTGTTGTTTTCATTAGCTAAGAAGAAGCCACAGCTACCTACTAAACGTTTCAAGAATTACCAATTAAAGCAGGGAGGGTTTTCAAATCTGCACCCTACTGCTTAAGATTCTGTAGCATATGTTGAAATGGAAAACTCGTGTATTTTACTTTGGATTTTAACCACTCTTTTGGGCCACATCTGATTAAATGAGGTTACACCCTTTTTTCCAAGTGTTCACCTAACTGTTCTTGCTGAATACTGGTTGTTGGAAGCATAAAGTAGTGACGAAAATGCGAAGCTCAATATGCCATGGTGCCTCTAGGTGCAAGTGTGGAAATTGGATGGAGGCCTTGTGGTTTGTGTTGCTGTGGCATTAGGGGTGCGAATGTCAAGTGAGACGTAGCCACATGGTCTTGTTCTTCTGCCTGATACCCAGAAATGTTCTGTACTAACCAAGTACACTTCCTAGCAAGATATATTCTGCAAATGTTCCCACAAAAAAAGGAATATTTGACCACAGTCCCACCCACAGCACTTAGCACGATTATAGTGAATAAGACATAAAAGTACCCCAACTTCTCCATCCAGTGGGGGATGAGAATTTGAGTGAAATTGCAGGGACAGATGGACGGCTTTGTCCTCCTCGCCCTCTCCAGAAGGGACACTGTTTGGTAAGCCTTGTGTCCTCAGCTGTGCTGAGTGGTGACCTGGGATATTAAGCTTATGATTCCAAGGGCACTGTTAGTGCTGTATGTAGCCACTCTGCAGTTAATGCATTCTCACCCTCAGCCCAGAGGAACGTTGTATGTTGCATTCAATAAATCATGCTGTTCCAGAATCTAGCTGGCTCTTCCAAATGGACCCAGACCTACAGTTCATAGACTGTGCATCTGGAACCGGACTTGTAGTTGCATTTTTGTGACACTGGTCAATAGCAGTTGACAAACTGAGGCCTGGTGCCTACCTGAATGTCAGCAGTGAGTTCTCACTTTCTTCTCCTTCTTGGAAATATGTGGGTTTATGAAGCATGTTTTCTACACACACTTATCCAAAGGTCTGCTCCAGATGTAGATAAAGTCAGTAAGATGCCTTGATACCTCTTCTGAGAGCTGAGTAGTGCTTGGGATAAGTGGTGAAATGGAGCTTTTGTTGCCTCAGCTGTTGTGTTCGGGTGTAACGTAGCACTGCAGTAAGGTAGGGCGGCTGTAGCTGTACCATTGGGTTCCATGGAGGGATGTGGTGTTCTGCTGGTCCCTGTCTTCAGAGTGTGGGCCAGCTCTCCCTGTTGTGTCCCAGCTGCACCTCGCACACAGCCGGGGTCACTGGTGTCCATGTGGGACAGGCAGCACCCACCTGAGCCAAAACTGTGTCTCAGTAAGGTCAGTTAGTTAAAGCGGCACTATGTGCCAATCCTGGAGCTCTAATCTTAGGGGATTATTTTATATTGGCTATGGATCTGGGGCTGTAAGGGAGTAGATCTGTTCCTGTAAGTCAGCAGATGCTCATAATTGGCAGTGGGACTTCAGTTATTATTATGCATCTTCAAGAAGTAATTAAGAGAAATCAATAATTAAAATAATTCTAATCAATAGAGCAACTGGTCTGATTCATTTGGTTAAAAATCAGAATTTCTGTTTGAAATTGGAAGACACCTGTTTTAATTATAATTAGAGCTAAAAAACATTGCAGTTTTTGTGCCTGTTTTATGAGAGAATTCAATTTTTTCCCTATACATTGTCACTTGATAGATGCTTCTTTTAAATTCTATTAATAGTTTATTATGTTACTTTTCTGCAGATTAACACCTGTGCAGTCTGATTGGCCCAGGGAAAACCAAGTTAGGTTATAGTCTGTTTTAAAGCAAGATGTGCGGGGAAAATCAGGATTCAAGTAGTTAGAAGCATCTGCGCCTGTAATTTATATGAGGAATGCAATACTGCTTTTGTCTGATGTTGGATTCATGGTAAACATTAGATACTATTTCATCATAACTCAGATAATAAAAAGCTAAGTCTATGACAGGAACTGATGCTCAGAGATGCTTATGTTCAGTGTACTGTATCGCTGAGCTTCTGTTTCCTGTAGAGTAACAAGGCAAACCTGCCACAGCATAGAAAAATCAGTAAAATTGTTTGCATGTTGGAGTGTTGGGTTTTCGTCTCTCACTCTGCATTCTTGACATTGGGGCATTATTTCATTATCTGGATATGGATTCTGGAACATGGTTTTGGGCATTCAAACTTAATTGAAAGTAATTACAGTAGACTATGTCCACAGACCTTCAGGGAGAAGTCCCAGTGAATAAAATGAATCATAGTGTGAGCATGGGTGAAGAGAAATTAAGAATTTGTTGTTGTCACTTTTCATTTGCAGAGGAAAAGTTTCTAGGTTTTAAGTGTCCGTGTTTCATCGGCCAATATAAGGAGATAGTGATAGCTGGAAGAGCATCCCCTCACTCTACCCTTACCTCTGACCTGCAGGAAAAGGTTTTGCTTGCTAATGAGAAAGCTAAAATGGAACATGCATAGCTGCGGAAAAAGCTAACCTGGTTTTGGCATAATGAGCTCAAACTTGATTAAAATTCTTTTATTAAATCACAGCTGAGTAAGTAGGCACAGAGTAATGACTGGAATGTGTCCTCTCTCTGGAAGGACTCTGTTGAGCACGTAGCACAGATCAGTATATGAGCTGATTCATTTGTACTGTTGCAGTCATGCTGAAATTCACACTGATTCATGGTTCATGTCATATACTTCCATAGTTCTGTGCACACTTTATTTTTAAATTAAGCCATTTGGCTTTTATAATGGAATTTTGATTTTTCAATCGTACCTTTTAAAGGGTAGGCAAGCTGAACAGCAGCTGTGTTGATCAGAAGTGGCAGGGTGTTTGCAAGGAATTTTTTGTTTTGCTTGATTTATTCAGCCAAAGATTAGATGCGTGTGGCTTTCTTACTTAGATTCCTGATAGCATTGATAATCCTCGTAACATTTATAATCATCGCCTTCAGTAACCTGTCTTGCAGAACCCAGAGGCATAGGTTTAGTCTCTGCTCTGGTCTTTACGGCAGAAAAGTAGTAAACAAGTACAAAGAGGTTGTGCCACTTTTTAATGGATCTTTGGTTGCTACTTGAAAATACATTTCAGGATTTACCATAGTATTATATTTGAACTGATCTAATCCTTTGTGAGCACTTACTCATAGTGTGCGCTTCTGTTGGGCTGTGTTTTAAGGAGTTGCAGTGAAGTACCTGAAAGAATTCAAGTTTTTGTGTTTGATGAACCTTGAAGATTAGTGACAGGATTATTGATAACAGTTCTTTGAAATCTGGAAGGTTTTAAATAAGTCTGCTTTGAAATTCTTCATTATAGTGGAACATAATGTAGGCAATATTTGGATGGGGGTGTATGGGCATTGGGAAGAATCAAAGGTTGCCTGTTTCCTTTGAGATTGTGTTAGATGGAAGCATTACATTTTTTAAGAAGACTGAGTAATTTCATTTTTCATCTGGTGACCTCAGCAGTGTCTGAGGTGCCATTGAATGTTTGTGGCATTTTTAGGGCAGGTGGCACGTCTTCCCACTCCATATTCCGTTGGCTGCGCTGTTTATTCCCTCAGTGCTTCAATGTGGCAAGATCCTCTCTTGCCATCAGGATCATGGTATGCAGTAAAAGGTCATTAACTAGAGAGAAGGACACAGTCTCACTATCCTGTAGAAGGAAACAGGGTTTATTTCCTTGACCCAGTAGCGCCACTGTCAGTAGTATGCATGTGGATGAATCAAACTAAATGAGGTATTTAAATTTGAGAAGCTTTTAGTTTTGTTCACAATGTTGAAACAAAAGGTTTTGATTTCTGTAAGTTAAGTTCAATACATCATTTTTACTTCTCCAGGCTTTGAATGAAAAAGTAGAAGTAATAAAAATTTTTGTAAGTTAGGAAATGAGTACCTCTGCTTTCTTAAAGTTATGGTTGTTAATTTAAAAAAAAGTCATCTGTCTGTCTCTGGGCAAGACCTGAACTGAGGAGAAAATGTATCTATTCTGCCATTAGGAATAACTCAGAAATAGATGCTTTGCAGAAGAATTACTCTTAAGAGATTACAATTAAATGAACTGTTGGCAAAATTAAAAAATTTACTTGTTGATGGTCTTTTTAAAATCACAGTTGTTTACAAACTCTTGTGATGACTGCTGTGTTTCTGAAAAAATTTTTGGAAAAGATGGCAGATGGACATAGAGGGGAAAGCAGAAAACCTTTTAAGCCAAACCCCACCTACACGGTGCCCTGTGTATGGTCCAAACCTGAAGGTTCCAGAATTCAGGGGGCTTGCCTTCATGAGGAGGATAAATTATGGATTGTGGGAGAATTTAGTCCTATAGAAGTAGTGAAAATTTGGTTGTTTCACAATACAGATAAAATTTTGTGGTTTAAAAAAAGCATAGTTTCTGATAACACATAAATTTCATTAAATTCAGGCAAACAGTGGCGTAGGACTGGTGTAAAACTAGAAGACAGCCTGAGAACAATTGTATTTACTCTTGTAGGGGTTTCTGGTCATTGTAGTGACTTTTCCCACCCTTATCAATGATACCCTGATAAAAAGATGATTTTCCCAAACTGCCAGACTAGTTTTTATCAGCCACTCTCAGTGAGTATTGCACCAATAATAACAGTAATAACAATACAGGTACTGGCTGCAGGTCCAATAATTGTAATCTGCATTACTGCTATACAGTTTCTCTCTTCCCTCTCGCCACCTTTGCTGGTTTTAAAAGAGTAGTGCTGTGGTGTAGCTCTTCATCCATCCTCAAATGTTGGCATGTCAAACCTCTCTCAACATGGTGAAAACGCTTCCTAATTCTGTTGCCATTCTCTTTTCTAGTATTTCTTCTACATATTCCTTTAAATCATTTTGCTTTCCCTGCAGGCTGCTGGTTGGAGCTCCTCGGGAAAAGGCCTTTCCAGCCCAACAAGCCAACAGAACAGGAGGGCTGTACAGCTGTGACATTGCATCTCCAAATACAAATTGCATGCGTGTCAAATTTGATGAGGAGAGTAAGTTCTTCAGTGCTTTTGTTCTGAATTGAAACAGTTGTCTGATTCTTGTTTGATGCCCTTTTCTGAGGCAGTGTGTCAGACAGTTGCTTCTAGGGATTTATACATGAATACTTTTTGCATCAGAGTAAGTTGTAGCTTAATTGCTAAGGTAGTATGAGATACTTAAATCTTGGTAGGTTTTTACTTGTTTGTAAATTGATGTAACATGAAGTAATAAACTAGAAATTTAATAAAATGGATTCTGTCAGTGATAAAATGTACAGACACTGCCACCTGCAGACTATCTGGTGTTCTGTATGAAGAGTCCTGACATGGGCTTCAAGACAAAAACAAATGAAAACTCAGAAAAAAGAAAATGTAGTGAACTGTTAATATTTGAAGCTGTTTTATTATACTCTGCAGCTGACCCAAAGATGGAGAGTAAAGAAGACCAATGGATGGGTGTAACTGTCCAAAGTCAGGGACCAGGAGGAAATGTGGTGGTAAGTGCTAAAGGACTAATGTACAAAAACATCTGGGGTCTGTACAGTACATGTTCTGAGTGGTCTGTGTTTCTGTGCAGCTTGCTGAAAGGCAGCTTGCCTAAGTTTACTCCTTTGATTTCTTGTGGGTAATAACTTAGATGTCTCCTTAGTAAAATAAGGCATTTGAGGTTGTAAGAGCTTCAAAGTATTTTTCTATGAGTTAGCCTCTCTTTATAACCTTTGTAACAATCTAGGATGGACAGTTTATTTTCAAGACGTACACTTTTTTTTTATCATATACATATTTTTTTCTTTTGCAAACTACTGGTTGCTGTATTTCTGCTTCCTAGAAACAGGGAAGAATAGTGTATAAAGGCTGTAAAAGCAGCAGGTTATCACCAGCCTGTTTTCCAAGATGATCAGCCTCACTTTAGCTTTTATCAGGGGACTTCCACTGAGTAGCTCCTGTGAATTAATATGATCATTGCACTGCAGTAGACTGCACTGTAGTAAGACTACTTGCTATTCTTTGTTTTATACAATACATAGATGCTCTTTATTTTATGTTAAATGGAGAGAAAAAGTTTTTGGGAGTTAGGAGAGAAAGAGTTTTAAAACTAACATTCTCAGTTAAATAAAAACCTCTTGTGGTGCTGCAGGATACCAGATACATCATAAAATAGATGTGCAGTGAAGCTTCCTCATCTAATTGGAGGTTAATGTCACTGCTTCCAAACCTGGAGGCAAGTGATTTCAGGATGTGAATCTGGTTATTTAAGGATTTAGAGGCAGTAATAACTGGCTTTGGTCTGCTGAGAACCCAAAGTGGGAAGGACCACATGCAAACAGGCCTGTTCACTGAATAACCAATCATCTAATACTGTCTTGTCTTTTCTTTGTAAGTGGGGAATGCACTTACTAGATGAGGTGTGAGCAGCCTGGAGGTCACTGCAGCAGGACAGTACTGCAGTGCTCTAATGTGGAGCAGCTGCATGTTTCCCTAATATGTAGGCCTTGATAGGAGCCACAGAAAAGGTCTGTCAGCTGAGAAATGTGACTTGCTTGTGCTCTTCACACAACCTGCTACATCTTATTCTTCCAGAAACACTGCTGGCAAAGTTCACATTTTTTTACAATGGTTTGGTGGTTACACTGCTTAGCCAGTGGCTATTCATTCTTTGTGTTAAATATTTGATTAGAATTCTTTTCCCAGGGGATAGTCTAAAAGGATAAAGAACAGGATGTGTTTAGTGCTTCAGCTCTGCCCCAGTGACAGTTACCCTAAAAGTGGGACACCCAACAGAGGAAATAGGGGTAACTTCCCTCCACTGGAAAAGCTTTCAGCCTCTGCTTAGTGGCACTTTTCTGTAAGGGGCAAGTTCTGAGTAGTCTTGGGTAGATGGTAGTTGAACCAGCTTCTTGTGTCCTGCACAGGTGTGTCAGTGCTTTAACTCTGAGAGCTGTTGGGAAACTGCCACTTCTTTCTTTGAGAAAGAGGGTGGTTCTCTCCTTACTTCTTGAAAGAGGGGGATTGGTATCAGGAAGGGCTTTAGGGATTTAACCCTGTGGCCTTCCTTGACCACGAAGCAGTCTGCTTTCACTTGTATCTGTAGGTGCCCAACCTTTCCCATATGTTGCCTGTAGGAGACGTTGGACCCTGCCCTTAGGTGTGTCTGCAGGGTGACACTGGTAGCAGGAGAGAGTGCTTAGAGGAGCCCTGCCTTCTGTGGTGACCCATATATGACACACACGAACATCACACATTGTTTCTTCTGTCTTGCAGACGTGTGCACATCGCTATGAGAAAAGGCAGTATGTGAACACAGTGCAGGAAACCCGGGATATCATTGGAAGGTGCTATGTGCTGAGCCAGGACCTCACTATTAAGGATGATATGGATAATGGAGTATGGAGTTTTTGTGATGGTCGTTTAAGAGGCCATGAGAAATTTGGTTCCTGTCAGCAAGGTGTCGCTGCTACTTTTACTAGGGACTATCATTATATTGTGTTTGGTGCCCCAGGCACTTACAACTGGAAAGGTATGACTTGGCTTCCTTCCTGCCTACCCTTCCCATTTCCTCTGAGACTGCTCTCAAAGGTTGCGGCCAATGTTTATTTGATTTTTTTTTAAGGGGAGAGGAGGTAATAGGGATGTAATGATTCTACCCTGTTTTTACAAAATGCTATGCTTCTGTATCAACATTTACTGGAGTTTCTTTAAATATCTTTGTGTGTATTTATGAATAGATAACGGAACTTTGCACATATGTACAGCAAATTTTCCCTTTATTAGTCTTAATCTTACAGTGGGATTGAGGGCTTACTTAGACACTTCCATGCAGGAACAAACTACTAAATTTGTATGAATTATTTGAGCAGCTCTTTTTCTGCATTTGAGCAAATTTTAGATAGCTGCTGAACCTCTTAGTTTATTCTGCAATATACTCGCCTTTGTTCTTTGTGAAGTTTGTGGAAGCTAGTACTTTCCAAAATAAATACTGAAGGGTTACAGGAGGATAACAGCAATACTACATGTATTCATATCTAAATCCATGCATGTCCATGTAAAATTTTATGGATAATGTAAGAGCCAAATGACTGTGTCATCTAGGAGATATTCCAGAACAGAAGGGGTAAAAAACCCCAGATACTCTTTGTTAGTTTGTATTCAGAAGCATATAAATGGCCAGTTCAGTCTCTTGAAGTGATTTTTCCCATCACACTTCATTACACCAACAGCTGTAAATACTTTCCTCTTGAGAACATCTGATCCTCCAAGCACTGTGTTTTTCCACCTCGTACACCTGTGCCTGGTGTATGAACCGTGCAAAATCAGTGCGCTCAGCTCTGGCACAAGGTGTACTTTAGTGAAAACCTAATCTTCCACGGATCTGTCAACAAAATCTGACTGACCTGAAACAGCATACTGACTGCAGACACCATTCTACTTTAATTGCAGAGAAGTGCTAGGACAGTCCTAAGAGTGCTCTTCTGTATAATGGAAAAACATGCTTGTGCTTGCCAAAACCTTAATTATGCCAATTGATAAAAGGGAAGCACACCTTTTATTGAACAATGGCTTTTTTCTTCTTAAATACTATTTCTAAATATACTACTGGTGTTTGTCATAATGAAATGTAATTTTTTTAAAATTCCTGTATACTTACCTCCTTTTTAAAAGAAGCTTTATAAGGCTAAGAAATACAGAATAAGGGTGGTTTATGATCAAACCAGTTAATGTTTTCTTTGAGAATTTCCTTAGTATCCCATGCTTTCCAGATCATTGTGTGGCTTCTCTATAGAGCAGCATGAACTGCTGGGACACAGAACAGAGACAAAACACTAACCCAGTGCACTATTCTGTGTTGGTCCCATTCTAACAGCAGTCACTATGTCATTGATCATAGTTAATATAAGTTGGGAACATTTATTTGTTATTTTTCTCACTTACCATTCGTTTGCTTTTATTTTATCATTTCATTTTTTCAGGGGTGGTTCGTGCAGAGCAAAAGAATCAGACATTTTATGATCTGGGTATCTTTGATGATGGGCCTTACGAAGTTGGTGATGAGAGCCGCCAGGATAAGAATCTAGTTCCTGTTCCAGCTAACAGTTACTTAGGTAGGATTAAGTACATGTGGTAAATCTCTTTAGGTCTCTTCAACATTTGTGATCCCAGCCTGGTGTGATGATCTGAAATGGGAGCAGATGTTCCATTATGGACCCTGTAACATGTTAACTGTTCTGGATAATTCACAGCCTCCCTCCACATTTATGGGCCAGTTTTAAGTGTAAGATGATACTGCTGAGGTATCTAGAAGAGCTGCTGTTGTAATGTGAGATTCAAGAGCTGTGCTGAGGGCCTACGGAGTCTCAGGGAGTGATTATAATCACAGTGATGGGTCAGTACAATGAATGGGTCTGTAGTCCTTAGTCACACAGTCTCTGCTGTGTAGTATCAGAAAGTTGATCAAAATTTGAGTTTCTGGATGTAACTATTAAGGCTGCAGATTTTTTCTCCTGGTAGGTAAGTGCAATTCTTTTATTCTTCAAGTTTCTAAAACTCCACTAACTTCTAACAGACCTTTAAAAAAACATAAGTACTGTTTATATTTTACTTGTGTGTGTGTTGCAGGAGGTGAATCTCTTGCTCTCTGTGCAGTCAGGAAAGCAGGAATATGTCGTCAGGTCAGTGACCTTTCTGTACACCAGTGAGATACACTGGAAAGGCCATGCTGCATTTTTGGAAGGGCATTAAGTGTAAAGAATCCTTCTGTTCCAGTGCAGATTTCTGTGGTGTGTTGATCCACTGCTTTTGGCACGCAGAACAGATGGGAAGGGCATTGCTAGTGTAAAAAGTAAAAAATCAAATCAAGAAGAGAGCTAATTTAGAGCTACATATATAGGTTAGGAGAAAGAGTGTAAAGGGAACTAGAAAAATCATCCTAAGAGCTTATGTTAGACAAGCCGATAGCATCTTCTGGTGGAATAAGAATTGCTAAGGTGAGGGGTGCTATGGAGGCTGGTACCTTTTGCTGTGAACAGTCATATTAACTTTTTCCAGTTGCATAACCAATGCATTTATCTCCTAAATGTAAATGATGACTTGATTTGTAATAGTCAGAACCACTTCCAGGCAAGCCCAGCTCATTCCAGGCATTACTGTTCTGTCTGTTCAGACCATAAGCAATTGTGGTTATAGGTGCTTTGCTTAACTACTACTTATTTTCTCTTCAATCTTTCACTCATATTTATAGGTCTTCTATTTTTGACAGCTGTATCTGATACTCATCCAGATCAGTTTGTGTACAAAACATTGCCTCCCAGCATACAGGTGGACAAGTCAGTGGATGTAATGATGAATAGCTACTTAGGTTTGTGACCACGTGAGGTGGCAGCATCTGGTCAGACATAATCTCCAGACCTTTATCATGATCCTCTCCCCTCTATTCCCTCTCATATCAAATACATTGTAAGTAAAGCATGAAAAAAAAAAAAAACGGATTCAGATAAAGGGGAGACAGCAAAGTAACAAGGCTTCAGAGAAGTGCTGATTTGTCATGCATTTCTCCAAACCCTCTCATCCCTCCCCCAGCTGGGACTCCCTAAGTTTTTTTCTGGAACTGTCTCATTGTGAATTGCTGTAATTGAGAATTTCCATAGTAGTGGTGAAGTGTTTCAGAGGGAGACTCCCATCTGCTGGCTGGTTTCTTCCTTCCTCACAAAGTGGGCAGTTTTCTACTTTGGCCTTTACTGGCTATATTGATACATGCAGTATAGTCTTTTAACTTGGTTTTTCATATTTTAAAATGTATTGTAAGACTAAATTAATTTGAACATGTCATGTTTAGGGCTGCATTAATTTAAAATTGCCCATTTCACCATTACTGTGTAAGCTGATTCTCAAATACTGCATACATCATTCGTGAATGCTTGTGCAGTACAATTGCATGTTTGAAATAGAACAATACTGACTTGACTTAGGAGGTTTTCTGATAATTTTGCCAGAGGTGAAACACTCAAGCTATATTTAAGTGGTAAAGCTGTAGTTGTGTCTAAGCTGTATGTATCCTGTATTTGGTGCCTGTGAAAAGCAGGACCAAGTGAGCAATGAAGTACTGTGTTTTGTGGGGAAATACAAAATGTAATGTATTGAGGAGTGTTAACTTGCAAATACACGTCCACCAGTGCAAGCAGAAATGGGGAATTCCCAGCCATAGCACACTGTTTTAGACAAAACTTGTATTCCATATACCACTTCAATATAGCAGGGCAAATCTTTATTTTTTCATATTAAGATGCAAGCTGTTACTTAGTTAATTTATATTTTATTTCTTTCTCTGTTAAAGGTTTCTCTTTGGACTCTGGTAAAGGAATTGTCTCCCAAGATGAGATGACTTTTGTGTCTGGTGCCCCAAGGGCGAACCACAGCGGAGCAGTTGTTTTACTGAAAAAAGAAAAAAATCAGAGAGCACTTTCCCTGGAGCACATCTTTGAAGGAGAAGGGCTGGCCTCCTCTTTTGGCTATGATGTTGCTGTTGTGGACCTCAACAGTGATGGGTATGGCTGTGGTTAACTCCTGCTGCCTGTATAATAAAGGATAGTGATCTTGTTTATTTCCACTTTGGTTTGTCACATTAGAAATATAAGGAATGACAAATCTCACCTTATATGTTTTCCTGGAGGAAATGGTGAGTGTCTTGAGAATCAGTCAGGACAGAGTGTCGTGATCTTTCTAATACAGAGTTTTATTTAAACAGTCATTGTAAACAGAGAAACAGGAAACCAGTCTCATACTCCAAGAAGGCCATGGAAGGTCCCTGCATGCCATCAAGGCAATAAACCAGCTTGCAGTGTCAGTGGGGCTGTTGATGCCCAACCAGTTTAATGCACATTTTAATCTTTGTTCAGCAGCTCTTCGGGCAGCTGGTCTCGAGCTCACAGTCTGAGTAGTTATTTTTCAGAGTTCTTCTACAAAAGCGCTGCCTTTTTTTTTCTTCCAATTCTAAGGTGGCAGGACATCGTTGTTGGGGCCCCGCAGTACTTTGACAGAAGTGGGGATATCGGGGGTGCCGTGTACGTCTACATGAACCGCCAAGGCAGGTGGGCTGGGGTGAAGCCTCTTCGCCTGAATGGAACCACTGACTCCATGTTTGGACTTGCAGTTGAAAATGTTGGGGACATTAATCGGGATGGATACCCAGGTAAATGGAAAACAGTGACAGTAAAAATGTGTGAGATTGTTTGGCCAATGCCAGACTTGGAACATCTTACACTTTGATTGCATGCTGCAGAAAGAGCAAGAATGATTTTAGATGTTGTAAATTATTTTCACCAGATATTGCGGTAGGGGCTCCGTATGATGGTTTTGGCAAAGTGTACATTTATCATGGATCCGAGAATGGAATAAATACAAAACCAGCACAGGTAATGAAATAACCTTTACTATATAATTATTCTTGAACTAAATTAAAGGAATGTCAGGGCTATTCATCGTCCTTTCCATTGCTATTACTGGGGTAGTGGGTATGCAGGAAAGTCACAAGGCCCTTCAAAGATTGCACTGATGACAGGAAAGATTAGGAATTCTTGATATTAATATATATTTGTATTTCTGGGGCCATCCATTGGCACCAATATGTGCAGAAGGAAAAAGATGTGTAGATAAATAAATTCTGGGTTTTAAAAAAATAAATCTGGTGATTTGAAAACAATTAATTTCTTTGTTTTCTCTTTCGTTATTACTGTTTCACTTCTTAAATAATGTTTGGGTGTTTTGTTTTTGAGGGTCACTGTGTCCAATTTGCAGGATGGGAATGGAACTTCATTATACTCCCTAGAATACTGCTTGAATACTTTATAATACTTTATAGAATGCTTTTTCTGTTGAAAGAAATTATATGTTTATAGTCCATAAATACTGTAAATAAAGATGAAATAAGCTTTCTGCAGATCAGTAATTTCTGTACTCACTGCTATTGCCAAATAATTTCTTGGAAGAAGAGCAACTCATCTTGGCACTTCAGTGTCCTTTAGCTGAACTGAACACAGAGGTCCTATTTCACAGGTCCTATGTCATTGTGTCTCTTCCCTCTTTTTTCTCTGGCCATAAGACAGTTGTGTTCACTTGTTACTTATTTCATCTTTTTAATGTCTTACCACTTATCACTTTTAAATGTCTGAATTCCCTCAATCTGTTTGCTTTTTAGATTCTTGATGGTGAAAAAACAAACACCAATTTCTTTGGTTACTCTATTGCTGGAAATATGGATCTGGATAAAAATTCCTACCCTGATGTTGCTGTTGGTTCCCTGTCAGATTCTGTAAATGTGTACAGGTATTCTATATGGAACTTTCATTAATTACACCAGGGCTTTGGTTTTACTTTCTTAAAAATAATTTGCTTAGAAGTAACAAAAAACTGTTTGGCTTGGAGTGTACTTTTCCTACCAGAAATTGGAAATTTGAGGGAAGGGGAGTGGCGGGGATTCCTTAAATTGGTTCGTTACTTTATCACCCTCCTCCCCTTGAGAACCTGCCTTACAATGGATACAGGTAAGAGGGGGAATAGGGACAATTCCTGTAGAGTGCTGATGTGGGCACTGTACCTGCACCTTAGTTTTGCCCTATTGTAACTTGGATGGCCGTGTCCTTGAATGGAATTTAAGGGTGATAAGTAATTCCTTAAGGAGAAGTTAATACATTTGCTGCCCTTATATAATCTAATTGTGCTTTACTGAAGATAGAAGAAAACAGAACCAACCTCCACTTTCGTAGCTGAGGATCCAAGCCAGTGAGGCACAAACAGCCTTGCTGAGCTTGCACTGGGGTCCATGAAGCAGTGAGGAAGCCCTACAGCTAGGATCCTTTGGGGTTTCTGTAGCACATGCCTTAATTAGGGATGGAGTCACAGTCTTTTGCAGACCTTTGCTTTTTTTCCAGTTTAACGTATGGTTAAGCTGAATCACTAGTAATGGGCAGGAAGAGGACTGTCTGTCTCAGCATCAGAACTGTGAATGCTGCACCAAGCTCAGGGCTTTGGTGGTTGTGTCAGGTCTCAAAGGAGGAGAAGCAGAAACTCCAGTACTGGTTATCTGAATTTTGGGATGAACAACTTCACTTTTCAGGCAGAACAGCCCTTCCTACAGTTTATGTTCCCATCTCTAAGATGTATAGTATTTGTGCATGTAATTGTAATGTTCTTAAATACACTGGAACAGCACCCAAGAAAAGCAACTCACATGGCTTGTGGAAGAACAGAGTAGGTGGTAGAGGAGTTGGTCAGATTATTTAGCATTCTGATTACTCAAAAGCAGCTTTAATCTTTTGCTGATAAGTGCAGGACAAAAGCTTTTACTAAGGTGAGAACAGAAACCCCTTATGGTGACAAAGTGAAAAGAGTGGCCCAGTTAAATGGAGCAGATGGCATCCCAGATATTTTAGACAACCTTTCGGTGCTTTAATGAGAACAGGATCAGCTCATTCACTTTTTCCATGTGAAATGTCTTCTCCTTTCCAGAAAAGGAAGAGAAAAGACAAGCTGTCAGGCAGAAGTATGGTTACAGCCTACATACACAGGAAGGAGGAAATGAAAACATCATTTTCCAACAGCCACCAGGCTCCATATTAAAGCTCTTGTGGACATGGATCTGAATGAACTGTAGTACCTATAGTTGTTCAGAGGGGTGAATTACTACTGGTGGTAGAAACCAGCACTGAATTTTCTATTTTTTGTAGGTGTATAGAATGACAACAACAAGATCATGTTAGTGTAGCCCGCATCCCCCTCTGTAGTTGTTCTTGGTGACCTTTGCTTAGCTTTTAATAGTTTTCAGAGGTTTTTTTCTAACCAATATCAAAGGGAAACTCTGTGTTTCTTGGAGTGTCTTTGTTGCAAATCAATGCAGATGTGGAGGGAATCTGATATTCACATGAATGATTTCATTAATCTTAACAGAAAAAACTTCTTTTACATCATCTTTTTATTCCCCATTCTTCTCCCAAATGAAGATCTCGGCCTGTGATAAGCATTAGAAGAAACATTACAGTACAGCCTGATAGAATTGATCTAAAGAAAAAGAACCCTGAGGACCATGGTGAAATAAGGTAAATGAAAAAGAAATTACTCTATCAGAAGCTGTGGTGTATTGAGCTTTCTGCTGTCAAAATTCATTCAGTGATCATGTTTAAGTGAAGGGATATAAGAGTCATGCAGGTTGAGCAAATGTATCTGCATATGTTCATTTTGACTTCCTGAATTTCTTCAGGCTACTGTGCTAAAGAAAAGGTGTGCAATATGTCCTTTCCATAACATTCATTTTTGAAAATGTCACCTTGCCTCTTCAGACTTTTAATACAAGTATCTTGGCTTGAACAGCTTTGTCTTGAATAGACACATAAGAGCAAATGCTTAATTGCTTATTAACCATATTTTCTTGCTTTGAAATTCAGTCTAGTAAGCAGCAAATACCACAGTCATAAGACTGATCAGTTAAAACTTTCATTCTGTTGGACCATACCTTATTAAAAGTTAATACTAATTTCTTGGCACTTTTTACAGGATGGATGTGAAAGCATGTTTTAAATATACTGCAAACCCCAGAGATTTAAATCCAAGAATAAGTAAGTTCTAAAGATCTATATTTTTGATCTGTTTATCACATGGTTTGGTTTTGGTTTTTTTCTTTAAAGTTTATCATGGAAAAAATTACTCAAATTATAGTGACTCAACTCAGAGAGTGACATTTAAAATGTGACTCAGTGCTAAGCTCAGCTGTTTCACAGTCTGTATTTAGAGTCATGCCGGTGTGTTAAGCTGTTCTCTGGATGACAGACTAAAGCTTTCTAAGTATTACAAGTGCCAGTGAGCGAATGGCTGCTATACAGACCCAGACCATTTTGCCTCTCTAGGTTAGTGCTGCTTTAGAGAATCATTTTTAAGGCTGATTTTATACATCCTTAGTGAGCATTATTTCTTATTGGAGGCTTACCCTATGAACCTATCCTGTATTCATGAAAATGGTTTTGTGGAAATCATTAACTGAAATAAAAAATCTGCATTAATAGGAGAATACTAGATGATTGCTACAAAAATGTAAAGCACTTGTTACAATGCTGCTGTTACTACCTCTTGGAGAACTGTGTATGATTTAGAGAGGAAATGAGAAGAATTTTAAGCCCAGTGACCCTTTTCCTCCTGTCTTGAGTTTCTCAGTTACTTTTAAAATCCAAAAGCTGTGCCTGAATGAGGTGCTGGTCCTTCAGCAGGTGAAGTGCTTGCAGCTCTCAGTGCCTTGGCACACTCAGTGCCGTTTCCATCTGTGCAGCACTCAATTAGCTCGGTGAAGCAATTATTAAAAGATGCACCAAGTTCCGATCTAGGAAAACATGCCTCAGCACACAACTGGACAGCTCTAGCCGCACTTCTGCTTTCAGTGTTAAAACCGTCCGTGCACCTTGACCTCCGAATGCTGCTGGCTCTCGGGTGCCGTTAGGGACGCACCAGGAATCCCCTACGGCGCACTCGGGGTATTTACAGTGGGAGCTCAGCCCTCTGCTGGCGCCGCACAGCAATTACAGCTCCCCCAGCCAGCCCTGCGTACCCCTTAGGGAAAGGTTTTCGTAGGGAAGAACAGGATTTGGTTTAGGAATTTTCTTTAGATTCACACACGGGGTACCTGGCTCTCAACTGTGGCAGGACAAAACTGACATGGAGAAAGTTTTTTAAATGACTGAAAAGAGTTTGTGAAGCGCAGCGCTGGCTGGAACAGTCTTCTAGAAAAATGCTTAAGATCATTCAGGCTGAAATGAAAGTTATTTTTAATATGGCAGCGATTCTGTTTTTTGTAGTGACCTACTTTATTTTTTCACACAGAGATCAATTACACGTTTGAAGTGGAGAACGAGAGGCGGAAGCTGGGCCTGCCCTCTAGGGTGCGCTTCAGCGACCACTCCTCTGATCAGTTCAGTTCGAGTACAACCCTCAGGGGACAGAACTCATGGGAGTGTGTGACTGCCAGGCTTATACTGCAGGTGAGGGAGCGTGTTTGGTTTCTGTTTCAGTTAGATCCACTTAAAACAAAAGAATGCTTTTTTTTTTTGCACCCTCATGGAAGGAATCTTTGTATATAATTTCAAAGTCATATGCAATATAAAACTTCAAAAATAGAAACCCACCATAGTTTATTATTCCCTGCACGCATGCTTCTTCCTCACGTTGCCTTTCTCACAAAGTAGGAATAAAAACTGTAGCCACTGCAGTACACTCTGGCGGTCAATAGAACTGAACTGATTTAGAATAGAGAGGGGCTAAGTGCCAAAAGCAGAGAGCTGCTTCCAACAGAAATAACTGCTACAGAATTTTATGGTGTGAGTGTTCAGGAAAAGAATTTTAACCCATGGGTTTTGGAGTGGATGAATGGGCAAGGCAAGGAAACTTGGTATGTGTGCTCTTGACTTGGCTGCTGTAGTGGTGCTTAGAGGTGGTATTGCTCCAGATTCTGAACAGATTCCCCCTCCATGGCTCAGCAGGAATGAGTCAGCCTCCAAGGCTGCTTTTGACCACAGCAGATTAAAGAACTTTATGAATAGAACAGAATCACAGAATGATTTGGGTTGAAAGGGACCCTAAGGATTATGTAATTCCAACTTGCATGCCATGGGCTGGGACACCTTTCAGACCATGTTTCTCAAACCTGTTCCAGTGTGTTATTTTACTGTAGCTGTGTGAATTTCACCTTCCTGAATTACTGTCTGTACTTCCCTGGAATTCTTAATGGTGAGAGAAATCATTAGATTGGGAAGCCAGAGGTAAAAAAAGACTGTAGGGGCTGGGCTCTTTGTGTTCCTGCATGTTTAGAAAATGCTGAATTTATATACACTATCAAAAACTCATCTTTGTGTTGTTTTCTTCTTCTCTGCACTGTACACTAACTATGCAATTTAAAATATTTTACAGGAAAAAATTAAAGATAAGCTACGTCCCATTCCAATATCAGTCAGTGTTAAAATTGCTGGCCTGGAGTCACCATCCAAGAGAAAACAGAGTGCACTTCCAGATCTTACACCAATTCTAAATTCAAATGAATCTGAAACAGAGACCACAAAAGTAAGCCTTTGATATCACATATTCACATAAATCTACACTTCTACAAATAAATTAATTTTAAAGACCGTAGAAAACGAAACTATATCCAAAGGAAATAACTGGGGTGGCACTGGACATGTAACTATTGGATTATTATTTTATATTTTGTTCTGAACTGGCTACAATATGTTATGAACTATGTACTGTGCTCTTTTGCAACAAAAGTGAAGATGGTATAGCTCCTTGGTTTCTTCCCTCCCCCAATGTAAGTGTAGGAGGAAATGTAGTTTTGATTAAAAATGGAAATTCATTGTCTCCTGTTGGGAACACTTGTCCAGCATAACAAGATCATGTACACTCTTAATTTTTCTTCCACTGTTAGGATGCTGTAATGGCATGTGAGCAATGACTGCAGCAGTGGCATAGAAGGGAGGGAATACCTCTGTTAAAAATTCTCATTTCCTCAATGCTTATTGAAGAATCAGACTTAAAGATGTATTTCCTCATTAGAAGTGTACCTCTCACTTGGAATTATCCAACTCTGCATTTTAGTCATACTTAAAGTTCTAAATTACCAGCATCAAGGGCTGTATCTCACAAAGAAAAACTCAACAGGCAAGAATAAAATCAGGTTAAAATCTGAACTCTGTCCAGGAAAGTGCCTTCCGAGTTCCATGTAGATGCTTTACTTAATGTGCTTCAGAAATCTTATTTTAAGCTACTGTTGTGTGTCAGGCAGTAAAATTGCTTTGGTTTTATTTAGGTGGAGTTCTTAAAAGAAGGATGTGGAGAAGACAATGAATGTCACAGCAATCTTAAACTTCAGTACCGGTTTTGCACAAGAGAGGGAAATGAAGACAGGTTTACTTATTTACCACTGTAAGTCTTGATGAATGCACTTCTAAAGTTCAAATTATTAACAAGTGCTTAAAAGAACTTTTAGGAGAGGATTTTGGGAAGGTGAGCAGCTTTTTTCTGTCTGGCAAACACAGCCCCTGGTAGTAGTATTGATTTGTCAGGGTGAGGAATGGGAGCGGAGGGGGAGAGCTTGAGAAGAAAAGTGGTTCAGAGTTGAGTGGATACTAAGTGGCCACAATAGTGCAGGGGTGGGGTAAAAGGAAAAAAATCAAAACAATTTAACAGCTGGAGAAATGATATTCTAAACCAGCCTTGCAGTAGTTTATTGTGTGACACTGTTAATTATTTTGCAGATGAAACTTGACTCTATGACAACTCAATAGAGTATAGTCTAATAGCCCAAGAGAAGTAGTTACAGAGAAATAGATAATGATTTCATTTTAACACCTGCCCCAGCACCCTGCTGCATCCCTCCCTCCTGGAGGGCCAGTGAAATTAGAGTGGGGGTAAAACAAACAGAAGGAAGGAAGTTTATTTACTGCCAGCAGTCCGACATTTTCAGCAGTGAGTGCCACACTCGGAAGCCAAACCCATGTAAACTTTACAAGAGGAAAGGAAGTCAGTAGATTGATTTGGAGAAAATTCATCACCACATGAGTCAGATGCAAGTGCTGGTTCAGAAACACTATAAACTCCTGACTACTTGAGGGATTTATCAGCCTGTTCTGTCCTCTAAACTGCTGGCCACTGTCAGATGAAATACTGGTGTTGAGGAATAAACCTATGACTATTAATGTTCACAGTTTTACCATAATTCTCCCCTAATAAGAGGAAATTGTATTTGGATAAACCATCATAAGAAGCAAACTTGCATACACATTTGTTTTCCTAATGCACAGAACCCCGTACATTCTGTTTCTGTAGTGAAAATGGCACGCCCGTGCTTGTTCTGAAAGACCAGAAAGATATTGCCCTGGAAATAACAGTGACAAATAATCCATCCGATGTAAAAAATCTACAAAAAGATGGTGAAGATGCATATGAAGCTAAACTAATTGCAACTTTTCCAGACAGTCTGACATACTCTGCATTCAGAGAGATGAGAGGTTATCCTGTAAGTATTTTTAAGAGGAAAAATACTTACAAATTTAAAATATTTTCAGCATATTTTTACTTGTAAATGTATTGTTTCATCAGGAAAAACAACTAACGTGTGGTGCTAACCAAAATGGTTCTCAAGCAGAGTGTGAACTTGGAAATCCTTTCAAAAGAAATTCTAATGTAAGTTGCACTTACTTTACTCAAGTTGTAAAATCTTGTTCTGACTGCAGTCAACCAAAGTTCTTGTGTGTTGCAACTGGAAATTTGATTTCAATCTGTTTTTTTAACTCTAGAAGTTAATACTGACATTTTCTATAAAATTTCATGTATCAATATGTCTTATTAAGAGCTCATACATTTCATTATCTTCTTTCTTGTTTAGGTAACCTTTTATCTGATTTTAAGTACCACTAAAGTTAACGTTGATACAACAGACTTAGACATTAACCTGAAGCTGGAAACGTAAGTTTTCTTTGTGTGCATGCACCTCAACTTTGCTTTGATATACAGTTGTAAACATTTTGAATTCATTTGTTTGATTCACAGAAGTAACAGTAGAGAAAAACCTACTAAATTTGTAAAATAAACAACATTGTTTCCTTTTCATTGCAGAACAAGCACTCAAGTTAATTTGACTCCAATTACAGCCAGTGCTAAAGTGGTTCTTGAATTGCTTTTATCAGTCACTGGGTAAGTGTTGATAGCATGACAAACTCGGGGGTCTGGGGACAGTTTTGCTTCAGACTCATTAAAATCTGATTATTCTTCTTTCCCACCCCCACCAAACAGAGTTGCTAAGCCTTCTCAGGTATATTTTGGAGGCAACATCATTGGTGAGAGTGCTATGAAATCTGAAGATGATATTGGAAACCTCATAGAGTATGAATTCAGAGTGAGTAATTTAGATTAATGCCAACAGCTGCTTTTAATCAAATGCACAGCTTCTTGCTTTATGCATAGGAATACTTAGAAAAGTTGCTACAATGAAATTGGCTTTCTTTGTCCCCAAATCCTGATTTCCTGATCAGAACATGCAGTTTTAGAGCTTCTTTAGGCCTTGATGTTTTACGATCATATTTGAGGAAGCGGCCTGAGGCTGCCTGCACACTTTTGTTTTGGAGCAGTTCATACACATTCAGTTGTACGGCACAAAAGCCCCTGCAGGAAGGAACAAAGTTAGAGCAGAACCTGCCTGGGGCCTGCCCAGGCACTGGCTGGTGCACACAGGCAGCAAGGATGGGCTGAGCACAGAGCCAGCGCAAGGAGGTGCTGCCAGAGCCCCTCTTGAGTGTGTTAGTCTATTTCACTGTCTTGATCTTCTGTATAATACAGCAAGGAGGAGACTAAGAGAAATTCAAGTTCATCTCGGTCAGTGCTTTACTTCTTTCTGTACCTGGTCCAGGTATTATAGCAGCAGAAGTTAAAACATCTGATTTAAAACTTGCTAGCATCACCAGTAACACTAAGAATATAAAAAAAGAGGTTGTGAAAAAACTTTCAGACATACAAGAACAAGAGCTTGTTCTCTGTATTAGAGTTCCTCAGAAACTTGCAGTTTGCCTCAGTTACACAACTGACTGATTTCTTAACTCTAAATTGTTGTTTCACATGAAGATTAATTTCTAAAAATCAACAACTAAAAGTTCATGTTAGGGAATTCTAATGCTTCCATGTATTTACTTGCTATTCAAGTATGCTAGTTTTCGTATACACTGTCTTTGTACTATTTTGTCTGCCTTTCCTCTGATCTAAATTTCCTGTTAGCTGCATGCTTAAAGCTTGTCCAAGTCAATAATGTTTTCAGGAAGAAAATCCTTCTGAAAAGTGTTTCACAGTTTAAAGAATGTTTGTTTTAACAGGTAACTAACTTGGGCAGACCACTGAAAACATTTGGCACTGCTTCCCTGGACATCCAGTGGCCGAAAGAAATTAGTAATGGCAAATGGCTGCTTTATTTGATGAAAATAGACTCCAAAGGCTTGGAAAAAGTCTCCTGTCAACCCGAGAATGAAATCAACAGTTTGCGTGTTGCGGTACGTTACCCTCTTCTGTTCATGGATTGGTATAACATGTAAGCACCCCACAGCAAGTGCGAGTAAGGCATGAGAGCTTGCCTCTAGGAGGAGTTACTTTTTATCCTAAGCAGCTCACAAGCACAATACATGACCAGTAATATATCAGTGAATAAGTCTATCAGGAGACTGCATAACAGCTAATGAGGCTGATATGCTAAAGGATAGATGCTATGTCGCAACGACTGTTTTTGCAATGGGCACTGCTGTCATAGGCTCTTACACAGGATGAAACTGCTGACTGTTCTAACAAATTTCATCAGTATTATTGAAAACTGCTCAGTAACAAAAACATCTGAGTTCTTACTCAAAAAACCAATTAATAGCTAAATATCTTCCCAGCCTGGGGGCGTTCCATGTACTTTATCTGAAGAAGAGGGGTTTGAGCTTAAATTTATTTATTTACAACAAATATAATAAAAAGCAATTTTCATAGTCCTGGATTGTGTCTATCTAGCAAAATCTTTTTCCTAAACCTTGAGCCACATTTTTTTCTTCTTCATGTAATCTTAAGATTTTATGGGAGGAATTTTTATTTTCATATTTTTTTTCCATCATTAAAACTGCATGCACATAAAGCTGTTTTTGTCAGATCACTATATTAGTTAATATAACTTGCAGTGAGTGTAATTAGTATGCAGTTAAAAAAACCCTGCATCTACTGACCATAGCACATTCTTAACACTTTTAGCAGAGTACCATTTTATCTAGAAATAAAAACTGAAATAGCATTGAAAGCTTTATAAATCTAAACGTCCCCTTGCCCTATTAAAGAAAATCTGCCTTTCTTTAGGCAATCTCAAATTTTATTCTTAGCAGTAAATATAGGTAAGTAGGGATATATAATGCTGTCTGTCATGTGGTGATTTTGGAAGAAGAAAACACTGAGCTCTAGTTTCTCTGCTTGTATGAATTAAAATAATCTTATGATAAACTGCTTTTTAGTTTTTTGCTTTTTTCTCCTTTTAGGAATCCCATAATTCAAGAAGGAAGCGTGAAGTTGCAGAGAAGCAGATTACAGACAGCCAGGCATTTTCTTTATTCTCAGAAAGAAAATACAAGACCTTGGTAAGGATGTTGCACCAGCTATATTCTTGTCAGATACCTCCCTCTGCACTCGGGAGAGGGCTTTTCTGAGTTTGGCAGAGGGAAAGAAATGCTCTCTTTGCCTTCTTTTTATCTTCTATCTAAATATCAATGCTTTTAAAATTTGAGTATTGAGATTATCTAGTGTGAGAAAGAACTAGAAAAGAATATCTGCATAGTTAATTACATTAAAATAAGTAATAACTCTATTTTCCCATTGCTGTCAGTACAAACAGATAGTGGTCCTTGCATGCTGATATGATGCATATAATCCAATTTTTAATCTTGGGGTGAGGTTTAAACAATCTGTGAAGACATGATCTTATTTACATGTTGCAATGTGTAACTGCAGAGCTGCAATGCGAATGCACGCTGTGTGGACATAAAGTGTCCCCTGAAGGGTTTTGACAGCAAGGCATCGATTGTGCTGCGTTCCAGATTGTGGAACAGCACCTTCTTAGAGGTGAGTCCTCTTACCTGCTCTTTTTGGAAGGTCAGAGTTCTTTCTGTTTTGTGTCTAATACCTATGTTTTATTTTGGAACAGGAATACTCAAAAATGAATTACCTCGACATTGTTGTTAGGGCTTCTATCAGTGTTCCTGCAGCAGCCAAGAATGTTAAACTCACAAATGAAGTTGCTCAGGTAGGTTCAGTGTTTAATGCTAACCACTTGTTATGGTTGTGATTGTTCTAGCTTATCTCCAAAGACCAGGAATAAAACAAATTTAAAACAAAACTAGCTAAAAGTTTAACTTTTAAACTGAGTTTTGAATTATTGATAATTTTTACCTTTCAATGGGGTTGAAAAAATACATTATATTTAAATGATACCAGTGGGAACTTACTCTTCAAAAGCATTTTGTAGAAGACATGTTGTTAGAGAGATAAGACTATATAAATTAGAGCTTTCTAATTAAACATGTACCTTCTAAAATACTCCTTTTACCTGCACATTTTCCGTCCTGTAGGTGCGTGTGACTGTATTTCCTGCAAAATCAGTAGCCCTTTATACAGGAGTTCCATGGTGGATCATTGCAGTGGCTATCCTTGCTGGAATACTCATGCTTGCACTCTTGGTATTCTTACTATGGAAGGTGAGCTTTTATTCTTTTGGTTATTTTTTATTTTTTGGTCTATAACTTACGAGATAGCAAACTAATTAAGTAAATGACATGTATTTGGGACTCAAAATACGACAAAACTGCACAAATCATACATTATGAGTTCCTCAGTTTTGCAACACTTGGAATGAAAATGGTTGCACAGGCAGACTTGTTATGTAATTTTTCTGTTTTCACTTCCTCAAAAGGAAGTATTTTGAGCTCCAGATGACACTTGAGACAAATGTTCAGAGGCCACAGTTTGATACAGATGGATACAGCTGTTGGGAGCATCTGCAGTTAGGTGTAAAACTTCATGGGAGCTATTTACAAATGTTTTAGTAGGGCTCTGTTCTCATAACATCAGAAATACCATTAAACTGACAGTAGATAAAAATAACCAAATGCACAGTATCAATACAAATTCAGTGTGCTGCTGAATTTTTTATTACTTCTTTTTTATCTTAGAAACTTCAAAGGAATAAATAAAGAGGAGTAACAAATGGTTAACTATTTGCAAAAGAAAAAATCAAGTACTTTTGTTCTAATGACCTTTATAAAAATGCCAATTATTTGTGGTCCCATGTATAACAGAGAAATCCTTTTATTCTTAGTTTTTACAGGTGTAGGCAGTTAACATTTGCTGTTATGGGATAGCAGAAGGTTATTAAGGAAGAGGAGGTGAAGAATATCCTATCTGTCACTTTTTTCTCAGTGCAACTGTAGCAGTTAGCTTTGATGAGCTATTTGCTGCAGGTTACTTCCCATAGGATAGTTCTGATTTCTTTATTTTCTAAAAAATGCCCAGCTGCTCCTGCAAATATTCCTGATGAATGAATACTGTGTGGGCTGTTAGATTCCACGAGTGTTTTACTGTGCATGAAAATACAAACATTTTTCACATGCACACACAGTGTAAAATGCTGGTTTTGATAACACAGACTCTGCTGTTCTATGAAGGACAAACATTGTACTGGAAAGACAGATACAGCACTGGTTTAAGACAAAGGCTTGCACTGAAGGGGTCAAAGCAGTAACTGGTTTTGTTCTACACCCTGTGGTTTTGTCTGTCCTGTGCACTAGTTCACAAGCTGGTTTCTATATAGGCTTCTTTCTGCTCTTCACAGCCACCTTCACTTGCTACGGACATATTTTACTGTAGCTTTTCTTAAAAAAACTCCAGACAGATTCTCTACAAATTTATCAAAATGCCTCTAAAATAATATTCTCAGGTTACTCTTAATAACTCAGATTGTTTTATTCTGTTATTGTATAGGTCAAGTCACTCCAAGAAGTTCTCAGATCTAGAAGCAGCTGAGTTCTTGTGATGACTTTTTTTTTTTTTGACCTGTGAAGGGATAATGGGAAGACAGTTGATAGAGTTAAGTCAGTTTTAATAGGTTTGACTTCTTCTGGTCCACAAAATTGACTAAATACCTTGCTTCCTTGTAGTGTGGTTTCTTCAAGAGAAATAAGAAAGATCATTATGATGCCACATATCACAAGGCTGAGATCCATGCTCAGCCATCTGATAAAGAGAGGCTTACTTCTGATGCATAATACTGATCTACTTCTGTAATTGGTAACTGATGATATTTTTTTAATTTCTAGCTGTGGCACATGCTATGGTTGCAGTGGCTAACTGTGAAGCTTTTTCTGCATAAGTTCTATTAACTTGTGGACTTCAAGCTATCATACTTGCTGCTCCTTCTGTCAATATATTTTCAGCTTTTGGTGCATGTGAACACACAGAGGTTTACCCTGGTCTAAAATGCTTCTCATTTATTTTTTTTAAACATCTGTTGCAGTGGGCTTTAGTATTTTTTTAAATTTCTGCTTTAACATTACAAGTAAGTCTTCACGCTTGCAAGATGGGAATCAACGCTGTAGAGTTAAGATGTAAAGACTACATGGGCAATACATAAATTTGCTTTACTAACCTTTAGTGCATGCTGAAAGGTACATGTTGCTTACATCGGAGAAGGGTTTTCATGAGAATTTATTGCTGTGGAAACATCTGTTCTACTTGAGTTCCAAGCTGCACTTCTTTAGGAAAACACTTTGCTGAAGTTACAAGATGCATGATGATTTATGCTTCCAGCAACTTTTATTCCACTTAAGATATTACATGCATGTACATTATATCCATAAGTGTGCTTGGGATGGGGGGGGGGGGAATTCTTTATTCATTATTTCAAAACGGTGTTTAATGAAACTATGGGAGGGCTAAACATTTGGTCTTTGCTCACTGTAATTTTTTTTAATTCAGTTCCACCTAAGTTCTAATATTAAAAAAACCATCGACCAAACCGAACCAAAAAATCCAGCATCCTACATATTATGAACAAAACTTTGCCCACTTTAGCACGTTCTTACCCCAAGCAGCATCTAATGACAGCTGGATGGCTGAATCCTGATCTGTAAGTGATCCATGAGGATGTAAAGTTGAGTGTGCCATCATTATCTTTGTAATATTGTGGCCATATCTCCCTTTTGTTTTGGAAATTAATTCTACTCCATTCCTTGATAGTCAAAATCAGTTTTTACAGCGGCTTTGAATAAAAAATTGCAGAACACAAATAATCTGTTATAGATTTCACCCAGGATGACATCCCATGGCAAACTAAGCAAGACTCCTGTTTCTGATACAGTGTATGTGTAGTTAGTTCAGGTGACTGAAGTGGAAATGGTGCTTTCAAAACCAAGGCCCTTAGGATAACTTTTCTTCAATGTTCTGGAAATCTTTCTGTAGGTTCTTAAGGGTAAATCATGTCACCATACAGGAAGACACTGAAGTACACACCTACCTTTGATTCAGGAGAATCAGCTTTCCTGTGTGTGTAGCAGTAAATGTCCTCATTAGATGAATGAACAGCTTTGTAACTGGAGGGAATCTTTTTAAGGTATTTGGTTACCATGGGTAGTCAGAGCACGCCCTTTGTCTTAACTGCTGCTGAACAGCTAATGCAGACCTCTCGGCTCACATTTTTACAGCTAAATATGCTGCATGTTTGGCCTACATACTTTTGTTTTCAATTTTCTTACATGCATGTTTGTGTCAAGGAAGAATTTACTGCCTCTACAGCTGCAGTACTTTAGCAGCAACTTACAGCTAAACTGTTCTTTTCCTTCCTGGCGCAGTGCGGGTTCTTCCGGCGGTCCAGGTACGATGACAGTGTCCCCCGCTATCACGCTGTAAGGATTCGGAAAGAGGAGCGACAGATCAAAGATGACAAAAGCCAAGACCTTGAGACAAAACAGTGGTTCACCAAATGGAATGAAAATGAAAGTTATTCTTAGGCAAAAATGTTGCTTATCCACAGAGTTCAGCTAGAGGTTAAGGTTTTCATTCATGAAATACTGATGGAGTTAGACCTGTGAACACTACGGACATTTGCCATTTGATTGTAGATATTACTACTTATATTGAGGCTTTTATTTGCACAGTTAAAATGGCTTCAACAGACTTTGCCTTATTTAATTTCCACACTGCCTCCTCATCCCCCTTAAATCTAACCCACGCTTTAGAAAATACTATGCTGATCTGGGGTCTTTCCTGCAAAATAAGCAAAACCACTACATCAGATTTTGATCCTCCTGTGATCCTGACTTTATTCCTAGTTATTTAAGGAATGCATAATTAAGGTCAAGACCAGTTCTCCATTGTTCCCTCAATGCACAGTGCTTTATAAACACACAGTGGCCTTATCAGACTTTGTTCAAGTGTAACTGAAGACCTGGAAGTTTGCTTTAGTCATAACCTTTGCCTGCTGCAGTAGTTAGGGCTTAACAAAAAGCATCATCTTAAATTACACGTGCAATGGGTCATGTTGCTTGATTTTGGTTTGTTTTTTTTTTTTAAGATGAGATTGTGTGATTCATGCTCACAACAAATATACACAGGTTTTTTTTAAAGAGAGGCTTGAATATTAGATGTACTTTCTGTATATATATTTTTTAGTCATCTTTTTATTTATTTTTATTATAAATCATTGTCTTTGACTAACTGGTAGGCCAAAGACTACTGAATTTTTAAATCCATTGTTCTGGTTTTTGTATTTCTGTTTTTGAACTTCAAATTATGAGACCTGAGGCTTTCACTGCATTTTAATAAATCACTGAAGGTGCCAATGCTTTCTAAAATGTAAATATTTATGCAAATGATGTGTATGGGTGCTTTCTTTTCCTGATGCTTGTAACATCAGGTACTGTAGCATGATTTGTATATTACTGTGGACTGTTTATCAATTTGGACACCATGCTGAAGTAGTGTTTTAGATACCGTTTAGATAGCAAAAGTCCTTTGGAAACTTCTTTCCGGCTTTATTAGGACTTCCTGGTTGGCAAAAGGAATTGACTACTGCAACTGTTGTGTAGCACTTGAAAGAGGCTGTAGAGATGCCTTACTTACCTTAACTGTCAGGATCTGAGCTGCTCCATGTTGAGACTACTGAATCATCTTGAATACCTGAATGTTGATAAAAGTAGAACCATGTTATTAGTAATCTGGTAATTGTAGCATAACTGAGAAAATGATTTAAAGAGTTTACTTTTTTACCCATATTCTAAAGCCTTGGTACTATTTAAGAACAAAGATTTAGCTCACAGTTCTGTATTCCATGTGAAACAAAATTCTGCTCAAAAAGTATGCATGTTAATTGCTTGTAATATGAACTATGCAAAAACCTCTTGGTAGTTTTTCCCCTCATAGGGTAAAAACCTGCTAAGAGGGCAGTTGTCAAGTATCTTATTTTTACTGCTAACTTTGAATGTACCTTCTTGGAAGGTGTGGTTGCCTAAAAAGTTACCTTTAGTGTTAAGAAAGATAAGTCTATTAAACCAGATAATTTCAGTATGTTATGACCCTGACTTTATGAACACTTACATATTAATTCAGACGTTACTAATTTTTGAGCTTCTAGAATCCTAGCTTATTTGCTTAAAGGCTCAGCAGCATCAGAAGCCAGGCTAATCAGGGGCTAAGAAGCTTGAGAAATATCCCTGAATATAAAATCAGATTGTGGCCCTCATCGAAGAACATGAATGTCTTAGCAGTGTTAAAGTTCTTAAAAAGTAAGTCATGTCACGGGTATATTTTTATCTCAAACTTTTGTTTTACCAGCTGAGAATGCTACATCATTCCATGATTAGAAATTACCGTGGATATTTGTATAGATGTGTGAAATAAATTTTTTTTTGATGAAAGATGGTCTTGGTAATAGTGATTTTATCATACTTAACTGAGGTGGCCACAGCTCACAGTTCCCTAGAAGAACAGCTTGAAAGTGGCAGGCTTTCAACAAGCTGTCTCTCAGCATTGCCATAGCTCTCGCTGTCCTGCTCCATGCAAGGGGCGGATAAGGAGCAGCAGGAGATACGGCACAATCTCACTCACACTTGCAGGTTCTCTGCTGCTTGCTGCCCTTGCCAGCACCGGTAAGAGCCAGAGCACCCTTGCCAGCTCCACCGGGACACGGCTCCCCTCTCCTTGCTCCATGCTTGCACTCTGCTGCCCTGGGGCCCTTCCATGCAAGCAACCTCCTAAAAATTCTCTTAAATAGTGCCAGACAAGTATTTGAGTAAGTAGTGGAGATGGATGCATCCCTCAAAATTGGTCAAGGACTCTGCATACCTAGTTGTATTTAGCAGTGGAAATATGATATTGACAGTCCGTTTATATACAGGATATATGTATCTACAATTGCGGGGTAGTTTTGAGTCCACCAAAAAAGCTCTATGGAAAAGCCAAAATTATGCAGGGAAAAAAGCCCACCAAACCCATCAGACAAAATGTGGCTCCACCCTTAATGTGTCAGCCCTCACTGGATGCTTTGCTCATTGTTGCTGAAAGGCCTTTTGATGCAACAAAGCCTGAAGATAAACGTTAGCTGGATATATGCCAGGCCACTCTGTTGATGAGGCCAAGAAGCTTCCAGAACTAGAACCAGAAAATGCTGCTAGATCCTTCAGAGCATCTCAAAGGGTAAGACTTCAACCTGCTTTTATTAAACAATCACTCTCCTTTACATGATGGCCATAAACTTTGTCTACAAGAAGACAAAACATCAACTGGCAGAACAGTTAAATGGCTGATCACAGTAACTTTTGTACAAATTTATTGTAGTTGGCTTTATATGTATGCTCATAGATACCGTACACATAATAGTACTAGATGTAGTATATACAATATATACAGTGGTATAGCATTTTAATAGTGTATGTGTACAGAATGTATGCATATGTGTGATATATGTAACTTAGTGTTTGCTATATGCAACGTGTGATTAATAGCTATATAAAAATATACACACTCTATGTAGTCCAAGGTACAGAAATAGAATGTTGGTAAACTGTAATACCTTCCCATGTGTTTAACTGTTGCAGCACAGCAGACATACCTTATGAGAGAATACACCTTTCAATTTAAGGGACCACCACAGCTCTTTCAGGAGCCACTGGGGCAGTTTTTGTGGGCAGCAGCCATTGGGGAAGAGATGGTAGTCACAAAATCGTTACTGAGATGGTATTTTATTAGAAATTCGTTAAAAAAATTACAATCTGCTGAACGGACCGGAGCTGCGGCGGCAGCCTCCCCCCGCGGGCTCCAGAGACCTCTTGCTCAGTACCTCCTGCTTCTGTTCCCTCTGCCCACGAACGCCGGAAAAGTTACTTTTTAATTCCGTTTTTCGTGTTGAAAAGACCATTAAAAATGTTACAGGCACTCTGAAACTGCCTTCAATCTAAGCCATGCTTCGGGGAAGCGAACAAAGAGCCAGGAAACGGGCTCTGTTTGTCGGCGCCTCTGTAAACGCTCCGGCGGGACGCCGTGTCCGGGCGGCGCTGCGGGGAGGCCGCTCCCGCTCCCCGGAGAGCCGCGGTGGCTCCGCCCGGGTGAGTTTCATCCTCCAGACACCCCCGAGCCGCGCTCGGTTCGCAGCTCCGTAGGGAAGGCACGAGCTCTGCAGACGCAGGCCCCGGACACCATTTCCTGCTCCCGGCTCCTTTCCGGGGCTGAAGGCTCCAATGCCGTTCCCTCCCGGGCTCTGCGCGGGATTTTCAACAGCCCCGGCGGCTCCGGGCTGGGAGGTGGGAGCCACAAGCGCTGTGTGCATTTTAAACCTTTCCTCTATTTGTTTTCGGTATTTTCTCCCTTTTGCTACATGCAGTCTTTAGAGGTTCAGTATTATTAAATTTAGACAACGTTTTATTCCAGTTTTATATAGATCACAGGTGTTGTATTCAGTATCAACAGCGATTCACTTTGAGTTTTCTTAAGTGTACCTTCTGTTTTACTGAGGTAATAATTGAGTTACATTTTATTAATATAAACTGCTTTTAGGGCAAAGTTCTATTGAGTTCATTTTGTTACACTTTATCACTGTCAAAATTAGTTTATACCAGGTTTGAGTGTTATTCCATCTGAGTTATTACAGTTTTTACTAGTAAGTTGTTCAGTGTTTTCTTTTGTTTCATTTTACTCTTATAGATAGATACAGGAATGTTTGGGAAATATTATCTCAACTTTTTCAGATAGCTACAACTGATATATGTTTAGGAGAAAAAGTTACAGATGACATCATTCCTGATAAGTCACAGCTGTGTTACGAGCAGGATAAAAGAATGGATTAGCTAATCAGGGGAAGATCTTGAGGAAAAAGGAACGGTTTGGGAAGACTAGAGGACTGACCAAATGGGAGAAACACTTACTGCTGTGAGGAATCTGCTGTGAGGTCAGTTCTGGGTCTGCAGCTGGGCCCTGCAGTGAGTTTCCAGTCACAGCCGAGCTAGGTGAAAGCCTACGGTTAGAGGCAGCAAGGAAATACTGGCAGTCATATTCTTGTAGGAAATAACCAGCAGCCAGAGTCTGCAAAACTGTAGGGTTCCTACAGTGGGAGCTTGCTGCAGTCAAAAGTCAGTGAGTAGTTAAGATCAGGATGGCTGAATTATAAAGAATAAACCAGGACCTTTTCACGTTATTGGACAAGAGTCTGTGGCTTGACCCACCTCCATCTGAAACGTGAGGTCTGCTGTAACAATATTAATTATGTAGGGTGAACTTACTGATATGATAATAGGCGTTATTCATAATGTCTTATAGCCAGCTTTTTATGTACTTTACCACCTCTTTGTGTAATTATCTACAAGACACGTGTCATTCCAGGATCCTATTTTGTTCTCTAGCTGCTTATCCATCTCTTAGACCAGGCTGCCTCTCTAGCCAGCCTCTGCATTGGCTCCGTGGTTTCACCCACTGCTGTCTCATGATTTTAAAGTATTTTTCAGAATTCCAAGAAACAGTATCTGAGCTTTGTGGAAAGCCTCCTGTGAACTGATGGTATGGTGACCTTTACTCCCAGTAATCAGATGAAGTCCCAGTTCTTGTAACAGAAGCCCTCCAACAGTTTGCTATGTTTAAAGCATCCCTATCCTGAGGGAATTTCAGAGGAGACAGCTATTAGATGGTTCAATTAGTCTTTCACCCCAAGAATCTTAAGAGCCTTGTTTTAAAATATGTCTAGGGAATTCTCTCCCAGTTAGAGCTTAGGTGATGGCCAGGCCTTAGCTCTACCTGGATGAGGAAATTGCCAACAGACCCAGGTGTTTTCTGCATCAAAACAATATTCAAGATGCTTTGACTTAACAATTTGAACTGATTGATATGACAGCTGGACCTATTTTTGAAGTGAGCATGGGAATCATTTTCTAGAGATGATTATCCAATTCTTCACTGATTTGAGGTTTACCAGCTGTTTGCAGACTCTGGGATGATGGTACAGTATTTCAGAGATTGCTAAGTACCTAATTTTACATGTGTTATTAATTATGTCTGTTATCTGAAATATTCCTGATTGTTGTATCTGAATAATTTCTGACTGCTGTAAGTTTTTGGTTTCACTACATAGATTGTTCTGTTTGGATGTTCCCTTCATACTCATAATAAAAGAGATGCATCTCATTTTTAAAAAACTAAGAAGAAGGGGAACTTAATGCCTTAAGAATGTTCAAATAATGCAATATGTACATTAAAGATTAAGACAACAAATCCTTTTGAATAATGCCATATTTACATTAAAAATTTGGAAAAAAGATCATTAAATTGAAATCCCAATTGAGTGTAGAACAACAAAGCCTAATTAATTCATTAACTTAAAGAGAAGATATGCATGTGTTTTTATCATCAATGGGTTAAAAGTAGTCATCTATTCATTTGATCAGACAGCAACTGCCTCTGAGAAAATGAGGCCCAGTGAGGAGAGAAATGACTCCACTACCACGCAGCCTTTGTAATCAGAACAGGAGCAAAAGTAGTACTGCCAGAGCAGGGCTGTGTCTGGAGACTTACAGAGGAAACTTGTCAACAAAAGCCTTTGGCCATCATCATGGTATAGTGTTCCTACTAACCTCCTTCAGCTATTCCCTCTTCCAGGCTCCCAAAAAGACATTCAGTGATGTTAAGGATCAACATTTCCAGATAATGGACTTTCTCCTGAGTCTCAACTATTTGGACTTTAAAACAATGGTCATTTACCTCAATTTCCTCTAGAGACATTGGACATTATTTTTATTTTTCTCATGCTGCGAGCCCCTGTGTCAGTGACATGATTGGATTTAATAAGTTTTGTTGACTGTCATCAGTTTTTTATGTATCTTGTCCCGTATTTAATGGATCACCGGTACTAGCCTTAATAAGATGCAAATTGCTTTAACATCAGAACATATGAGCTTTTTTAAATTGATAAAAAAGGAGGAGATGTTGTTACAGGTAGAAGAATTATAAAAGAAAGGCCTTATAAAATCAGGCCTGCTCTACTAAATTCATAGCTAGCCTGTTATCTCTTCTAAGTTAATCAATTTGCAGGTTCCCATGTGAAAACAATCTTGGTAATAAAGGTTCCTTAACACAACAGCTTATTCTTGGGTTGAAAAATAAGTGGATCTGCGTAAACAATAGGATCTGTTCCATGAGAACCCATAAAGGAAAAATGTAAACAACCTGAATCTTGGCACATACACACAAATCCCCTTCTGACCAATAAATGAAGTGGTAAAACTACCAGCCAATAGGTGTTGCACACAAGGTCTGTGAAAACTGTATAAAATAAATCATGTGAATAAAGAATTGCCTTTTCCCACATGAAGAAAATAGAGTCTCGGCTAACTTACTGTAATAACTTCTCCCAGCACAGGGCAGGCAAGTGTGTCAGCAGTTGGTTTGTAGAAGGCAGGAGACCAAGCTGTGACAAAACAACCAGGCAACTGCAACTCGTGCTCTGAGCCAGCACAGGCCTGTGGACGTGCTGGGACGTGCCAAAGCTGCCTCACCAGACAGCAGAGCTGTGTGGCACAAGAAGAGTGGGAGGAGTGTGTTTCCCAATAACAATTGTGTAATCATATCCAGTTGCTTTAGGTTTTTTTATCCCAGTCCTCAGACATATTTCAATGTCTCTATTTCCAGGCCCCAGAGTCATAATTCTTACTATATGCCTTTTACAGGCTCATAAACCTTGCTGAGTCCTAGCCTTGTGAAAAAAACACGGCAAAACTCCTTATTCCAAAACACTGCTGCTGTAATGGGCTTTAAACCCCAGTCACGGTGTGACATTGTCACTATGAAGGGCTTGGGGACCTGCAGTTTGCATTTTTCATGTTTCAAGAAAGACCCCTTTCTTTTCTAGCTCTGCAAAAATGGTTGTTTGCAAGCAGCACCTCTTCAGGGCCATGCCTGCCTCAAATATCCCAGAAAACACAGAGAATGGATTTTTGCAAGGGGAGGTATCCTTGCTGCTGCAGACCAAGATAAATTCCCCTCATCACTGATACACAATGCTAACTATGTATTTTATCCCTCAATCCCAGTGTCTTGAAGGGATGGGGAAGGAAGGGACAAAAAGTCCAATATTTTTGCTAGGAACCTATGAAATAATGCAACTGGTAAGTTGATTAAAAGAAATGTTTTCAGGACACTGCTTGGTTTCTTGACGTGGAGGGGTACAACAGTACCCCAGTACAGAGCTGAGAAGGCATCACTGCCAGCCTGCTCACGAGGCACTCTGACTGATTCTGGCTTAGCAGGGAGGAACAACACAAAAACAGCCACCCTGCACCTGAGCACAGATCCACCCAGACCAGCATCCCACCTCTGACAGCTGCTGAGAGATGCCCACAATGTCCACAAAATACTTGGCTGTTCCTGTTCCCCAAAAATGTTAATGGCTAACTTCAGTAGCTGTGTAGTATATTTTTCCTGTAGTATATTTTTCCTGTATATATTTCCTAAGAGGATCTCGAATTGCCAGAGACCCATAAGGGACATAGCTCCTCACAGGACTACCTAAAGCTAAACTGCATGACTAAGAGCATCCATGATAATCCTAAAATTTCTCCAGCTGCCTCCTGATCTTGAATCACAAAGCTCCACATGGCAAAAATTCACCAACTCCACAGCTTAATTATACACTGGATAAAATTAAACCCATCTGTTCTTAAATCTGCTTTAGTTTGATAACTCTTACAGAAATCTCTCCATATTTTTGACCACATTTTTATGTATTTTTATTTCTACCTCTAAAGAGACCAAAGCCACATAAACCAATGTAACCATAAGGATTTGTCTAGTATTGCAAAAGCTCAACCTACCCACAAAAACCTAAGAATGGAAACAAACCTTAGAACAACAAACAATTTGTGCAGGTTAAGTACACAAGCTGAAAGAGACATGGCTAGATAGGCCAGGTGACTGCAGGCATTGCAGCCAATATATAAACCACTGAAAGAAAAGAAATATTCTAAGGATATTCATATGTGGCAACTTAAGCTTTTTTTCTTAATCTGAGCTGTACCTACTTTGGAGAACTTTAAAGAAAAGGAAAAAAGCACTAGTACATGCAGCACCCAAGAACTGATGAATTCCAGTGTCACCTTAACAAACAAGGAAGTCTTTCTATGTAAGACCCTGCAATGTTAAAACTTAAAAAAATAAATTAAACTGAAGTTCAAATAAATGTTGTATTTTCAGTTCTTTTGAAGTCTGAACTGATTTGTCCCATTTAAATTATTGATCCCGATGTATTAGAATTTCAACCACACCAATAAGCATGAATATGAGTGGGAAAAATGCAAAATAACAAAAATATTACATTTCTCCTTTTTGGTTTGCATAAAAATCTACAGAAATTAGTATATTAGAGCTCTGGCCAGTGTCACACTGGATCATATCAGAGCAAGCCCCTAGAAAATCACCAACAGAAAAACAGGTTTTAGGGGAGAAAGAGCATTCAAAATTTTCTCCAATATTCTAACAGAACATGTTGACATGGATCAGGATCTGATCAATTGTTTAAACAAGACCAGGAAAATACCATTAGGTAAATAGTTCTCTGAACACAGCATTTAAAGAATCATCCACCATTCTTTTAGCCACAGTTACTTCTGTGCCTGCTCATCCTGCACACTTCCTGAGAAAAGTGCTCACTGTTTACGTGACTGTGCACGGTCTCTAGCTCACAATGCACAATCACCTATTTAACCTCTGGCAGCCTTTGCCACGTCCTGTGGCAGCAGGGGACTGCTGTCCAAAGATAACTTTAGGCAGAAGGCCAGTTTTTAAGGCATGTCTGTAAAGCTGGAACACAAAACAACAAAACAGTAATGTATACATCTAAAGAATGAAGCCAATCCAGAGCCAGCATAAGAAATTGGAACAGTTTACAAAGACTCCATGTACTGCTTGTAGGCACTGCTTTAAACTAGTGCTGGCTCACAGCTGAGAGACCATCATAAAATGGTTTTGAGCACAGCAGTTCTCAAGTACAAGTCTCAAAATCTTACAAACTTGAGCAGCATGAGCTACTCTGTGGCATTCCTGGAGTGGCCTACAAGCAGCAATAGGCAAAACCTGCCAACAAACTGTATTTATAGAAGTCTTGCAGAGACAGACAAGCTGCCTGTTTGCCCAGTTAGCCACCACTCCCTGGCCAGAGCAGAACGAGCCAGTTTTCAGCAGAAAGATTAAGGTACGGTTGGATTACAAACCAGATGAGAAAAGCTGCTTCATTCTCTACCATGGGTGCAGTTACTGCTCAGGAAACTGCATCTGGGGGCTGGCTGAATCAAATGTTTTCTGTATTTCAATGCAACATTAAAAAGAGGTAAGACAACCTTAAATGGGGGCAATCCAACAAAGCACGGAAGGGATTGATGTGATTGCTGTATCAAAACTGCTCTAGTGGATGCCACAGGATATCTACCCTCACCAGCATGCCATAGACAAGTCACAGGTACAAGGTTTGCTCAGAGGAAACCAAACAATATTGAAAGTTGATTCAATAAATTTATGGGGCGAATACAAGTATCCACAATAAAAAAAGCAAATGAATGCAGAGCATAATCCACTGCTGATATTGTTGTTTTCTCTTTTCAGGAATGGCACGGGGAATAATGCCAGCACAGGTCCAGTGGAGATCAGGTTAGCCATCAAAGGATTGCTTATCCTTCTCACAGGAGCAACCACTGCCAGCATGAACCAAATTTGATTCACACAACAAAAAGTTCCCCACAGGCTGGACACCCTCACTTCTTTATTTTAATCAATATGGTAACTATAGTACATTCCATACTACATATGTTCCTGCACTGTGGGTACAATCTACTATTAACAGCAATTATAAGGGAATGAGGGCACCTTGCCCCTGAAATGCAAAAGGTAAATTGGGATAATGCTTCTTATTGAACAGTATTTCAGTACGGTGTAGTGTGGAGAATAACTTGATGGATGGCACTGTTGCAGAGGCCTTCCTAATACATATTAATAACATTTAACAAAACCATAATAATTAGGTAAGTAAAAATGTCCCTCAAATTACAACTGGAACATAGCATTAACCTGTTGATAGAGAAGCAAGAGGTGACCACGTTGTCACTCTATGGAGCTCCATGAACTGACTTCAGGGATGGGGGAATTGTGATGGTGCATTCCCTCCCAGGCCTCCTCAGGCCTGCTCTGGGAATTCAGGAGTTACCTCCCCCAGCTGCAGTGCAAATGAAGCAGCACCATTGTTACTGGACTTTTCTCCCAAAAAAATCTCCAGTAGTTACAGACTTGGTTTATGACTAAAATGGAAACATATTTTTGACTAAAGCCAAGCATCTCCTGACCCCATAAAGAGCAGTGCCAAGAGAGGTCCTTTGAACCCTCCCAAACCCCCCAGCAGGCTGTGACCTGCACCTCTCCAGGTGGGACACCACCTGCAGCTCATGAACCCTCAAATCTGCCATACTGGAAAGACCATCCCCTTGCAGCCTTTCAGGAGCAATTCTTGCCTGTTGAAATGTAAATGGATTTGACGTATTCCACTGAACTCAAGGGGAACTTTTTGTAGTAGCTTTGCACACAGGTATAGGTGTACACACCTCTGTGCCTGTGGGTGAATTATGGCCTATGTAGTAACTAACAGAGCGAGCCTTGCCTTCCAACTCTGCTAGGGCATGAGGTTAAACTCATATCAAATACTAAATTATTAAAGCAAGTATGCTTACCAAAACAAAGGTAGAAATTATGGAAAAAATCATATTATCTGAAACTACTAAGTGCTTGCTTGACATAAGTAGCTAGAATTGTTATAGCAAGCTGAGCTATATGGCTATATTGCATAAGTCAAAGATGGAACACAGTGAAACCTGGAACTAACAGCCTAAACATTATTAGTAGTTAGAATAGACAAAACCGTAATTTAAATATTACTCAAGAATTAACAGCTCGAGCAACCATATTATAACATGGACTACAGAATTGACTGAAACTACCACAGAAACAAACCTAAGAGGATGTGAAGATGACCATGGAGCAAACACTTGGTAACAAAACAGCAAAGCAATAAAGGTCAAGAAAGGCCCAGACTTTAATACGGCTATTGATCCACAGTGCTGCATGGAGAGTTTAGATTGCAATAATAATTGCCCAGGAATATCTTTGTCTAGGGTCCTCTCTTTTGAGGCACCTAGCTCAAGCTACCAGGTATCAAAATTTACCTGTACCAATAGATCTGATGGAGATGAGAGCCTAGTGTCAAAAGTGTCTTTAACATCTATACTGCAGTAAGTTTATCAAAATGCTTATAATCACTCTTAATAGTTTTTTTTTTTTTTTAAAGTATTCTAGATATTTCTACCAGAGCAGGACAATAAACCATCCAATACAGAGTTTGGTGCCTCCTCACAGGTTGCATTTTAATAGGCAGTAAAGTGACACACGGTCCAAGTGCTTTTCTACCAATACAGACACATATTGTGCTCACTGCTGACCGATCAGGAGTACATCTGTAAAGACAGAAGCCCTATTCGCCCTCTGTGTTTTTTGTTTGATCATCTTTTGTTTGGTATCTGAAAGAAACCCCGGCCCACTCCGCAGCTGGGCAGACACAGGTGCCATAGCGAGAATACACACGGTTGGCTGTTTAAGACCGGCCGACGGCCTCGGGTGAGGCTCTGCCCTCCCGCCGGCAGTTCTGTGACTTTCTGGTTTCCCATTCCAGCCCGCGGGTCACGGGCATCTCTCGGCCTGGCCGCGACCCGTGCGATCCCGGACCCCGCACCCACCGCTCCTCCGGCCCCCTCAAGGCTCCCCGCCCGTGGGTGGGGCGCACCCGCAGCCCTTCGCCGGGCAGGCGGCGGCACCGACACCCGTAACGCCGCGTACCTCTCCGTGGCCGGGCTCCTGCATGAAGCGAGCACCGCTTTCTCCCGTCGGGCCCCCAAAGCTCCAGGGACAGCTCAGCCTCAGCTGCCGCGCAGCTCCGGGCACACCCGCCCCGCTCCCTCAGAGCCGCCCTCTCCTCCGCCCCGCGGCGCTGCGGGGCTGGGCCGGGCGGAGACACCCACCTCCCTCCGGCACCTCCTCCCGGCGGCGCGGCGGAGGCGGCCGCGGCCTGGGCAGGGGCCGGGGGAGCGGCGCGGCGGGAAATGGCGGCCGGGCCGGGCTGAGCAAAGGGGTCGGAGCTGCATCATGAGGCTGCTACGCGCCCTTCTGCGCGGCGCTGCCCCAGGCAGCGCCTCCGCGGGCAACATCCCGCAGCAGGTGGACTTCTACTCACGCTTCTCCCCCTCGCCGCTCTCCATGAAGCAGTTTCTGGACTTCGGTGAGTCCCCGCCGAGCCGCCCTTGACCGCTGCCCCTCCTCCCACAGGTGCCTGTGAGAAGCGGGACGGCCACGACCCCTCACCCCGTCAGCGCTGCCCGGCTGTTCTTATTTGTTAAACGCTGTGCTTTCTGGCAGAACACGGCTCTGCTTCCTTCTGGGGCAAGGGAGCCTAGTTGGCTCATTCCCAGAGACCGTAACTATGACAAGGTTGAAATTTAGCTGAAAACTCCAGTTTTTGGGACCACCAGGGTAGTTGGGTGTTTTCCTGCAGAACCCGCCGTGTTGGGGAGAGGGTGGAACAGCTGTGACAACTGGTAGCGTTAGAGCAGTGACTCAGGCAGGTGAGACTGGTTAAGGCTTTTGCTAAGCACATGCAGCCTTTTAAAGGCATCTTCCAAACACATGGAGCGTCCGCCTCAGCTGGCAGTGAGGGGCTGGAACAGTCATCACTTCTCAGTCACTTGCCTGTACCCTACAGAAACATCCTTCCCAAATGTTGCTGTTTTAGAAGGTGTATGAGAGAACGAACAGGATGCAGACACCAAGAGCCATCCTGGAGGATTTGGAATTTAGTCTTGAATATGAGTAAATCAGTAACAGGATACGCAGGCTTACACTCAGTACTAAAACCACTCCTAAGGCTTCCAGGTTTGACTGTCAGCTTGGAAACAAAAGGGATCACAGGAATGTTCTATTCTGCTTCAAAGCAGAGACCACATAGAGAAAGGTTGTGTAAGTCACACTGAGAAACATTTCAAAACCTGAGGTTGGAGCCATTGGTTCTCGTTCTGTTTCTGTATCCAAGGCACTTTGGTGTGCATACACGTTTGTACGTTACATATTTAACCAGTTAATAGTTTCATGATTTTTTATAGTTTTGCTAGTAAAACCTTAGTAAGAACTAATCCTAGAACCCCAAACTTTGTGTAAGCAAGAAGACTTACAAAGAGGCTTTCTCACAGTTATCTGCTGTCACTTCATCCATCTATTCAACGTTGTGCTTGCGGCGATAAAATGTATCTGACATTTAAAACTCCAGATTCCTACAAGAACTCTACCATATGTTCTGTTGCTACTGTATATTTAAGCAAAGAATCTTGCAATTTAGAATTTGCTTTGAGCTGTATTATTTTACCACTACTGATAAAATGCTTACCATGAAATCAGTATTTTCAATGCACACTACTTCTTTGTGTCAAAAGACAGGCTACTTTTTTGCTCTTAGTACCTGAACAGAAGGTAAAAATAATCTTGGAAACTTCTGCAATATTTTTTCCTCTCTTTTGCTTAAGAATTTAATCACAGAGAGTAAAAACTAATAACAGAAATAAAAAAGTGTGCAAGACAGAGACAGTATTTGTCTGTAAGACATTCTGTACCCATTATAATCTGATGGTGTTTTCATTAAGGATTTTTTTTTTTTTTGGGTCCTTTTCCAAGAGTGAGAGCAGTCAAAGAGGAAATAATAAAATCTGGTAAAACTAACTTTAAAAAATGAAATATTGTATAAGCAAATTTAGGTCTGTTCTCGGGTTATAAGACCATGGTATTTTCTGTAGGAGTTTTAACCATTTTTGCCTAGATATAGGCTGTAACTGCACAGGGGAAGAGAGTCATTTGCCTGTTCAACTTACCTGTCCTATAGTGCCTTCCATATTTGACCCAAGATTGCAAAGACAAGGCCTTCATATAGAAAAACTGTTTTTTGAAATTTAATTTTTTGAGTATATGAGGCATTTAAAGATTATAAAGATTTGTTCTTGGAAGTCTACCCAAGAAAAGGGAAAGGCCAGTAACAGTCATGCCTGAAATGTAATCTGACTAGGGAGAGGAATGAAGGGTTTCTAGGCAGAGGTCGTGTAGACAGTGCAAAATGCTGGTAAGTGCCATTGTGGAGGAATTTCTTGTAACTTACTCTTTTTTATCAACTGACATTCTTTCATCCGCGTAGTTTATTATTTGTCTGAGTCTGCATGCTTTAAACTGCTCTACTTCAATTTGGTGAAGAGTTTTCATGTTTAAGGCACTCCCAGCTTCCTTTTTTCTTTCCTCATCCCCTCCTTTAATCTTCTTCCCCAACTTCCCCATGCCAAATGGAAGGAGTGAACTGAGCAGTAACACAGGAGTTAATTTTTGGGAGATACCTGTTTTGAAACAGCAGACCTGAAGTATGCACTTCACTGCAGCAGATGGGCAGGTTAGGAAGTTCAGATGCTGTTTGTGACAGTCTTTAAGTCTAGCTGGGAATGAAGCACAGCATTTCTTAGTCTCTTCCCCACGCTGTATCCTCCTTTCTCGCCTAGGAAGACAAGCTTTGTGGGAGTAAAAGCAGGTCTTGATTTTAATAACCACATTTAATTGCCACCCCCACAGATGACACTTGTTCTTACAAAAGGACAGGTCGGTTATCAAAAGAGGCAGTATTTTCACTTCTAGCTTTTAAAAATGTAAAAAATTTAAATGTATCAGCATTCTAATGGCTAAGCAGAGTAGCTGTCCTACTTTTGCTTCTTTCTCACTGTTCATGTGAATTCATTCACCTGACTTCTGTTCCTGTAAGACTGAATTTAAACTACAACAGATTTAATTGAAAGCGAGATCAATGTTACTGATTTTATTTTCTGAAAGCGTTTGAGGACGACTTATGATAATTCACTAAGGTCAGTGCTGAAAAGCAGGGTGTATAGGACTATGATACTTTCTCAAGCATCCTTCTCATATTTAGTTTTCGATGCTGGTTTCATCTACTTCTCTGACATGCTCAGAATGACATACTGTTTGATCAGTGCTGGTTAGAGTCAATGTTTGCTGCAAATAAAATGAACAATATGCATGGATAGAAGCCATATTTAAAGTTGAACAGCATACGTCTGTTATCTGTTGCATTAGGCTCTGTTTATATATTGAAGATTCTCATTACAACAGGAAGGTTTCAGTATGTGATAAATTTTGAAATGCAACTGGGCTGCGGCCGTGAAAGAAACACTGCCTTACCAGCCTGAGTCAGCTTTGAAATCAAGGTATAGGCCTCTTCTGCATGAAAGTTTGTGTAGTTCTCTGCCAGAAGTATTGACTTAATTCTGATGTCATATTGGTCTTAGGATCTGAAAATGCTTGTGAAAAGACTTCATTTATGTTTCTGCGACAAGAGTTGCCTGTGAGATTGGCAAACATAATGAAGGAAATAAGCTTGCTTCCAGACAACCTCCTCAGAACACCTTCAGTTCAGCTGGTGCAGAGCTGGTAAGAACAGTGACATTCCATTCCTTGAAGGGTGACCTTCTGCATATACACAGGTTGGAGGAATTCACTCTCTTCTACTGAAAAGACATTCGCAGGCTTGTTACATGAACACCACTTATTTATACTGAGATGTTACATAGACAAGTGTGACCAGAAACTAAATTTACAGATGTGGGGAAAAAAAACCAAAACATTTAGGAGCATTGGAGAACCCACAAAGGGAATTATAAGTCATTAAGTATTGCATATACTCATGTATGAGGAATAATTTATTTTTTTAATCAAAAATCCACCAGAACAGTGTTTAATAAGGAACTTTCCTAAAAGTGAAGAAGCTAGTTGAAGAAAACAACAGAAGCAGACTAAGGCAAAAAATGTTTGCAAAACATAGCAGAAACCATTTACAAGACAGGTTATTGCAGACTGAGAGTAAATGTGTAGAAAATATGAAGAAAAAGTAATAGGAAGTTCCCAAAGGCAAAACATAATAGAGAGAACATGAAGGTATTAAAGTAAAAACATTATTTGAAAAGTAAAGTTTGCTTCCAAGTAAACAACTTAGGCATAAACTTTTTAAAGATGAAAGCAAAACAAAGAGATTGCTTGGCAACTGCTAAAGGCACAAGGATTCCTGTAAAGGCTTTTAAAGTTATCTGCGAAAATCTGTCAGTAAGTGGGACTGACCAGATGACTGAATATGAAAAGAGCTATCAATGAAGATGAAGGCTCTTAATGAAACAGAAATGCTTGCATTCTCATGATACCAGATGACACTGATCAAATGGGAAATTAATTCTATTTGGGCAAATGCAAAATAGAACACAGGGAAGAACCTCCTCTCCCTGTGTGCTTGCTTCCTCACAATGGAAAATGAAATTTTGATGCTACTGGGAATATTTTTCTGGATATGTCAGTTGATGGCAAGAAGGAAAACAGTGTTAGGAACTAAATAACAAATGGGGAAGAGTATAATTGTACCACTGTGTTAGCCCATTATTCCCCTGAATTGCATGCAGCTCCATCCTGAACAGAAAAGACCAAGAGGGATAATCAGAGGGTTGGAACAATTTCTACGTGAGGAGAAACCAAATAGAATTCTTCAGCTTGGAAAATACGTATCTAAGGAAAGGGATGGCAGAAATACTTAAATCATGAACAAATGGAAAAATTTTTCTACTAACAGGAACGCACTGAGGCTGCAAATAAGTGATCACCTACTGGGTTTAAACCACAAAGATGATATTTTATGCATTCTAATCAAACTGTGGAATTTATTGCTCTGGAAATTTTGGAAGAAAACGTCATAAATAAATTCAAAGGAATCTAACAAAACTCACAGGGAGACAGGTAGAATGATTTGGAAACAAGCAACATTGGAAGACCACAAATTGCTAACCAGAGAGATCTGGGGAGGCATATTAGAATTGATCTTCATCCTGTTTGTTTCATTGAAAGGTATGTCCAAAGTCTTCAGGAGATTCTTGACTTCAAGGACAAAAGCTCAGAAGATTCAGGGGCTATTCACAGGTAAGGCTTTGCTGTCACGTATTACATCTTGTTAATATTGTATAGAACAACTGGCAAGAAAACAATAGCTGAAAAAACATTTCCTATCTCAAATCTTTACAGAAGAACTGCAGCAATGTCATTCCCTAAAAGGAGGGTACATTAAAACAGCAAATTAAACACTGTAGCATAATGTCATTTTGTAGAATGCCCTGGTCAGTGCTGGCAGACCGTAAGTGCCATTTGACAGGCACTTATGGTCTTGAACAGGATTGTTCAGCATGAAGACAGTTGTCACAGTTTTCTCTTTCTCTTGGTTGATACCAAGATAATTACATCTTGATATCTTTATTTATTATCTTTATTTATTATCTTGATTCTTGGCAGCATCAAGATAATAAATAAATAAATAATAATTTTATAAGTAGTCAAAATAGTGGATTACTGATTGTTTCAACACTAGTCACCTGAAATACACTGTGAAAACTGACCTGCCTTCTTACTGCAGTAGGCAGACGTGTGGTATTTTTGTATGTAAGTCTTCATTTCTGTAGGCAGACACTCTGTTTGCCAGAGTATTAAATTCCCTTGAAAGTGAAATACTAACAATGTATTAATTTTAGTTTTACAGATACTGTGATAAAAATCCGGAATCGCCACAATGATGTAATTCCTACGATGGCTCAAGGAGTAATAGAATACAAGGAGAGCTTTGGCATTGATCCAGTGACCTCACAGAACGTGCAGTATTTTTTAGACCGCTTCTACATGAGTCGCATTTCAATCAGAATGCTCCTTAATCAGCACTGTAAGTTCCAGTGTTGAAAGGAGGGGAAATGAAATCTGTACCATGTCAACTGTGTTTTCCTTTAAGTGCTTAATATATATTAAAGTGCCACTTAGGAGTATACTATTTGCCTTGCTATTTATATCTCATTCTTAATACAATTCCTAAAATAGTTATTAATAGTAGGCTTTTCAGTATGGTGAGGACTGAAATTAGATTGCCTATAAATATTTACCAAAACTGAAGACACAAACTAAAATTACAAAGTTATGCTGGATATTAAATGATGTTTTCTTTTTTGGCAGCTTTACTGTTTGGTGGGAAAATTAATCCAGCTCATCCAAAACACATTGGAAGCATCGATCCTAACTGCAATGTTGTTGAAGTTATTAGAGGTAAATTCAGATGATAAGAACAAGAATCCTGAAAACTTAAATGAATGTCTATACTAAGAGCAAATGCACATCCTGGTATGCATGTATTGTTTTGTTCTTTCCTACCTGGAGCAGAAGTTTTATTTGACATGAAATACGATTTTGTTTCTTTTTCCTATAAATGCATTTTTTCTGAAGAAATACAGATCTCCCTGGCAGTGCATAGTAGTTTCAAATTCTGGGGTTTTTTCAGCAGACTCTAAAGAAGTGGGATGGGGAAATGTAACTTCCTGTGTTTTTTATTATAGACGGCTATGAAAATGCCAAGAGACTTTGTGATTTATATTACATGAGCTCTCCAGAACTTGTCCTTGAAGAGTTGAATGGTAAGTGAATGTACACAAGGGGTGCTCTTGAACATCATGCATGATGGCTTCTTCTTAAGGAGCTGGGGGTGAAATGTTCTGCTTTTCATATAGTTCATGTGTTCTCTCTATCTACTGCCATAAATTGGGTTTAAGTCTCACAGAATGCTTTCCCCATTCCTCCCTTTAATGAGAAAACTGACATGAGTAGTTGTTTTTGATTCTACATCTGTTGATGTAACAAATTTAGCAGGCTCTCTCCCTTGCTAAGATTTCATGTGTCTTCACCTGACATTACTGCATCTCGCCCTCACTGCATTTCTTGCAACACAATAAAGATTTATACAAGACATTCCATTGAATCTTCTTGATACCTATGAAGTTATTTGAGAGCAACTATGATATGCCCTAGTCAGTGATCCCATAGTGGGTTTTAAGATTAATTTCTAAAGCAGCAAGCAACATTTGAAAATCTCGATTATGACTTTTGATCACCATACAGTTTTTCAAACTATTTCTGTTTAGATTTTTCTTCTGGAAATTTAACAATACAGATTTACATTTTTAATTACTGTGGGAATGAATAAAATACATCTCATTTGCTATTTAGTTATTTAGACTCTCTTCTCTGCAGCTAAGTCACCAGGACAGCCCATGCAAGTGGTGTATGTGCCATCACATCTTTACCACATGATTTTTGAACTTTTCAAGGTCTGTGCACTTACCATTAATTACACAGTTCTTTTATTCATCTTTGTTTACTGAGATTGTATTGCTTTGACTTTTTGAACCGATTCTAGATGACAGTGTGTTTTTGCAAGTACAAACTTCTTGCCATTTGACTGCAGCAACACAGCTACCCTGTAGTATTAGAGAAACAGTAATTGCATAGAAAACGAACAGCTTTGGAAGATGTTTAACTAGCCACTGAATTCCTTCTGAACAGACAGCTTAAATCTTAAAATGTATGAAGACATTAGTTAATAAAGCAAGTGAGAATAAGATATCCCATAAATTGTGTATCTTCAAATCTGGCAAAATGTTTAACGGGTCCTATAGAGCTTTCCTCAAGCAGTTTAGTCCTAGACTTTTCCTGGACTTTGTGTCATATTGCCTGTACTATGTGCATCATAAAGAATTCTAGAACACAAAACACTGTACATTAAACTATTCATGTTTCCTTTAAAAAAGATTTTTAAGTCTCTGTATTCTAATAAACTAAATATATACTCATTCTGAATAAACCAGGAATATCAAAAACCTCATTTTAAAGCATTATACATTTGTTGTGTTTCTTAAATACGTGGTAAAAATAACTGCTCAGTTGACATTTTAAATAATATACAAAGTGAATAGGATTTAAGTTGTACTTGAAAATTACAGAATGCAATGAGAGCCACCATGGAACACAATGCTGATCGATGCATTTATCCTGCAATTCATGTACACATCACGTTGGGAAATGAGGATTTAACTGTGAAGGTACTAATTTTTTTTACTATTCTGAAGGTTATTTTGAGTAGGGTTTTTTTTCCTGTCATGAGCAGCATATTAGTAACCTGAGCTGGTGATCTGGTTCCATCAATAGATGGTATGTGATGATGTGTGTAAGTAAAAAACCCTTATGGAATTTCACACACTGCCTCATAAAGAGGCTGCAGTCACACTGAGAGCTCTGCAGTGGCATCCTGTACTTCCTCGTGTCTTGCCTTGTCTAGCTTAGAAGCAACCATGACCAAAAATGAAGTAGCATCTTTATACAATGGTAACATCAACATTTTCCAGGTGACAAAGACAGAGCTATACAAGTGTGAAATAACTGAAGAAAGGGAAATGTATATTCCACACAAAAAAACCCTCCTGAAGTACAGTTTGCAGTTTCTTCTTTTTCTGTACAACATTTACGTTTGATTTCAAAGACCAACTGCAAGCACTGGGTTTTTCATAGGTCTAACTATACTGTAGTAAAACAACTCCTTTGACTTACTCCTTCAATAATAGGTTTTAGTAAATCATATTTAAATGGCAGTATTCTTGAGGAATAAAGATAAAATACACAGAGAACCTAGCATTTACTAAAAGGTATAGATAGTGACTTCAGACAAAAGTGTGTTATGAATAAGATAAAAGCAATCAATGCACAATTCAAGCAGAATTTCCTTTCCTCCAAGAGATTATGAATGCTTCTTATGGCAGTATTTTATTTAATGGTTTGGATAAGGGATGAAAGGGAAGGATTCATCTCTCTTTGGTCATTGTTGAAGATGAGAATTAAAGAAGATCTGTCAAGTAGGGACAGCTTCAAATAATACTTTACAGGAACTTTTTCTGGCTTATTGTTTGAGAGAAGCTGTCTTTTATAAAAATGTGTTCAGGGACATAAAGCTAAATGCTCCTTCTTGTTCCAGATGAGTGACCGTGGTGGTGGTGTTCCTATGAGGAAAATTGACAGGCTCTTCAACTATATGTATTCAACAGCGCCACGTCCTCGTGTTGAGACATCACGAGCTACACCTTTGGTATGCAAGTCTTTTATACCCTGGCATCATGGACAGGTGTAATTGTCATAAATACCATTTATCCATAGCTAGGAAATACTGATTTTATAGCTACTATAAAAAGTAATATTTTAATTTTAATTTAATTCAAGCTTAATTAAAGTATTTTTCAAAAAATAACTGGAAACCAACATAAAATTCTAAAAATTATTTAAATTTGTTCACAATTCTCTTTTTCTCTATTAAATCTAAAGATCAGCCACCTCAAGCAGAATACTTAGCTATGCTGGATATACTGCAGTGAGAGCAGGATTCAGAATTATTTTTGTAGCCACTCAGTGAAAGGAAGAATAATTATAGCAATGATTTTAGATCAAGGCCATAGTTCATTTGTATTGTGTAGTCAGTTGTACCAACCCCAGCAAGGATGAAGGTACATAGCTGTGACAGGGCATATGAAGAATCCACTTTGGTCTCCTGTGACTGTAATAAATGCAAAAGAAATAAAGCCTAAGCTCTCAGAAATTAGGATTTCTGAATAGCTTTCCTGTATTTATTCTCCCACATTGCATCATTTAAAAATAGATGTAGTTCTTTGTGTAGATGACTGCAACTCACTAAACACAAGATCTTTACAGAGGAGTGTTGTGCATGCTTGTAATTGAGAGATTACCTCTAAAATTTAGTATTTAAACAAAAAACCACGCTTAACACTTTAGGGCTCTGTCCTGCCACTGCAGCCAGGCCTTGGTAGAATTTCAATATAAGCTGCAAATCCATAGACACTGTGTCTTGAACCTTTTTTATACATACTGACAGTGAAATGTGTCTGAATTAAGAACACTGAGTACTTAAGATTAGTAGCTCCATGAGGCATGATGCAGACACAGTACAGTTTTCTCTAATGGCATCTCTTAAAAAAGCTACCATAATACAAGAAGTGTTATTTACCAGCTCTGCCTAACAAAGGAATCAGTTTTATCATAATCACAATCACTCATGCATTCTTCTGGTTTTGGGGTATATAACAGCTTAGGGGGGTGTAATAGTTAACACCTGAACTTCTGTTACTCTCAAACATCACGCTTAGTTTATTTTACCTATTAAATTAAAATAGAAAATGCCACTGATTCATGCAGTTAATGGAAGTGTACTTTTTCTCTCCATCAGGCTGGTTTTGGTTATGGCTTACCCATATCACGTCTGTATGCACAGTACTTCCAAGGAGACCTGAAACTCTATTCCTTAGAAGGCTATGGTACAGATGCAGTTATTTACATCAAGGTATGATGTAACACACTACCATTTTACATTATCAGCAACTCTAATCTGAACTGGTAATGGAATTCCTTGTTCTGTTATGATAACTTCAATTAAAAAGAATCATCAGCTACAGCCTTTTCTCTTTACAGGCCTTATCAACAGAATCAATTGAAAGACTCCCTGTATACAACAAAGCAGCCTGGAAACATTATAAAGGAAACCATGAAGCTGATGACTGGTGTGTGCCAAGCAGTGAGCCAAAGGACATGACCACTTTTCGCAGTAGGTAGCTTTTTCCTCAGCAGCTCCTAAGAAGTAGGTTTGTCTAAAGGGAATTTAGAAGACCTAATTTATACCAAGATGTTGAGCCTCTTTAATACATGAAAGTAATTTCAAGTGGTGTAACAGAAAGTTCAGTGTATTTAGGCTTTTTGAAATTAAAATCCAACAGCCACCAAAACCCTCAAACCTGCACTTAAAAAGAAAGGTCAAACTTCATTTTGTTTCATTTCTATTTATGACTGCTTTCAAAGCTAAGCAAAGGAGCAATATTTTGGTATTTATAGGGATCAATGCAATGGCTATCACATCTGGTAGTAATTTGTATTATTACAAAATTTTATTAAAAAAACTATTGAAAAAGCTCACAGAAACATTCTTCCATTATATAATTAATTCTACAGATTAATGAAAAACTCGTGTAAGAAATATCGAGCTCACTGCTATACCTCTGCAACTGTATGGCACTTTCATGCATGCTGAAGCTTAATTTTGCAACGTTAGATATACTGCCTACATACACTGCCTACAATAAAGGGGGTTTTCTTAGCTGTAGAAATCACACATCTCTGTAGGGATAAAAAATTTTGAAAAGCATTTTTAACTGCTACTACTGGTATAATGTATCTCAGGTATGTGGCATCGGTTGTATTTCTTTGGATGCAATGTGAATATATAATGGATGTGAAAAACTTATCTTGCCCTGATCATTGTGAATTAAAAAATAGCATGGCTTATGTACAGTAGAGAAATGTTGTCTTGCATTTGCCTGTGTTTCTGTAGGTCATACCAAAATGCAGTATCAACATTCTAGCCTTCGTAAGATCTCAGACTCGGGTATGTCAGGTACAGCTGTAAATGGAAACTATTTTAATAAACAGATTTTTAAAATTTGTCTGTAATAGGGCATCTCTATTACTTCGACAGTATAAGCTACCTTCTCAGGAGTAAATAAGTGGAATTAACAGTTTTTGAAAATACCTTTGCATTTGTGATATGCTTCTGGCCTCGTTTTTCTAGTAACTGGAAGTTACACTATAATATAAACATGATAACCAGAATATGTTAATCAAAGACGAATCAGAACATACAGGGGAAGATGGAGAGGGGAGTGAATCTTATATTCAGATACAGAGTCCTTTTAATAAAGAATTCAACTTAATGCCTACTGTACAAGCTTTGTTCAAATCATGAAAGTCTGTATTGCACCTTGATCCCTGTCAAATGTTCGTGAACATTTTTGGAGTGATGCAGTTAAAGCCACTGAGAACTAATCCTTTCTCACTTAATTAAATGGCATGTAATTCTGTGGGTTTTGTTCTGTTGCAGACATTCATAATCCCTCTCAGAAACAATAAGCTTAGTTTTTGCTAGTTTACTATCTCTGTGCAGAACAGAAGGTGAGATACCACAAGTGAAGGGGATTGGTGGGATGGTGTAAATTGAAGTCTTGCTACTCTAGTTGTAGCTGAGCCAGATTCAAGATTTATCACTTGCCATCTCGCCAGCAAAGTTCTGCAAAGCAATGAATTGGTTTTATACCCTGGTTAAGCTAATGTAGGTAACTTTAATAGAAGTGCATTACGGACTGGGCTGTATACACAGTTAAGATACTACAATCCTCCCTCAGACTCAGTTAAACTGCCATCACAACAGTAGTTCCCTATTCCAGTCAAGCTTGTGTGCACCTTGAAGCCCCTATTTTTCTTTCTTACAAGGACGTGAGGTGTTAACTGGCATACCTTTCCATCTGCTTGGCTACAAGTGAGGAGAACTGAGAGCTGTTCTCTTCTTTGGCCCTGCAAGAGGATGTGAGGAATGCCACCTAGTGTAAAATGGGGCCTATACAAATGTTGGAAGGGACACTTGAAGCTACTGCTTTTGCTAAACTAAAGCTGAAAATTACACCAAGGGCTTTTAAAAATTCAGGTCTGAAGCTGAGCATTCTAGCCTTTAAATATTTTAACTTACTCAACTGATTTTAGTAACATCGGACAACTACAAGCGGTATTTCTGAAGAAAAGTAACTTTTCTACAAAGTCCCTTAAGTATTTTAGATATTACTGTAATAAAGTATCTTTCATGTTCTCAGCTAACTACCAACTGAATTCTGATTACTAGAGCAACTTGCTGTATAATTGTATTTGTAGTTATCTCTTCACCTGCCACCCCAAATGATTGTGGTGAAAACACAAATGCATAGTGTTTTGATTTACAACATTTAATCTTAGTTAAAAATTTGATCTTTGATAACTTTTGGTTTAAATAGAAGTGCAGAAGACAACTTTTGTATTTAGTATTTTCAATACTATACTGAAGTCACTGCGAGCACACTGGTTAAGTTGAAGTGAACCACTACAGAAAAGGAGGATACTGTCAAAACACTGAGATTAATAGTTTTGTATGCAAATTAGCTGTCTTGCACTGTACAACTGATCTTGGTTTGTGTTAATTTTTGAAGAATTGCTGGATTTATTCATTAAAACTGTTGCAAAAAGGAAACTTTGTTGGGTGATTGCGTAGCTTGGTACTGAGCTCGTGCTCTACTGCCAGTCTTCTCATTCAACATCGGCCAGATGTTAAACGCTGCAGGCTGTGAGAAATCAGTGTTCTCATGCTCAGTGCCAGGGGAATTTATCATCCCTGCTATGACCCCTCCTTACCTGTGACAGCTCTGCACACGGAGAAATCTCTGAAACCATTATTTCCACTAGTCTCCTTCACGAGAAGACTCTTCCCAAGCTTCAATAGTAGGCTTGAAGAGAAAAGGTATTACAGGGTTCTAGCAATATTCTCTGTTCTAGCTGTTAAAACACCCAACACCTTTCTTGACTGAATTAGTTAAAGGGTGGTTTTACATGGGAGATCCTGAGCATTTCATGATTCCATATGTCTAATTCCTTTCTCTTTCATCAGTAGAGCAGTATTCCTCTTTGGTTCAAGGTCTGTAAGTTTGGCATACAACTCAAAGCTACTGTGAACAAAGTAAATAAGTTAAATTGTGAACAAAGTAAATAAGTTAAATCTTGACCAAAGAACACATAAAACTGAAATGTAATCTCTTTTAAAAAGTAATTGTTACCAAGATTTTCAAACTTTATTTTGGAAATGCCTAGAGTGCAGAAGCATTTCCACACAGTCCTTTTGGTGAAATTCTTAAGACTTTTATACAAAAGAGTAATAAATGTGAAACACCAACAGTGAAGTTCATTCATTTAATTAAAATGAAAAACAGTCCATAGATTTAAAGGAGAACTTGGTCCACATAAACGAACTATGTAAGCTTTGTTCTAGTGCATTCTAGAAAGGGTGGAACTGATACTTAATCTAGTCTACGCTTCTGGAATAATCTAAATTAGGAAGTGCTCTTGTAGTATTTCTAGGAAATAGTATGTAAATATACAAAACACCAAGTCATGTTCTAAGCTATTTCAAGAATCAAATTCTCCTTTAAAGAGAAATAATCTGTAGTCTACAACTGAACATTTAAATACAAGGCAGAAACCAGTGCGTCAGTGATAATTTTTCCTACAATTCTTCCCTCACTATTTTAAGTCTGAAAAACAGTATTGTTTAAAATTAGCAAATATATAAATTTGGTCCGCAAAAAATCTTGTTGCATGTAGAAAAGAGAAATACATGTATTGCAAATTGATCTTATTCATAGCATAAATCTATAAAACTATGTATTATTTAGGAAAAATAGGTTAAAAAGGATCTTATTTATAGGCTTAAACCTTGTCCCAACACCATATGGGTAGTGTACAGAAAAATTAGTAGTATGCTTAGGATATGTAGTTTGTGAAAACTACTTAGTAATTTCTTGGTATTTTCCCAGTAAATTGCAACACATACAATTTTAAAAAAATGTACTAATAAAGTGACCTTTGAATGAAATTCCAGAAGTACAAGAATTAAAATAATCCTACGTTTGAAATACATGCCTTCTTTTTAAATTAATTTGACATTACCGTTTTCTTAAACTTAATTTTTACTATACATCTTTAGTTGCAACAGATAAACAGACTGTCACAGACTGAATTTGTTGGCAGGATTTTTCTGTTGTCCCTCTATCAGCTTCAACTCTATCAAATGCTAGTTGATTAATACTGGAATGATTTTTAATACAGTATTCTACTTTTCACAAACATCAATTTCAATGAAAAGGGCATATGACACCTTAGAAGCAAAAATGTCACTTAAGGCAGAAAGTTAAATTATTGTCTATTAGTACAGGCAGAGTCAACTAGAAATAAAAATACTGAAAACATTATTTCATTTTATTGGGCTGTAATGGGGAGGGACCACAATTAAAAAGAAAAAACCACCTACCACGTTGAACTGTTGCACTTTACCTCCCTCCTTCAATTGTACAATTATATACAAATCTGCTGAACTTCCTCAGGATTAGGCAAGTCTGCACTAAAATAAAATGGTCATTTTAGCAGCTTGATTCCAGAGTGGCCACCACTCTGCCAGTCTTGCGAACTTCTTTCTCCTTCTTTTGAACCTTTTCCTTCTGCTTTTCCATTTTTTCCTGTGTTTTCCTAATATCCTTAATTTTTTTCTTTATTGTTGATCGGTCATTTTGACTGGAAACTCCCAAAGCCTTTGGAGGAGAAAACAAAACAAAACCTCATCAGTAATTTTTTTCAACAGCACTGTCAACAGTGCTTGTGCATTAACAATGTAAGAAAATGTTCTTCACATTTCGACAAGGTAGTCTGTTTATCTGAAAAATAAAGACTTAGGGCCTCAAAAACATTGTAAATAATCATCTGGGTAACAAGGCAGGTAAGGAAACCAAGGCCAACGGTTCAGTTGTGAAGTAACAGTTTTGTGTTGCATTTTACAAACATGTAACGCCCTGAGAATTTCCAGAAAATAACATCACAGGTAGTAGTCTCCAGATATTTTTCTAGCTCTTTTTATACAAGAGGAATTTTTACTCAGTAACTACCCTGTAATTGTAAGGATTTAAAGTGTATTACTACGGAGCGGCTCGGGAAGTGGACGGTGCACTGGGATTTGCGAACGGCAGGTGGCAGCAGGCGATTCCAGGTGCCGGACCGCACTGGCGCTGTGTCGGCCCGGACGGCGCCAAGCGCACACGGAGCTGTGGCATCAGCGTGCCAGGTTCCACAGCGGCAAACAGCCATTTGACAGGCCAGACACTGGGATTTTCTCCGTGCCCGTGAAATTTTATAAAATACAGGACATTTAGTGCTGCATGTCTATTTAAAATGCAGGCATATTTTGGTGACTGATGTTAGAACACCTTTTCCCCCCCCAAATTCTGCTGTTGATTATTAATAATTTGCCTTATGCCAGAATAGACCAATGAACCTCTTGTAGCTGTACATTTTACCTGTTCATAATGCAGTCTCATAATCTCACAAGAAAGAAAAACTGCAGGAATTTACCTGCACTATAAGGGATACATACACACCGGAGCCTCCAGGTGTAAAAGGGCAAAAAAAGGCTCAAAAGATTCAGAATATGTATTATCAGCAGGAGTAAAAACTTGAAACATTTAAATGTCACCAGATAGGATTTTAGCCTTTCCACTTGAAGAGGAAACATGAAAGAAACAGATTTGTAAAATTGAATCCTGCAATTCTATTTGAATTGGCCAGAACTTGTTTTGAGATGACCTTACATTTGAAATTGATAACAGATGTACTGAGACGCCTTGGACGATTATGCTTCCTTTCATTTCCTCAAGATACAAACAAAGAAGCAATATTTGTTATTTTTCTAGCTATAAACAGCCTGTCTTTAATTCTACAATCAATTACTAATTACCATCTAACTATACTGTCTCCAAGGATTTCAAAAGCAACTCAAAATAACGAACAAATAACTCTATCCCTTAAAAAGCCACAAAACCAGGAAACTGGACTTTGTAGGTTAAAAATACATCTAAATAAGCAGTGAAACCTACACCGTTACAAATGTGTCCTGGGATGTTCACATACCTTCAACTTCTCACTGTCGAGCTGCATCAGCTGCTGTCCATCCACGTTCATAGCTGTGAACTCTGTAATATACTGCTCCATGTTCATTCCCATTAACCAGTGGCACACTTGCTGCGTGGTCCATTCAGAAATAGGTCTACTGTGCCATTGATTTTGCTTTCCTGTTGTTGTAAATTCATCATCCAATGCCTATCCAATTGAGAAAAGTCAGCATAAGCAATATTTTACCTGAGTGTATGAATTCCAGTTGTCAGGTGAGTCTGGTTAACCAAGTGCATTTTTAAACATGCCCTACTCCAAAAGTCAAGTTCTTGAGATCAGTTTGCATGGTTTATTATAAACAAGACACTTCAACATTCAACACAAACTAAGTCAGAAACAGAGAACATAACAGGTAAATTGGACCTATCCAAACAATGAACACACTTCCTCAGTTAGTTGGTTAAGGTAGCTCTATCTTAATGTGGGATGCTACCTTACACAGCATGAAGAATTATCAAGCACTTCAACTCTATTATTATTGTTAAGTGATGGAAATCCAGAATAAAAACAATTTTAGTAGTCAGTAAATCTGGTGAGTTTTCTAGGTACAGTTTTATTACATTTTGTACATTTGTAAAGAGAAGACTGTTTGTTCTTTGAACTAATGCTATCACATGAACATTTTAAAAGGTCTGCCCAAATAGAAGATGACCATTTCAGAAATAGCAGCTTGTAGACTTTCACTGAAAATACACTTTGGCAGCTCACAGAGCTTTTGAGGCATCCTGCTTCAATTTCATTTTGCTTCTGAGGGGAAAAGGTACTGCTGTTTGTCCTGAAGCACTGTTCCTTCATCACAAAAGAAAAGCTATGCAACAGAGGTCAGTGTCTGTAGAGAAGAAATTCCAGTGGTAGTTGAATCAGTAACATCAGTTAACTGAAGTTTTTTTAACTATCCAGAATCATCTCTCACTAGTCAGACTGCTCCACTGTGCAGCTCCCACTACTCATCCAAGATATTTGCAAACAGCAGAAAATGGTCTATCAGCCACAAGAAATACTAAAACACATACTGTCACATATGTATTTTTTAATATATCTACGTACTTTTATCATTTGAGCTGGGGGTGTGTATGTTTATCTATATATCTCCTTTACATGAAAAAAATGTGTAAAGTGTTTTATTCCAGTTGGAACTCACTCTAAATTTACTGAATCTGTGCAAGCCATGCAAAAACTTCTCTTTAGTAATTTCAGAGTTTAAGTACCTGAAGATGTATTCTTGTCCAAAAAAAAAAAAAAGAGATCCAGATTCTTTCATTTCATCAGAGAATTGCTGTCCCCTGACAGAATTTTGGGGGTTCTCTGAATCAGTTTGTCGAAGCAGCACATTAGAGCAGCTAACACAGACTGCACTATGAAAGAGTCCTCTAGGCTTAGCTATGAATTGCAGCTTAGGTTTTCAGCATCATCAGTTGCTAACAAACTCCTTCTACTTCATATTGATAAAGACAGAACCCTAAACCCAGAAGTTGTAGCAACACCAGAATCTGTGTTAAAACACATAGAAATCACCTCCTCACAGATATTTAATACTGTATAATTTGAATTTTTCAGTACTACACAAGGGAAAGCACCTGTGACTGTTTTTCAGAACACAGGAAAGTGAAAACTGTAGAAGGATAGGATGAGCAACACCAACTTTGGAGTAAGGCTTATCAGTCATTAAATAATACCTCTACATATTTTTTTTCTCAAATGTTCATTCTGTGGCAGAAGGAACATGCCAGGCTGTTCCTTTGTTTGTACAGCAAAGTTAGTGTCCCCAAAACAGCCACTACACACACAGGAGATCAGCTGCAAATTCAGAAAGCAGAATTAAAACAACTTCTAAGGTACGGAAGCATAAGAAAGCCATGTGCTCCTGCATAAAAATGCATGTGATTCAGAAAGCAAATAAAGGCTCTGGAGAGAAAAATATAAAGCCCAAGAAAACACCACTGCCATCACACCATTTAATATATGAAGAACATTAGAAGGATTACTCAGCTGGCTTGCTAACCATCTGTGAGTGAAGTGCCTCTGCTGTAACTAGCTGGCTGCTAACAACTGAACTCCCACCAGGCAGTCACATCCCCAAACTGCCTGTGAGCACCTGTCCAGCAGAGAGGCAAGACTCCTCAGTGCTGCCCCTATGTATGTCTCCAAGAGGTGCTTCCATCTCCAGTTTCCCAACAATTTCAGGATTTGTAAGGCAGTGTGCAATTGCCCACTCCTCTGAAAGTGAGTTACACTGGCTAGCACGACTTTGCTGCATACTTAGGAACCCATCCAGACAACAACTATCAGGCAGAAATTATTAAGAGCTTAAGTTAGGGATCCTGTTCAGTATCTTCAATGGGGACTGAGTGTACCCTCAGTAAACCCATGGACAACACCAAGCTCAGTCAGAGTATCAATCTGCTGGAGGGTAGGAGAAGCCCTGCAGAGGGACGTGGACAGGCTGGGTCCATGGGCCAGACCAAGAGCATGAGGTTCAACATGGCCAACTGCTGGGTCCTGCACACTGCCCACAACAGCCCCATGCAGCACTACAGGCTGGGGGCAGAGCAGCTGGAAAGTGGCCCAGTGGGAAAGGACCTGGGGTGCTGGTCAACAGCAGCTGAACACGAGCCAGCGTGTGCCCAGGTGGCCAAGAAGGCCAGAGGCATCCTGGCCTTCCTGGCCATCAGCAATAGTGTGACCAGCAGGACCAGGGCAGTGATGGTTCCACCTTTACTGGGCACTGGTGAGGTCACAGCTCAAGTGCTGTGTCCAGGTCTGGGCCCCTCAGTTCAGAAAGCACATTGAGATGCTGGAGTCTGTCCAGAGAAGGGCAATGAAGCTGGTGAAGGGTGTGGAGCACAAGTCCAATGAGGAGCAGCTGAGGGAGCTGGCGATGTTTAACCTGGAGAAGAGGAGCCTCAAGGGGACCTCATCACTCTCTACAACTCGCTGGGAGGAGGGTGTAGCCAAGTGAGGGTCAGCCTCTTCTCCCAGGCACCCAGTGACAAGAGGACATGGTCTTCAGCTGGCCAAGTAGGATTCAGCTTGAACATCAGGAAGACTTTCTTCACAGAAAGGCTGATTAGATTTTGGAATGGGCTGCCCAGGGAAGTGGTGGAGTCACTGTCCCTGGAAGTGTTTAAGGCAAGACTGGATGTGGCACTCAGTGCCATGGTCTAGTTGACAAGGTGGTATTCAGTCATAGGTTGGACCTGATGATCTCAGATGTCTTTTCCAACCTAATTTATTCTGCGATTTGAAATACCCGAAACTGCTCTAAGATTGATTACTTGTTTTTTTCCCAAACCTAGTCTACAAATTTCAAAAAACGCCCCAAGAACAGAACTGTATATTTTTCTTCATACATACTGCTTTCCAAATGAGAAAACAGTTCAGAGTTTGTTCCTTGTTTTCCCCAGAGCAGACCATTGATACTCAATGTAGTTACTGAAAAAGTACAAACAGGTTTCACTGGTCATGCAAAACCAGGACAATAAGCAATATATGAACTAGACAGAACACTGGAACTCATCTATAACAAAAAGGCTTATATCATCACTTTACAAATGGACAATTAGCAATAGACTGCTTTCATTTGAGTTTTAGAACCCGAAGTTTACTGAAAGTTTGTAATACTGATCAAAGAAAAATATTCAAGAAGACATCTATAATAAAGCCTTACAATATATACTGCTTTAAAGTTTTAGAAACACATATTCCCTTCATGAACCATCCCATTCAAAAAATTGCAGTGAGTACTTGCAAAGATGGATTATTAACTGGAGTTCCTCTGGTTTTTATTAGATCTATTATCTCCAAAAAAAATCTGCACAAACTTAATCCACTACTACAACCTGTAAACTAGTTATGTGATTTTTGACTCTTCAGATTTTTATGTTAGTGAATTTATAACATTCACTAACATGAGTTTGTAAGACTGCGCTGACTTTCTACGTATTACTGGGATATTTTAAGATTTTCACCAAGGACTGACTTAAGACAGCTAATAAAAATCCTGTCACATTTATTCAAGTCTGGCAAGCCCTCTAATTATTTTATGTAAGATAACTATGTTCAGTTTTTAATGAGCTTTCCTAAACTATGTTCAGTTTTTAATGAGCTTTCCTAAACTAAAGAATTTCATTTATTAGGATGTCCATTGGTCAAACACCACATGAGACAGTATTTCAGAATGTTACCAAAGTGTGGACTTCAGGTTTCAGCTGTAGCCAAAGGAATCAGTTCTCCAGAGGAATGAACACACTTTCAGGCATCTAATTTCTACCTATAGATCAGAACCACCATGTTCAGATTTTTTTTTCCTTTTTTCTTTGTTGTTACTGAGATTAAATTTTATTGTAAAACAAAACCGCATAGATGTGAAGTAAGGTCAAAAATGTTGTGGTTTTCATTTGGCCAGGGAGTTGCTTTAAATTAGTGGAACAGAATGGCATTATATTTAAAATTAAAACTTCGATTTGACCAGTGAGGTCATTCCGGTTTTTATGCTATCACTAGGATCAGAACACACAGGGTGATGTGTCATCCACTAGTGCATGTCCTTAGTTCATTAACAGCTTCTTTACAGTGCTCTTCAACATTCAGATACAGAACAGCCATCTAGTTTCACATTACACACATTTGTTTCTGTTAAACATGCTGTAGTGTGAACAACAACACAACAACACACATATACACACTTTGAAACTCACCTCATTTGAAGAGAAGGTTAAAGTGTGTGAACGACCTGACAGATTTGGTTCTGTCACTAACCCTGAAAGTTCACAACTTGGCTTGCTATGGTATGTATCATCTATGACAATTCTACTCTGCAAACAAGTGGAAATAATGTTTTATTAACTCACTCCTTGGAAAAGCAGGTCATTAGGTGACATTCTAGTAATTCTGATTTTTGTTTAAAAAAAATAAAATGACTCAGTTAGCTTTAGAACATGTATGAAATGTGCGAACTACATCAAACATCTGACTTGTTTTTGTCAAACTTCTGAATTCAGAAACAGTTACAAATTTAAAGCAGTATCTCCAATAAGAGCAACTTGCACAGAGAATCAGTCACAACCTGAAAGGATGTTAAAATACACAAGGAAGTGCATCAGTTACTTTTTCAGCAGACGTACCACACTGTAGGAGAAGCAATTTAAAATGCATTTGTTGGACTTATTCATGATGAACTTTTATTAAAATGAAACCTCAACAAACACTATGAATGTGTTTCAGAAGGTAGTGTTCTGTTGATTTCCTTGATTTCCAACTCAGTTTGTGACCTTGAAAATATTTTTCTTTAGTGAATGAAAAATAATTCTGCCAAAACCACACCTCCTACTTTTGTCTTTCTAAAATTTATGTCTCAGTACTACACTTTGCTGCCTACAAACAGTAAGCAATCATTTACCAGTATTTTCTCTAATATTCCCTAAATCTCTAACCAACTAATTACACTTTGTAATTAGTAACACATACCACGTCCCTATGTGCATAAATAACCTGAGATCCTAAATTAAGCTGATCTTTAAGGTATTTTTCTTCAGTTAGTTATGTTCATATAACAGAACTACATTTTTGCAGTTATCTTCATTTAGCACTTCTATATTTGTGTTCTGATTTCAATTTCACCTGAACTCTCAATTTTCTGGATTATTCTATTTCTGTTTTATAAGTGCACTCCCTTATACTCTACATTATTGATAAACATTCTCACCCTTAAAAACGCCGCACCAAAGCTCAAGAAAAAAGCCACCACCACCATGACGCAACAAACATAAAACCCCCAAACCACAACTTGAGTTTTCCTGCTACCTCTGTGTAGTACTTCTCTTGACTGAGAAATGGTGTTCTATTTACCATGTAGATTATTTTATTAATTACATTAAATTTTAGGGTCTTCTTCAGTCTTTTACATGTAAAAATTATTGTCCATCAACCTATGGTCAAATTAACTTCAACCCAAACTGAAAGTCTATTTAGGAGCTTTTCTTTTAGCCTCCCTCAGTTCACTCTACGAAGAAAATCAAGAACAATTCAGACAAATGAAACTAAAAAGATACAATAATAAAAAAATAGCCAAAAGTAAAGCATCTGACCACCAGTTGTAATGTTTTCTCCTCCCCCTGTTCCCAATCAGTTTATAGGAGTAATTTCCTTTTAAGCATTTAGAGCCAGTTGCAAAGATTTTTGACTCTTGAACAACACAGAATTCGGACAGGTTTTATAGGTATGCTCCCTTTCATTTAAGGTACTAGGATAGAGTTTATACCACACTGCTCTTCCTTGCATTGAAAATTAAAGACTGCATACATGCTCACAGAAGCTAAGCAGTATTCTGGAAAAACAATGAGTATAAACACAATGTAGATGTGTGTATTCTATCAGAGAATGGGACAGATTTATGTCAACGGACTAATTTAAGAACTGTCTGCAAGCACACAGGATTTTAGTTTCTGTGTTTCTTGTTTTCACAAGGATCAAGAAGTTGGCTCATTACTTTGTCAAACTTTAGGTTTAAAACTAACTTCAGAACCGTTTTAAGAAAACAAAAACCTTTTAAGTGCAGTAACTTTCTGAAGCAAATTTTGCAAAAAAAATTTGAAACCAGGTAGTAAGGAATGTAATTATGTTCCTTACATCATCATTGCTAAAACCCAACTACAAAAATTATACACAATGCAAAGGACTCGGTTCCACAGAGATTTTTCACATGACAAAGTTCTTATTTTAGGCTTTCTACTTTTACCTCCTGTTTAAGAAATGCTGTCACGTGATCATATGGGATACTACAAACATTAAAGGAATAAATGCTATTGCTATATTTATTATATCTTGCTTTATTTTTAAATTTTGAGTTAATAACAACAAAAAGGAGTATTCTTTCCTTGAATTCTGGGAAGATGACTTTGTCCCTTGCTTTTATATTGTTTTAGTAACAAGACTCACATCTGAGTGGTCAAGCACATTTCTTTGTCAGTTTTAATGTCTTTTCATAGCAAAACAAGCCAAAGGCTTGTTACTGTGGAAATGTAATTATCAACCCTAAGTTCAGATCTACAACGATTAGTCATTCATCTGAAGCAGCAACTACTGTCACATTACCATGTTTACAAAAGGCCCCAAACCATGCAAAGTGTAAACAGCCTGACTTTGGAGAGGAAAACTATGATTTTATGATTAACGAATGTATGAGAATTTGTTCTTCAACGGGATCAGCTTTTTACCATTTTACAAAGCAGGAATATAGCTGGAGATTTGCATAATCTTCCAGCTGCTGGTATGCAACTGGCACTAAGGAAAGGAGCAGCAACAATTACATATTGGAGCATGAGAAGGAAACAAAAAAACCCTAAACCAGTAGGCAAGAAACCAGCTGGAAGGTTGAAGCAGTAATCATCTTGGGTAAGTATAGTCCAGTAAGAAAAGACTATTACTTCAGAACAACGTGGAAAGGAAGACAGCATTCAATCTGGCAAGATCTGTAACTTTTTGATTGCCAAAAGGTGTATATGGTAGGTATATGAAAACTTTAAGAGCTGCTTAAGCACATTATGGGTGCTTACAGTAGAAATGCAGCAGTAGGACTTGTACTATGCTTAGAAAAATTATTCAAATCTGATAGAACGGAGCAACGAAGAGGGGACCAACGGGTTCTTCTGATCAATGACAAACGCACTGACTGCTTATCTGTACAGGAAATATCTACTGATAGCTTTGCTACAGCCTATTAGGAGACCAACTACAGCCTATCAAGAGACCAAGCTATTAAGAGACCAACCATGCATTCCTATTTAATCAAAAACTGTGTCGAAGTACATGCATATACCTTCCAAATCCTTGGGTTATTTACGGACACATCTTTTGGCCACTGCATGCCTCAACAGAAGCGGCCAGTGCAGGAGCTATAAATACACAAGACTGACACACACTGGGCAGTATTTTGTGAAGTACTGTTCCACTTCCTACTCTTGTTAAGTTCTCGTGTTATAAGAAAGATTGCATGGTCGGAAAACCACTTCCTGTAGTTTTTAAAAACTATGTATGCAGACAATTTACTACTATCACAGGGACTGTAGAGTTACACTAGAGAAACAAAGTATTAAAAAAAAAAAAGCTATTATTACAACAGCATTTTAGTGCAATCACCATCTGTAAACATGGAAAGCAAACTTGTTGTCTGCAATCTCTGCAAAATATCAGTGACTTCATGGACTACAACTTGGCAAGTTTCTCTTCCAGATATACAACTCATTTCTTTCTAACAACACAGAAGTAAAGCAAAACATAAAGTGGCATTTTAGCCATCCAAAGTGAAGAAAAAGAGTGAAACTCAAGAATAAACCCAGCTTACTCAAATAACTGTAATTTCCAATTTGACAAAATCCAAAGGTAACGAGAATGAAGTCAGTAAAATTGCTGGGAACAGTCTTAAATTGAAAAACGTTTCATCAAATATTTACCAAAACCAGCACATACATTACATCTTTTAGTTTCTAAAGCTGTTTCTTTCAAATAGTTTAAACTGTAAAGATGGTAACTATGGTTACAAACTGAACTGTGTAGCCTCACTCTCAACATCTGGTTAAAAGGCTCTAAATTATTACATTATTAGTTACTCAGAAGTCTGGAAGAGAGTGTTCCACAGATGTGTTCATTGGCTTTTAATACTATATTTGTTTTGAAATCTAGGATGCTATCTATCCTCCTCCACCTGTCTGGTACTCCAACCCTACATTCCAGTATGGTAAGAACTAGCTGGCCAACTGTTTGGACAGCTGACCTCTATTTATGCACAATTCCTCCACAAACTACTCTGGAAAACAGATCTGACCTTTAAAACTATGCTGGAACTAGCATTACTTTTAGCATTACCAACCAGTGAAAAAGCATGCCCTGTGATTCTTCCCTAGATACTACTTCAGCCTGAATAGCCTCTACTGATGCTTCAAGTCAAGAGGAGAGAACAGAACACTCACACAATTCCTGCTTGTGAAGAGCTGTAGTAGCTCCAACTTCTCCAGCAATGTTTGTAAGAGATGATACAATCAAGGATTAAGTCATTAGGCTTTCACACACTAATCACTGATATTTTTACTTTATCAAAATGGAACTTAAATATTCAAAGCACAAATTAGTCATCTTTACCTTGCTTCTGTTCTTCTCTTGACCATGCTCACAACCATCCTGCCCACTCTGAGTAACCTGCAGACTGCTACTTGAAATCTGAGGCTCTTTGTGGCTGTCTCCAAACCAAGAGAAAGGCATGCAGGTAGGAGCAGGGGAATCTGAATCTGATGCAGATAGATTGTTGCCAGAGTCATCCAAAAGTTCTCGGGAACCTCTGAGATAAGCAGATTAAATTCTGTTTAAATAACAAAAAACCCCATCCCACTCCTCAAATACACAACCATCCCCTTAAAAACAAGAACAAACTCAAAACACACCACCTATTTTTACCAGTTTCAAAGTACAACTGAAATGAAAACTGATACTTGCCTTTAAATATCCATGCAAAATAACGAGTTGTTTAATAACACAAATTCAAGACCTTTTGCAGTATTTCACACAATTTAACAATTTCAAGTAATCGCTAACTTAATTTACTTGACATTCATCTAAGTAAAATACAGTTTTAATGTTGTCTCCTTTATTCTCTTCTGTGAGATTAGAATCTCATCTCTGTACCACTAAATCTTCACAGAATTTTGCCACTGTTATATAAGAATGTACTTTAAGATCAAACATTAATGACAATTTTAAAGAAATCCTTAGGTGACAAATTTTAGGAATGCAGAATGTATAAAATAATGAAAGAACTACCTGCTATCCAGAGAACCTCTTAGATTTTCTTTTTCTTGCTTCTTACCCTTGCCCCCAGATTTCCGCAATCCACTGAAGTGAAAAAACACAGATTTCATAAAGCACTTACATTTACGTGGTGCAACATTTCTTTAAATCAGCAAGTTAGTTTTCACATTGACTTCAACAGTTACAAAAAGCCACATTTAAACTGTTACACAAAGCGTAATTTTGCAGATTATGCATGCAATTTAAAAAGTTCTAGCATTCATACTCTATTTAAGAACCATGACAGTACCCTTTCAAAAGTTATAGACAACCAAAATAAATACAGAAAATGCCTAAAGAAACCTAGCATATAGAGGATACAATCAGGAGGAAAACCACAGTTTTATTGCTGCATTAATGCTCCTAAGCAATGCACAGCAACTTGAGCAAAGTCACTAACTATACTATCACTGTGTAAAATCAGCTGATTTTTATGTTATACATTATGATGCATTTATTGCAATAACAGTCTAAGTCTTTAATGTTAGCTGGCTTCAACAAGCTTTACCCCTGTCTTCAAAGGTGTTATGAAGTAGCATTACTGGACTCCTCAACATTGTTTTATTTAGAGAACATAATATTCTCAAAAATAACACAGAAAAACACTTATTTCCAAAGAAATACATGTAAAATCTTACCCAAAATCTGGAAATCTCCTTTTGGACTTCCCTGATGGTATTCCTTCATTAGTTTCTGCTGTCCTGTCTTCATTTTTCCTTTCTTCTGTTATTCACAGAGAGGTGAAAAGAAAAAAAAGTTGGTGCAAAAACACCTGCAATTTTCAGCTACTAATGATGATGCTTGTAAGTCAGACACTAAGACCTGGGTGACAGTATTAAAACTCCCATTTCCACACGCAGATAATAACAGCCAGACTAAGTCATTCTCTATGGCATCTTCCTATCATTCTGGCTGCACCAGGCCATTGAAAAATGGCAACATAACAGTTGCTGACAGCTATTCAAAAATACTCCTTTTGATAAAGAGTAATTCTATACTGTCTACAGAAAGGTAAAACATACCACAGTATTTTGCTCTAGTGAATTACAAACAAAAGTTACCTTCTGACAGGTTTAGAAAAAAAATCTCTTTCTTTTGCAAAATGTCAATTTCAAAACACACAACCACATAACCAGTATAAGATGCAAGAAATGAATTTTCAAGGCGACACTTGAGCAAATATAGCATTTAGTATTTCTCTATTACTCTTGAATTATAACAGATGCTCCTTTAGTATTATTTTTGGTTCAGTAGCTAGTCCAGGCTAGCTGCTACAAACACGGGCTACATACACGAACTGCCAGCTCCAGAAGGTTTGCCTAACCCACGTGATGGGCAGTGCCTGGAGAGCAGACAGCTCCTGACAAGCTGAGTTTACTGGAAATGGCATACAAACTGTGACTATTCTGAAGAAACAACTGGGACTTTGAAGCTCCTCCAAGACTCTTATTTTCAAAGCTGGAATACAACCTCTTTGGACCCAATTTTTTGCCAAAGGAAGCATATTCAATACCAACTTTTCAATTATTATGCAAAATTAAGCGATGAGCACCACATGACCTCTTCTCAGTGAACTGTGACAGATTACTGCAAGTCCTAAAAGTATTTACTTTTAAATTCTCAGGCTACTAAATTTTTTAAAAATAATTGAAATATATTTTGTATTGCAAATCAGGTTCCTAACTTAGCTACCTGTGAAAGAGATGCAGTTCACTTTCTGGGAGACAAAATAAGTTTTAAGCTCTACCTTCGAAACAACTCCTGACATGATATTCACAGACTCCTTCAAGGACCATAAAACCAAAAATCCTGTTTAGTACACAAAACTAAGGTCAACTACCCATCACTCCATCAGCAAATAACCATTATGTATTTCAGGAAGGACTATCTCAAAGCTTACATAGCTGACAGGTTAGTCAACAGTTTTCCCCCTTTTTTTTCATATATCTGATCAGTAGTTTCTGATCAACATTAGAACTTTAACTACTTAGTTAAGCACTCTAATTATATAACATCCAATAAATTATAACTACAGTTAAAACTGGTTATTTTTCCTATCAACTTGAATACAAAACCACAAGAATTACTTTTAATAGTGACATTTGTTTCCAGAGGTAGCATTTTAAGAGAAGAGGTAATTTCTTAAACATGGCACAGTAAGTTAATATACAGACTGATACATGAATGGATGAAAAGGTATATAAATATCATTAATTCAAAAAAATAATAGACAGACATTTAAATACAGTTAGAAAACAACAATCCAGCAGAAACAGCATTTAGTGTCATTTTGCTCACAAAGAGGAAGCTTTCAATACTAATCCTCATGCACTGCATTAATTAGCAATTCCATGGGCCAATTTATTAAAAAAAAAAAAATTACAGTGTTTCTGCCATCACAAAAAAACTGTAGAAAAGAAAGCAGAATCACGTATGTATTAAGTATATGTCTTAGTAAGTGGGTTTTTTTAAGATTATTTTTGTTTGAGACTTTATAGAAACATACAAAATAAGTACAGTATAAAACAAATCCTGTTCCAGGGTATTAAAAGAATGGTTTTGTCTGAGCTGTATGACAAAGACAGCAAGTCATCTGTCTTTATACAATTGTACTAGCTGATTACAGAAAATATCAAACATTTAAAAGATTATATTGGATCCCTTTTTCAATTATTCATAAGAAAAATGCCAACTATTCCTATAGAATAATCATTAGTAGTGACTAAGCGGATTATAATACCTTTAACCTTCTTCTAGAGACAAATATTCTAAGGCACCATGAATAATGCAGTAATTCCCACAATACTCAGAATCTGTATCTTGTTTAAACACTTGGATAATGTCTGGAAGCACAAAGCCAACAATGAATTTTTCTGGGAATAGGAAATCTGTCAGACTTACTCTCCAATACATTGCCACTTATAAGGCTAGTGCTTTGCAAAAACGTATTAGGACCTTTATTGATTACATCTAAAATTTGTAAAACTTATATCCCAAAGAATCAAAAAAATAATAAACCCTTAAGTCTTACCCTTGGCTTCTTTCCCTTTCCCTTTTGCTTCTCTTTGCTTAACAGTCTTGAGATACCCTTGAGGAGAATTTGGAGTCATCCCTTCAGGAGGAGGTGAACGAGTGGTGGTTGTGCTATTTTCGTTGTTTGGTTTGTGTACTGGAGAAGAGTGTGTGGAAGCACAAGGACTTGACTCTAGAGGACTTTCTGTGCTTTCTCTTTTCTCAGGCTTTTCACTCTTTTGATTTGTGTCATCCAGGCAGGGGGGAGGTAATTTTTCACTTGTTTCTAAGGTCTTAGTTAGGTACATAGTGGAAGATTCTCTGTTGAGAACACTGTCTTCTGAATCCTCATCCTTCAATAAATTTGAAAGTTATTTTATGATAAATACGACATATACTCATTTATTGTCTGTTCTTTTACCAGGGAGGAAGGATTTGTTAAGCCAGTTTCCTCAGTTCAGGAAATTTTCAACTTACATACTTGTGGATACCATCTGAACCACATGAATCTGATTTTATAGGCTGTTACCCACCTCTATACACATCTTTCTGAACATCCCAAATAATCTTTTTCTAGGAAAATCAGAAATGTTCTGGTATACCTTAACCATTCCAGTTCAGTGCAGCCAGTCTCCAATCTAACTGAATTAGTTCAGTGTTCTCCTTCTATGACAGGCTCTCTCATATATTGACTATCTATACCTCAATTCTTCACCTGTTGTCCAGAAACATGAGAACATTTTACTGGTACACTCCTTGTGAACTCAAATGATGACTTATGGAACAATGAAGCATTTCAGAACCTTTTAGTTTTTGAAGAAATTTGGTAACTAACTTGTTCCAGATGAAGGAACAAGATAAATTAGTACATTTCACAACACATCACAGTATCAAAATCTTTCAGCAAGCAGAAGTAGCACATAACAAGCCTGCAGAGATCTATGCTAACTTCAAATTAACTGTGCCACAAAAACACCCAGAGTTCACATATATGTTATGAACCCTAAAAGGTTTTTTCACTTGATGCAGCATAAAACTACGATGCTTTGGCACAGCCTGAACGAAGAACACTTACAACTGCAAATACAGATAAAACTCAACACATGTTCAGTACCCAGAGCACATGATTCTCAGGGTCAGTGTCAGTACCTGTAGATTTGCACTCTGTTGTCCACCCACAAGAGATTCTTTCAGCTTGGATCGAGAAGGTGGCTGGCGTTTCACTTTCAAAGCAAGCTGAGCTTTTGCTTTGTGGGCACTGGTGTCTAATCTGGGAGTATCTCCAACAAAAGCATCAAAATCTGTAACAAATACATACTTTTAAAAAAAGTAAACAAAAACCCCAGCAATAACTGGTAGGCAAGTTCACCAACCCACTGTCCAGAAAAATATTCAGAATTTAAATCAGAATTAGTCTACCAGTTAACCATTACTGTATGAAAATATTTTTTATATTATACTACACTACCTTGCACATTGCAACAGCAATTTCTATTTAATTTAAAACATACTTTTACCCAACTTCTTCCATTAAAAAATAGTAAAATCCAACAGAATATAATTGTCTTACAGATTGAAAACTGTATTCTGTTCCCAAATAGATGAAAATTTATATTTTCCTAGCTTAATTCTTTAGGAACTTGGGATTCTTACTCTTGACAAAGTAAAAATTTACTAAATATTTAAAAAAATTAATTCTCATTTGAACCTTCATCTGATATTTTGTAACATTCTGTGCATAAAATTATAAGACAAAAAAATCATCATAGCAAGTTTACTGTAAATTATAGCTTGAAATCAATGGGATTTTAACTGACATATCTCAGTGTTTTAGTCCCACTATTAGTTTAGCTAACAAAGAATGTGAAGAACAGTAAAAATAGTTATCCCTCCATCCATCTCCTCTTTCTCACAACATTTAAGAAATACATTACAACTATACTGAAAATGCTGGGGGAACCTAAACTCAAGTGTCCACACTGACTCAGCTAAAACATTTACCCAGTCAGTATGAAACAGCAAATGTTTCACTTCTTTTAACAACAAAAAAAACACTATACATACAACTCCTCCCAATTTTCCTTAAGTGCAAGTAAAAAACAGTACAATCCACTTACCAGAAATCAGCATATCTAAAGAATCTATTCTTTCTTCTACTGATGTGGTTTCTTTTTCATTGTCTTCTTTTATCTTGGACTGTTCGTTAGATTGGCCTGGACTTTGACAGCCATCTTCCAATAAACTGCCACCTTCAAACACATAAGGCATTTTCTCATATGCTTGTAACTTATTTTCAAGCTCTGAAATCTGCAAGAATTAAAATTCAGAAGTGAGGTACAAGTCCCCAAGAACGCAGAAGTTTATTTCAAAATATAATACTGCTTTACTTTTTCCTGATATATTTTCAGTTGTTCTGCATATTTCTGGTCTCTCTCTTCAAGAAGCTTTGCATGATCTTCTTCTTTCTTCATAAATTCTATTTCTCTGGTGAAAGAAATACACACATGTCTATGAAATAGTAATATACGGAAAAGTAGAAAAAATATTAAATAGAAATACGCACAATTGCATTTACTAAGCATTCCATTAGTGAACGGCAACAAAAATCAGTCTGCAACTGATTCATTAATCTTATATGTCATAAAATGACATGTTTATTTGTATGCTTCTACTGTCCTTAAAAGAAAATACAGATGACTGTAATTTACTCTGGGCAGAAAAAGGATGTGTGGCAACACTTTTTCTGCAAAGTTACAACCATCTCTCATTTTAAAAGTGGCAAGTTGCATATGCATTTAAGCCTGAAATACATGCACGACTCCAATAATTACATCTTACTGTCTTCCACAAAGATACATGCACACACAGTATATTTTCCTTCCAAAAGCTATGGCAAAATTCTTTGTAGGAAAATAAATTGCAGTTCAAGTTTCTACTTGGTTCATCCTACAGCAAGTGCAATGGCTGGGTTTTACAAAAAGAAACAATGACTACAAGAAGGAAACAAAAAGAAAAGCTGCTTTTGCCTGTGCCATATGCAATGACATACCAAACTAGAAAATAAAACATCTACAACAGATGCAAAAGCTTCAGGGACAATCAAACGAGTAATGGGAATTTGCTGAACGGTGAGGGAATGGAAAATAGCATGTTAGCAGTCATCTTCACGTACTTTTGAACTTCCATGCGGATAAGCTTGGGAGGAGAGGGGAAAGGAGACCTTTAAAAAGCTCACCAAACAGCACAAAAACGTACTGTGAAAAGGAACATTTCTGGATGAGGACTACAGAGCAAAAGATCATAACAAATTGCCTTTAAAAGTAAGTAGCAAGTGGAGAAATTGGGAACAAGAGTATTATATGCTTACGGCAACTACTAAAAGCAACAGTTGTGTTCTGTATTATCTGGACTCATCTACAAGTATTTTGCAATTACCTCTTGTTTAGCTAAGAGGGAAGATCATAGAACAATTAGACACTACTGCATAACAACAGTGCTGGAATCCTCCACAGTTGTATCCAGTAACAACTATTACTTCTACTAAAAAACCCAAACCCTTTAACAGATTGAAGATACTGTTTTCATGCTGCCATTTTAGTGGGCTAGATATATATCCCCAAACTTTCAGTTTTTCTCAAAATTCTTTTTGCTCTTTCTACAAGATATAACTACTAACTCAGACTAAATCACATGTGTCTGGCTATTATTAAATATCCTTTGATGCCTACTTTATCTGGAACATTGAAGTCAGTCAAAGCTGAGGGTTTTTCACAAAGAGGTATGGCCCAACACTCACCTCAAACTTCAAGTAGTCCATCCAAGAACTATAGATGCCTTACAGCTTTTAAACTAAGTTATTTTTTTTAAGTTGTCATTGAAATATTAAAGAATGTTTCCTCAGCTATGAATCAAAAGCAGCAGCAAGATTTTCAGAGAACCTTTCCAGAAGCTGGTGATTTAAGGTATGGAATAATTCGGCATTTATAGCCTACCGCTTCCCTGCACTCTAACAAATGAAAAGAAAGTATGTCGAGCAAATCCTATTCCCCTAGGTATTGCTGACAGTTTTCCCCAGGTTGCACAAAATATACAAGCAATAAATAGAGACCTGGTATTTTGGAGTACTTACTTTTGTTGGTAGTCTTTAAGCAATTTCTTGGCTTTGTTGTATTTCTTTTCAAGGGCATCACACTGTTCTTGAGTCTCTTTAAGACGCTCATTTACTGTTTTGCATAAATTTTGTGCCTCTAACCAGTAGGTCTCTAACTTTTTAATTTTCTCTCTGCTTTCATCCAAGTTTTGCTGTAGTTGGGCTCGATTAAATTTCCATTCATTTTTTTCTGCTTCAGCAACTTTTAACTGAAAAGATTAATACTTAACGAATTAATCTAAACTAAAAGATGAAATAAAACCTGTTGCTGATACATGTTTAAGGAGAGAATAGCTAGTAATAATTACATACTTATCAGTAATATTAAAACAGCACACAACTTTTAAAGTAATCACATCAACCCTTCCAACCCTTGCTAATCTAAGGAAGTTTAGAACTGAAACCCAAGAGTCTTTTACTGCTTTCTCATTGATATTGCATCATTCTAGACAGATTAAATGACCAAGACCTCTATTATTAGCTTATATTCAAGATCTCACCAGATCTTAGTATCTCTGGAGAGGCCTATTTTGAATACCTTCAAAGGCAACTGCAGATAAAGAATCTTAACCTGTGTAAGACAAGCTCCCTGTGCTACTCTTTTGTCACCAACAGCTTTTTGAATAAAGATAACATGACCGGCAGATCTCCCCTGGTAACTTTACATGACATTGGTCTTCCTAATCAATGATGGCATGTGCAGGGTTTCCTTTTCTTGAGCTAATGTTCAAAATTCCCTCAGTAAAGGAAAGGGATGCCACCCCTTGAGAGCAGCCACATTACACACAGGAATGTTAACATGAAGCTCTCTGGGTCTTGGAGGAGTGAACAGGCATGATACAGCTTAGTTTGTCCATGCCTCCTTCTTTGGGGACACCACTTACACTGAGGAAATAAATCCCTGCTTTTGAAGCCAGTTAAGACCACCTGCCAATGGAACAAGGATGTTGAAAGGACCAAAAATTTCTTGAATTTAAAAATGGCATTCTAAGTTGTACTAACACCAACATTTTTAACAGCTTTTGTGCAATCCAGTTGGGCCACATACCAAGAATACTAGAAAGAGGAGGAGCACGGTCAGAAATCAAAAAGGGAACTGTCTTAAGTAGCTTTGTCTCCCTCGCCTCAACAATTGCACAGTGCATGAAATACCCCAATAAATACTGCTACTGAAAATTATTGCAAACTAAAGCACTATGCCTTCTTCACTTGCTACCTGTTCCCAGCAATGTGCTGCAACTTGTCCTAGGATATGCATTTCTGAGCAAGGGAACACAGAAGGGTAATGGAATAAAAGAAGCTGCTCGCTCACACACAGTCTTTTCAGAAAAAGGCCATGTATAAATCTGTATCAGTGGAAAAAGCAGCAAAAAAGAACAAGAAACCCTTGCCCAGAATAAGCAGAGGCACTAAACTAATCTTAAGCAAAAAAAAAAAACCCACTGGAAAAAACTCTCTGCCCAGACCAGGTCAGAAATTTGAGGAGGGAAAGAGGATAACTTTCTGGTAACAGAAAGACAGCCACAAACCATTGTCTGGCCAAGTCTATTCTGAAATAAGACAAGTTCTATCCACTGAACATGTTCCCATCTTTTTTTATGAGCTGTTTCATATAGCTCTTCACACTATATTCAACTACTCTAAGCAGTAATACTGAAGTGTTCATTTTAAAGTGGAGACTTGGGGGATGGGTTTTTTTAGTTGTTTTATGTGACTTTTGGGGCTTTGTTTGGTTGATTTATTTTTTTTATTATTTTATTTTTGAGTACAGCTCTTCAGCTCAGAAATGTCTGTCTAGCGTAACAGAGTAGAGAGCACCTGAGGCATAAATGGATTGCTGCCTTTTGCATTCAGCCTATTCCTGGTACAATCAGTAGCCATGAAAACAAAACAAAAAAACCCCCGAAACAAACCACCCAACAATAAACCCTACCAATAATAATATTCTTTGAAAACTTACTTTCTCCTTCAGTTGATTCACTTCAGCTATCGTTACTGCATGTTTTAATTGTAGCTGGAAGAGATGGAAAAAATTGTTTAAGCACACAGAAAATTACATTTGAAAATGCTAGTTTGAAGTATTTCTCCACGATTCCTTTTCCCTAAACCACTGTTCGAGTGGCATAAAGTCATATAATTATTTGTCAATTACAGGAGAAGTAATCATGAGTTTTTATCTAAAAAAAGTTAAAAATTACTCAAACCTTAGACAAGTTCCCTAGTACATAATCACCCCAAAAATCTCCCATCGTTGTCTATACATTAGGAAAGCAAAAAAGATTACAGTAACGTCTCAATGTGCCAGGGTAATGAAAAGGAGCAATGCACTTATGATGACAACTGCTACACAGAATACAGGAAAAACTTAACAATACTTAATATTTTTACAATCAGCACTTAAAAATAAATGTGCTGGCTTTATTTTAAAATTAAGCCATGTATTTTTACACCACAAATCTTCATAGGATTATTAGAAATCAAAAAGACTACACTTAAGCCAAATGTAAAGATTTTTTTAACAAGTATTAATTGTTCCTTGCATCTTGCTTTCTGTCTGTAACCCTGCAGAGATTTTCTTTTCTTTCAAGGCACATTGCACCAAACCCAAATTAAAACCGGTGAATCCACTATTCTTCATTTAGATTATGTTAGTAACAGCACAGTAATGATTCTACATGAGATGATAATTGTATCCCAAGTAAATACAGGACTTAAGAAGCTTCACCTTGCTGCTATGCTTCCAAACCTAGAAAAATTGTAAATGTTCTCTAGAGATCAGCAGCTTGAAATTTCTACTTCCTCACTGACATCAGCAACGTTATCAAGAGAACAGACTTAGGAGATCTGCAAAATACCAATCCCTCACAAAAATAAGCTGACGTAGCAGCAAATAGCATCTGATAAAACAGATTCTCTGCAATATATTTTTCTCCTCCCAGAGTGAAAATGACAGGCACTTAAATCTACCAGAGAAGCCTGGACTCCTAAATGCCAAAGGCTGTACTTTTTAAGTCCCTGACTAAATCCCAAAGCCCTGAATAAAGCAAATATGCTCCTTTATAAAAACCCTGGGAAAAGAGAACTGTACTATTTCCAATTACGTTAAGTTGCGATTCAGAGCCTGGAATGCTCTACTGTGCTTACAAATGGGTTTACAAATCCATTCCTTCCAAAAAGCACACCATAAAAATACCCTCCAAGCCAAAAATATGCCTATCTACAGAATCAAGTGCTTTTATGTACACAGATTTCTCAGAAGACTGCAGGGACTAAACCAAGAAATTAGATATGTATTTCTTGTCTTTCTGAAAAACATCTCACAACAACACTTGAAACCATCCAAAACAGGCATATTTGCACACCCCCCATGTTCTCTGCAGGCTAAAGCCATCCTACTGGGCAGCAAACACATGCAAAGGCCAATGGACCACAGGAGAACTAAGAGAAGCATCCTGTCTATCTAATGCAATGCTCAGACATAACAAAGACAGAGCTGAGGCTGGGCTCTACCACCTGTTTCCAAGGGCTTTTTAAATCAAATTTAAATCAAACGATTGTTTAATGTAAATATGCATTGGGAAACTGGATATAAAAAATTACAGAAGACCTACATTTCAATGGACATTTAGCAGAGATGTTTATTGGTGACGCTGGGAAAAAACAAACCCAAAGCAACGAGGGGGAACATGAAGGAGATTATATCCAAATCCTACAAGGTCCAGATGTTCCCAAGTGCATCACAAATAATATTTAAGAAACTGCTACAACACCTCTTTAAATTTAAGAAGAGACTGTGCTGAATCCATATCCAGTAGTAAACCAATATCTTCATTTTCAGGAAGATCAAAAACTTCTACAGATTTTCCATGTAAATGTGACTCATAGGTATCCTCCTCCTCATCTTCATAGTCATCATCCTGACCAAATGAGAAAATCATGACATTTTGTAACACACACACAAGCTCTTTTGCGTTATGGTATATGGCAGTAGCAATAACCAAAGCATGCAACCAAGGAATCCAACCAGCTGCAAAACTTCCCTTGACTAGTTACCATTCCTTTTTTCACAGCTACGATAAGTGTTAAAGATGATTTGCAAACACTTTCATCAAAGTTCCACGAAAGAGAGCTAAGAAAGGCATGCACAAAACCATACATACAGCTGACAGCTAAAGGTATATTTTGGATTAGGGATAAAGCAATAATCATGTACCTTGATAACAGCAGTGCATGAAGTCCTTATTTTCCTGTTTTTAACAAGTTGCCCATGTTATACTTTTTTGCTTCAGTTTGATTAAAGCCCCCCATTTATCCCATTAGCAGAGCATGAACAATGTTCTACCTGCTCTGTATCATCATGAACATAGTGCTGCTCATACAGACATCTCTCTTGCTCTAAGGTCTCACTAATGAGACGGGCTACTTCACTCTCAGCTCCTGGCTTCTCTCTCCCAATCAGAAACCTACAGGAAAAAAAACAAATTATTTAGCAGCAAAAAAATCGTACCGCATGCTTAAGAAATGAGCTACACTGTTGCCTTCCACAACATCTTTGTAAAATTTTCATACTATGGTTTCATTCTCCATGAATGAAAAATGACCAAAAGAAACTATTATTTCAGAGAAAACATACGTACCTCACTGTGCCTTTGGTGTTCTTTAGTACAGTGGCTGCAAAGAACTGAGTAACTCCTACTAGACTTATGCCATCAACCTCAACAATCTGATCATTTACTTGAATTCTGCAAAATAAATAAATGCTTACCTATCAGTTAAACAATAGTATTTTGGCTTGAAACACTTTCAACATGACAAATATCACTTAAAACTCACTAGCATTTAAAATGACAAATTCTGAGTCCGTTGAAATTTACTGCTTAAAAATAGCCTCCTCAACCTCTGTTACTATGCAAATCACCAATTTGCATAGTAAATTTACACAGTATTCGACTTGATTTTTTTTATACTATTTACACAGTGATTGGTGTCCTGGGGTATCAACATGATTTTGCGGTACCTCTACACAAGGGCTCATTTTTGACGTTTCTCATATGTGCTGTAAGCAGATCTACAGTTACTTAGCAAAAATGTCCTATAATAAATAACTTGTTTTTTTTAATTTAACCTAAAGCAGGAATGTAATATTCACTCAGCTGCATTCAGCTTTTTTACTTTTATTCACAGTACTCAGCATGATGAATAAAATGAAAGCAATTGGCCTCAGTTGGGAATTTGTAAAAAGCATAATCAATTCAATGAAAAACTCACCGTCCATCCCTCTGAGCTGCTCCACCATCTGTTATTGTTTTTACAAAAATACCTAGTTTTTCCAGTCCTTGATCAGCACCAACTCCCATTCCAATGATACTGATGCCCAGACCCCTGTCACCTAAGGGATTCAAAAATCTCACATTAACTGCATGACGTATGATATAACAGTTAGCAGTACTGAGTTCTTTCAAAGTATTCCAAGTTCTTCCACACAAAAGATAATAGAAATTCACTTAAAAAAAAGAAAAAATAGAGCATATTTTATATGTAGATACTACTTAAAGCCTTTTTGCCCTCTAGCTTTCCTAACTTCAATGCAGCATGACAATCTGCACTTAGCAGAGGCCTGTCCAGTTAACACTTACTAAATTTACCAGAACTAGCCACAGATCTAACCCTAGACACACATTCAAAAATGTAAGACCTAAATTCAGGGAATATACAGTTATGGTTTTATCTTTTGTTCCCATAGTATCTCTTGCAAATGTTCAAAGTTTGATTTGCACCTTTTTCAATTTCCACAGGAAACACTTCCATTTTTTCCACCCTTTTCTCAAGTTCATACTCAGCTGAGGCTGCCACAGGGTCAACATCTTCATTACGTCTATCATAGTCTTCGTTTGAGTAAGTACTGAAAACCTAAGGAATGTAACAGAAAACTGGTTTTAATGTCTTCTCACCCCCTTTCAAACATCATATAATTGAAAGACAATCTGTAATGAAATTAAAGTGGTATTGTCAGAGATCTCATTTTCTAAACAACCATCGATTTAATAAATACTGCTGCTGTCAAAGAGTTTCCAGCTTGCCCAGAAGTAACATTTTAAAAGTTTCAAAACAACTACTTTAACAGATTTTATCTTGCAAATGCACCAAATAGTTAAAAGAAATCAGTCAGCTCCTCTTTGATATCGTGTGACTTTTTCTGTAAGGACTACATTCCACCAAATCCTTCCTCTCTTCTTCCCTCCCCCCACACCATCTGCCAATTGCAGCGTTTCAAACAGATGTAGTTTTCTGATTCTGCAAGGGAATCACGCAGTTTCCCAGGAAAAGGAAGTGCCTTGTTACATACATTACTATTTTTAGTATTCATTCCAGCTGAGTTTCTGAATTGTTAAAAAAAAAAAGATAAACAACACAAATTAAAGACAGAAATCTAGATAGGAAGAATAAACTATATGTAACAGGGTTAATCTTACATATCAGCATGTTCATTAATTCTACCTAAATTGAGACGTTAGGGGAAAAAAAAAGGAAAAATATTGCATCTCCATTTATCTTAAAAAATAAGGTTTATGTGCTAAATATTTTGCAGGCACTGGGGGTTTTATTCAACATCACTGTAAGACGAAAAATAGGCATTGCAGCTGCAGCAGCCATCTCCATAACCAAGAACACACAGCACTGACACGAAGTTCATTTACACTGGCTTACTAGATTTTTGCAACTGTTGTATTTTCCGCTAAGACTACCTAGAAAGGTAACTGCAATCATGTAAATACCACAGCATTAACTGTAATCAACATTTTCCCTGTGAATTTCCATTCACTAGTGTATAGCTTTAGCTCTGCAGAGCAGTAGCTTCAGACACTGAAATCCGGTCAGTGAAACAGATTATCAAAAAGCAACTAATATAATTCAGTATTTCCCATGAGAAGCTTTACTGCATCACCTTCAGACTACAACTTCAGATCAGCTATACACACTCTTCCCAAACCCTGCAAAACATCTACTCCAGAAACGTGGAATGGCCATACAGTCAGTCCAGTAAGCAAGGAAGATTAGATCCACCTGGCTGAAAGGGAATGAAGAAATCCATTCTCAGAAGTCTTACATCTCCCAAAATAAAAGAACTTTCCTTAGAAGCTGTTCTTCCTAAGTCTTGCATAAAGGTTAATAAACAAACTCCTTGTGACTGTCATACAGATACCAGCAGCCAACCACTGGACACAGAAAGACAACAAGGGTCACACTTACAGTATGTCTTCCATGAACTTTAGAGAAAAAATCTGCAAAATAGACAAAGAAAACCATCTAAATGGTCTTATTTTACCACTATCAGTAAAAAGGTGGCCAAGTTCTTTAAATTAATCACCCTCCTCAGCCCCCAAACCACTAAATAGGATATGCAGCAGAAGCCTTTCATGAAGCATTATTCACCCTTCGGAATATGACCAGCCTAGTTCGTTTACTTCTTATCCCAACAGAAAAAGTAGCATCTCCAAAAACACAGTCAAATTATAATAAAATGAATTTCAAACTAATAATAAAAAGGAAGGTCATGAGTGGACAAATGATAATTTGTTAGTGAGAATATTTGGGTTCTTGAGGACAAATCAAATACCAGGGTATGAAAAAAAAAATAAATTCATATACATATAACCTAGTATTAAGAGTCTGACTAAAATGTTAAAAAGACAACCATCAAATGGTTGAATGAGCAAAATGTGGAGAATGGCAGTAGTTCGTTTTGGAGACAGTGACAAATTTATTTTCTTAGTTTGTTACAACTCAGTGGTCTAATAGAGCAGAAGATGATGCAAGGAATTACTTTCTACTGAAGAATGACATTCCCACAGGGATGACTAGTTCCTTGCACAACAATTTCTAAAATACTAGAAATTTGGGAAGGCAAAGTTGAACCATAACAAGAGCACTGTGTACACTGCAAGTCTTGGGCCACCAGCATTTAAATATCTCTGAAACATCTAAAAATGATTTATTATTTTTTCCAGCTTAAAAGTAACAGGATTGTACTTGAGAATATCATGGAATTGGCTCATTTTTATACAAAATTGATCACAGAAATTCTTCATCTGCCAGGAGCAGATAACAGAATTAAAAACTACTGGTCCCTTAAATTCCAGCGATGTTTATAATTGCTATTAATAAAATAACAGCATAAACATATCTATGCAAATGAAGACTACTAATATTTATGCATATTAGCTTCCTAAGAAAAGCCTATTTGAAACCAGTGCTGAGTAATTCACTAAGAGAAAGAATTCATACTTTTGTCTAAAAGTGACAGTTTACAACTGTATGAGAACATCTGGGTAATATTCTAAAAATCATAACCTCACAATTAAAAGAAGCTAGCCTCACCTCAAAACAGTAAGAACAACACACCCTTCTCCAAACTTCAGAAAAATAATTTTGAGGAAAAACATCAATTTACAAAGAATAGAGGAAAAACAAAACTTATAACCAGAAGCCAAACACTGCAATAACAGAAAGAAAAGCAAAAACACACTACAAAAACTATGACTAAACTGTCAAGGAAAGAAGACAGACATTTTTATTGTGTACATGTCGAATCATTGTGTTCATCTTTCATGGGAGAGAAAAAAAATGTTGATATTAATATAGAAAATACAGAACTGCTCAGCAAGTTGTTCTTGCCAAGTAGCAAAAGTAACATTTAAATACAGTTAAAACGTGGATAATAAATAATATAAGTTCAGAGTTTAGAAGACTGATGAGAAAGCTAAACATGTTCATCCTTGCACTGTGTCTGGCAGGGTTTAGTCATTGAATCAAATGCATTACAGACAAAAGAAATTCTAATCTTACTATTCAGAAGCCACTGCTAGCTAGAGATTGCAAAATTATTAGTAGTGCATCTGGTACTTTTAGAAGATATACTTTAGCAAACACAAGTTATTGACTCCACACAGGGGAAACAGATGAATTTTACTGTGGAAACCACGTGAATTTCACAAGCTTTTTACTATATCTTGTTATATATCCAGGAGGTTACCCTAACATTAATAACTTTAGATCCTGTCAAGCTAACAAATGGCAAAATTCTATCTGAAAAGGTTTGGGTTTTTTTTACTTAAAACCTTTTTCCTTCAGAATGGGCACAATTAATTTGAAACAAAAAAAGTTCTGATAGAGGGCTGAATTTTAATGAATTATTTGAATTAAATTGTTAAGACACAGAATGGCAAATTTTCAAATATACTTAGTGCTTGAAAAGCATATATATTTATCTGGAGAGAAAACTAGCTACATTATTCACACCAGAAAAAATAATCATTTTTGAATGCAAAACTTGGTTTTGCATCTTCCCTGAAGATGCTAATCTAGACATCCTCAAGACCAGCACTCAAAAACCACCAACACAGCCTGTCTAAAAGATCCTACAGTTCAGTTCCTGTAACCATTAGAGAATAAAAAATTACTTATATCATCTTAGTGCTAACACAGACAATAGCATTATCACAGAAAAACAACGACCTTCATGCACTTCAAACTCTTCACAGCACAGAAGAATGTCTGCTTAAGTATGATGTTAGTTTTAGAAGAATATTAATTAGTTAGAGGGCAAACACTAATTTACCATCTGCTTGCATGGAAGTGCTGCAGAGTAACAAAACACAGTCCAAAAACTTCCACTCCAACATTCATTTCTAGTGTATAGATGTGTTTGTGTCTAACGAAAAGCAGAACATTACAAAAGTAATTAAACAGTAAGATTAGGAAATCAGGAACTGCCTGGAAGGGCTTCCAGCTAATTACAATGGAAGCAACATCAACATCACTTTAAAGTTCTCATGCAATCCTGAGTAGCTGCTGGAAGGCCTGACAACACCTGCACCGGCAGCCAGAGCACACGGAACACCCGAGAGAGGCCCTGAAGGGTCAGCGCCGCCCGCCCGCAGCACACCCGGCCCGGACCACAGCCCGGCCTCGCCTGCTGCCGCAGCGCCGCGCCGCCTTGGAACGGGCCGGCCTACTCACACCCCACGAGGACAAACATTCAAAACACAGGTTAAAGCTCAGGGGAAATTATCCAACACCAAACAGTTTCGGCTTTCCAAATTAAGGTCTTTGTGATGCCTGGCCAAATGTGAAGTGGCCATGAATAATCATCTGAAACAGTAGCACTGAGGTAGGACTGAAGTGTATTGTACACCTCACAGTTTACTCTTACTCTCTCCCTCTTCTGTTCAAGGAGACATCTCTCTACTGCCATCCTATTCTTCCCTCTACTTCCAAAAGCTACGTGGCGAGTATTTTATTAGCACTACTTAGCAAACAAAACAAAACAAACAACAAAATAAACCTGTCACCAGGGGGTACCAGATCAACTCAATTAACTAATCTGCATTAATACTGTCATTAGCAATGATCAATACCTGATGTCTAAAAAGAGCGATCAATTCACTATGTCAAGTCACATCAGAGGGTGATGAAAGAAAATGTCTGAAAAATAAGGAATTTGACATATTGTGTAATACTTTCCTACTAAATAAAAATGCAAGAACTCTGTAAAAAACTCTGCACAATCCTCATGATCTCAAGATTACAAAATATGTACTCAGATAATGCAGGCAAGCATCTTTTTACTGATGTCCTTCTTAGTGTTTACCTTGCTGTTTGTTAGAATTATACGGAAAGGGTAATTTATTTTTCCATCTCTCCAGAGGTAAATTACAAAAAAGTTCCAGCTACTGCTGGTTCATCCTTTACCTGGCTAGGTTATGTATCCTCACATGCTAACAACAGTAATCATCATCAAAAAGACACTGAATATTTCAGCACTTTAACTGCTGAGCTACTGAACTTGTCTCCTATAAATTTGCTTATTTTTGTTGACCTCCATCACCTCCTCAGTGTTTCTTCTAACCATCCCCCATGAAACCCTCAAGTGCCCCATATTCACTGCCTTTTCTCCCTCCTGTTCCCCACAGCTATTCTGACAGAGTAAAAGACAGCATAGGCTGGGCATACAGTGTTCAGCCAACATTAAGCCAAAAAGAACAAGTAACTTCAACTAAAGCTGCAGCCCTGTCATCAGTGGGGCCATGAATATGCACCTCAGATACAAGTGCCAATTTTCCACAAGCCAATCAGTACTTGAAAAATACCTTTTAAACCCCCTCTCTCCTTCCCATTAAATCCAGGTAAAATTGCTGTAAGTTAGAAGCTGGAGGGACTGAAAAGAGAGTGAAGACAGGCAGGTGATAACCTCAGCTCATCTCCATAACCTCAACATTCTCTTATTCTTCTATAGTTTTCTAGCATAATCAAATACATTAAGGAAGTCAGCTGGTATGTTAGCATCTAACTGCATCTACAGAATAATTCAGTTAGAAATACACTGAAGTATTAATGTAAAGACTCAAGCTGCTGCAGCAGTGAGCCAGGATATTAGAAGAAATTCTTTACTTTTTCTGTTCCAATTTAGATTTCTGCTCTACAGCCCCACGTCCTGGCACAGGACTTTCATCCAAAGACTCTTGAAATGCCAAATCAATCCACTATTGTAAAACTTACAAATCAAAGATTCACTAAAAGACAAGCCAGAAGATATATGAAAAACAAAGAAAAGAAAAAAGCCAAAGACAGCTTGAGTTGAAAGAGCTTCTTTCCAGACACCTGAACAACCATCACAGAATCAAAAAACAAGGACCACAGAGGCACCAGAAACATTTGACACAGAACTTTCTATCACAGGTAAAGCTAAACGCAGAATTAAATGCATTTAGGCTTAATAAACATTTAACTTCAGAAACATTTTACTTATGTGAAAACTGAACTTTCAATAAGGATTTAAAGACTATCTTCTCACCAAAAAAAACCCCAAAACAACAAAAAAATTTCAAACGCGTGTGAAGATATATACTTTCTTCCTCCAGCTATTATCCCTGTTTTTAACATCTCATACTGTTAAGTTGCAGGAATGCCATACTCTCAGATGCACACAGAACAAAACAGGATTATTTTTTGTGAAAAGTCACCAAAAAGCACCATGGAGAGACTGAGACGAAAATATGAAGAAAAGTTGTTTTGATGTTAAGTTAAAAATGTCGTAATGCTGATAAACAGGGCTTCAAAACAATTAAAATCTATGCCTTTAAACAACCAAATTGTCATTGGAAAAGATCCCAAGCCAAGTAAAATGGAAAACCACATTATTTCTGTCAAGAAAAAAAAAGATGAATTCCTACATATCAGCCAATTCTGTTTAAATCTACTCTCAAATCAAATCTTCCTTCATCAACCCTCGCACATATCACATACTTGTTTCTTAATGCCACAGAAGTACTTTACTGAAGTGCTTGAGCAAGGGCTGACAATTCAGTAGCCATCAATTCTCTAATTATCAAAGAAACTGAGGGTTTGGGTATCTTCAATCAGTTAGTATATTTTGTGTATTCTGTATCCCTTTCTGTGTACGACATCTTAAGTACACAAGTGAACGGTTCAAACATCAGAGGCTGGATGAAGCTGAAGCACTATGCTACAACATTGTGTTAAAACAGTATTCCAGAGTCTAGACATTGAACTAGAAAATTTGTGCATCTCCTGAAAGCATTTGCAGGTATACTGTCATACAGGAAATCTAATTCAAGGGTTATCTCCATTCAGTTCTTCATTAACTTCCACAGCAAGCAGTTTTGTACTAAAAATGTTGAAGAGCAGGACAGGCTGAACGAGACCACCATTTGTGCCCAGCTATACATAAACAGCTTTACTGTGATGTGCAAGACAAATGGCAATATTATGAAGGATTCCCATATTCTCAGAAGCAGCTGAAACTTGACTGGTCAGAATAACACAAACTATGAAACTGCTTTCAGTTTCCTTATGAAATAAATTTATGCTCAGCTGTGACAACTACAAAAGTAATGGCTTTATGAAGGTTTGTGGTTTGTTCTGCTTACTTTTTTAAACTGTTTTCTTCACTAAACCATCTCAAAATATATGACTATTCATAAAAAGCAGGGAACAGACACTCCCATGCAGCATAATCTAGATAACATTGATCATTAAACAGAAGCAAACAGCAGCAGCAGCTGTACTATCTTTTCAGCCTACCTGAGCTAGAGAATGTCTAAGGGTCATAAATCATTACAGAAGTTAGTCACTGTGCTATTAAAGGCTTTGAGGACAAAGTTTGACACAGTCAGAGGTGAAAACATCTCAAGAAATCAATTTGAAAACAAGCATTTGTTTTCCCAACAGAAAGTTTCAAAATTACAAACGTCAAACAGCACTCGGTCATTACGTTTATGTTAATTAAAGCCTTTCAAGGTAATCTCATAACAGAAAGCACGTTAATGTGGACATTACAAAGGCAAAATGAAATATAAAGGGATGACAGAAGAATTACCTGATGTTATTTGCATTGTGTGTAATGCTGATTGTTTACACAGTTTACTCAGAAAACTTTAAGACAAAGACAAGTTCAGTTCCCTGAAATATCCTGGACTGCTGAGTGTGCTTTACATTCATTACTGGCTTCATATGTGGCAACAAGAGACTGAAAATTGCTCATGTACCATAACACAAACCCAGGCTGCGAAGTTCTGCTAATAACTGTACTGCATCACTCTCTAAACTACTCCAGGAGAAACAAGAACTGAGATAAAATGACCCCCAGGGTCTGGAAAGATCAAACAGCAGCAGAACTTAGAGAGTCTGGTCACCCAGAGCAAGTAAAAAATCCCCTATGTCATTTATCAACAGCTTCTACAGAATTGAAATACTTCTTTTTAGAAGTCTCATCCTACTTGCTTTCATAGGCACAGGGCAACATAAAATAACAGAGTATTTGTGTAATTATGTTCCATCTTTCCTGAAATTATCAGATCAAATGATGTTCTCAAGCCCTGCTACAGATGTCAGGATTATGGACCTCCATCACAGAACAGATGCAGTGCTAACAGTGTCAGCTACCTTATACACCCCCGGGAGCTCCACATTCTCCTTCCTTTACTCGAAGACCTTGCCAATATTACAACTGACTAGAAGCTTTGAAACAGAAATATTAATCAACTTCTCTTTGTTGCAGCAGTATAAACACTACTTTTCAGGTGTCTTTAAGTTCTATCCATTACCTACAGACACAGCCAACCTCCCTTTTGCATATTTCAAATACAAACGGCGAAAGCTCCATCACTGCAGAATGCTGAAGATCTGAGAATGTGTTTTATCTTGCCCAATACATTCTGAACTGAATACACTCTGAGTTGAATTCTTCAACTCTACCAGATACCTGCTATGCAGCAACTGCAAGAAACACAGATTGTTTTTCTGTGATCACTAGAGAGGTACAGAATGAAAACAGCAAGAATGCAAGAGCAGCCTGGCCTTTCTCAGGAGCATCTATGAGAAGAATCACAGACCTTCTCTAGTGACTATGAATGTCTGAAAATGGCTCTCACATTTTAGTCAAACTTATTAGTCTAAATAAAGCTGAAAAAAGAAGCTACTAGGACTCACTATGGTTCTGCTCTAAGCTGTGGTGGGAACCAGGAATAATCTTTCAGCTACCACTGAGATTTTTTTCTCTTCCAATTTAAGACGCACCAAAATCTATGAAGAAAGACAGAGAGATTTCCTTCTGTGAGGTAAAACTGGGATTTTCTAAAAGGTTATTGAGATATTAAAAACATACAACTAAAGAAAGTTCTGGGTAAGCATAAAAAAGCTGGAATTCTTTATTTTACAAAGTACATATCCCCAGAACCACATAACCAACCAGGACTTATTCTCACCAAATATCATAGAAAACATGAAGCAAAAAGGCAGACATGGGAACAGAAATCATTAGGCAAAAGAAACAGAGGGAAAACCTACTGAAAATAACATGCAGAAAGAGAGCCCTATACCCAATGTAGGAAAGATACAGCCAAGTTTCACTGAAAGGGGATAAAGGAAGGCAAGTATCACAGGCTTCAATTTAAGGGCCTTAAAAAGTATCTCAATAACCCTATTGCTATTAAGTACAGTTTATTCTGCCAGTCCAAGTGGGGCATTATGGCAAGAACTATGTTATTTTTCATAGGAAACTGCTAACAGTTGCTTCTAACCGTTCATCTCTTCGTTGTGTAAATGATAATCTGAGAAAGGTTGTCTCCTGTGGCTTTCAGAGAAGCAGCTATAATTGAACAGTGCTTGCTCCCAAAACCTGCGTTCTGTCTATACGACAGCTTCCATCACAGTTGGCACGGAGATGTCCACAGTGCTTTCAAACAGGTCTGGCACAGACATAGCAGGGAAGGCAAAAGTCTGTTAACAGCCACTGCTTCAGCAGGGTATCAGCAATGATCAGTAAAACCCTGCCTACAGCACAAGTCACTCAACACATTTACTGTAGACTCTACACGGCACTTTGCTCACTTACTGAGTGCCCAAATGCATGCAGAAATGGACTGATGCCCCTGCGGCTCTCTCCCAGCCCTCACCAGACTCATTATGCAGTTTTCAATAGCTGCACTCTCCCCTTCGCTGCTCCAGGTCACCACTAAAGCAACGTCAACTAGAAGAAAGCCATATAAAGTCAGCCTGTCTACGGAGAGACTATAAAAAAACCCCCACATGCAACAAAACTCAAATTTTGCCAAATTTTGTTGCAACAATCAAAGCATCTTCTGGGGTACAGCACTGGTGTGTGTTAGCAGACTGGGAAATTACAGCCCTCTGCTGCGGGAAGTTCAAGAGTCAACAGAAATTTTACATCCCTCTGACCAGTAAAAGTGAGTCCTGACTCTCTATGAACAAAGTGTAAAAGCTGTCTATTAAAGATGATATCTTTCATTCATGTGATAGTAGCAGAGAAGTATGCTGAGGAAAGTCTCTACAGACTCCCATTCCATCCTCATCCATGTCTCCCAATTCTCCTTCCAAAGTTTAAGAAAGACTAGAATAATTCAAGTCTGCAAGAGACGATGGGTAAACCTAGTCTGAGTTGTGGAACTACTTATTTTGTGGGTATTTTTGGTGGGAGAAGATCAGACACATTAATCTTTTTAATTTGTTCAAGTTGTAACTTACACTACTCCTCATTATCCAGTCTGCCCTCTAACTTTTATTTCTGCAACTTCGTAACTCCAGAATACTCATGTTAACACTCCTGTAGCTCATTCCCCAATCGGTATTAGAACCAAACAACATATATGTGGTTATTATTGGAGAGAATTCTATAATCTTAAAATAGAAGAACCAGTCATTTGATATTTTCTTACAGTTAATTCCACAAACAAGTCTGAAGCTGAATATGGAAGTTTTCCATGTAGGGGGTTGTTGTTTTGTTTGGGTTTTTTTCCAAAGTTTTGTGCCAAAAGGAAACCTGAAAATAATCCTTCCTAATGCAATGCCTCAAATTTAAACAAATGCAAGTATTAAACAAGGATTAAGGGTCAGATGTTTGTATCTACTCCTAAAAGATCTGTGCTCCTGAGTAAGTCCAGCAAGTAAAATCTCATGTGCTCCACTACACTATCTTATGAAGCAGCTGTAAATAAGAAATCACTTGGGACTAATTAATAAATTTTCTGAAGCGGTAACTTCTCTCATTTTTAGCTTTGAATAAAAACTGTAAACTTACACTTCTTAAACGGTTTTTAGAACTTAAAAAAAAAAACAAACCCAAAATTTATTTCCTGAGTACTTCTGACTGCAAAACCATTTTTAAAAAAAGAAAACTCAAAGGTACTTACTTTGATAGGAGCTGTTGAGAACTTGACTTTTCGGTCTGGCACTGGATCTTCCTCTTCAGAAAGTCCAGGAAACTCCTCATATTCACTGTCATACATATAGTCCTCCTCTCCCTCCAAAATTTCTTTACCTTCAGGCTCTTGGTTTTCTGGCTCTGTGTCCCTGTCATCATCAAAAGCTGCATTCTCTATTCCAAAATCACTGAAGTCCTCGCTTTGCTTTTCCAATGCTTGCTCCTCTTCTTCAGCATCCTCTTCCTGCTCTAGAACATCCTGTACTTGTGTAACTGGACCATCTCTTACAGACATCCCATCTCTTTCTTCTTCCCAGCTGGTCTTGCTGCCATCCGTAAACTCTTCTACCACTTCCAAGGCATAGTCACTTCTCTTCCCTTCCTGCACGTGACAGATGAGCTTTTGATCCTCTTGATCGATGTGATCTTTCTCCAACCCTTTTTTTTCACGCCCTGAGGTTTCATCTTGTGCAACAAGCTCTGTGCAAGGCCCCTCTGTGGGAGAAACCCAGGAGCAAACACTATCAGATGTCTGCTGAGCCTCCTGAGCAGGCACACTGCCCATATTCCACGGGCTTCTCTCAAGCACCAGTTGCTCTCTTTTGTCTTTTTCAAGTGCCTTGCTCGGCTCATCTCTGCAGATCTCAGGCACTTTGGGGAACGCACCCTTCTCCACACATCCTTCAGCAACAGCAGATGAATTCAAAGTCTGCTGGCCTCTCAAAGGGTCCTGATTTGGAGAACTATCATTTTTGCAAGCTTCTTTGGATTCTTCAGTATCACTGTCACCCAGAAAGCTTTCCAGCCTCCTGGAAATGGGCCCTGCATTCAGGAAGGAAGACTTGGAACCACTATTAGCATGTTGTTGCTTCAACTCCTCATTACTTTGATTTTCAACTTTCTCCAGTGTAACTGGAGGACTTGTTTCTGTATTAAAACTGAAATGGTCCACCACACTGCTGCTGCAATCAGAAGCTGAACCATGTCTCCTCTTATCTTCACCACTTCTTTCACATTTGCTGGGGGAATATCTGTCCACTGAGCTCCGCTGTTTTATATTTCTCTCGAAGAGCTTCCTGGTCTCTGAAAACTTTTCTGCCAGGGCAACTTTGTCCAAGTCTGCCTCATCACTGCTACGGACGACTTTGTCAGAGGCAGAAGAAGACAAGGACAATGAATCCACAGGACCGCTGCTGGGACTGGTAGTTGTATTAAGAAGATTATTTTTTTGGACAATGAGGTAAGATGGACTACCTGGAGAAGATCCATACTCTGCTGCCGTGGTCCTGCTGATTAATTTGGTCTCAGCAGGTGGACTGCTCTCACAAGAGGTTGTCGAGGAAGAGCTCCCCATTTGCAGAAACATATTTTTGATCTTGTGTACTCTGTTGCCATAAGTGGCAGCTCTGCCTCGACTGTGTGGGTCACTTCCCCCTCCATTGGAAGAGGTGCTCAGCTTCTGATGCAAGCCTGTTTTGTTGGAAGCGTTATCAGGATTGTTTACACCATCAAAAGAGCATTTGATGGCATGGAAATCAGATTTGTAAGCATTTCGGTGTGGAGAAGCACTTCTTAAAGTCCTTTCCCCCTTGCCTTCGGTTTTCATCATTGTTGAAGAGAAAGCCCCCTCCACTCCTTAAGAACAGGAAGAACAACTCGCTAGCACAAAACTTCCACCCTCAACACCAGGCAATGTAGATCTCACAGAAGATCCCAAAAGCAGCCTTTCACTCAGTCAGCCTCCCCGCTCGCACTCAAATGGAACGCAGGGGACTGTACGTGGAGAGAAAGAAATCAAAGCGCCTGAATGGCCACATCGGGTGTTATCCCCAGCGCGGATCGCGGTAGCCGGAAAGCCATCTGCAGAGAGACAGAGAGTTTCCATTAGCTCGGGGCCTCGCCGGCGTGTGACACGAATCCGAAACTCGGGGTGGGAATCGCAGCCCTAGACCTCCCTGCGGGATAAAGCCCATTGTGTCGGCCGGGACGCGCGGACCCAGCTGCTCCCCGGGCACCGACCTGACGGCTCTGGCGGGGGATGCGGCGGTGGGCGGCCGCCCCGCCACCTCCGGCTGCCGCCCCTCCGCTAAGGGCCGGCCGTTCCGGGCCGGGCCAGGCCGGGTCGGGCGGCGGGGAGGGGCAGCGCCGGCCCTTCCTGGCGCCCGGGGGAGGCCGGGCCCGGGCCGGACCCCGCGCACGCACCGTGGCGGGGAGGGACAGAGGGGCCCTGGCTCCCCGCGGCGCCTGGAACGGGGTAAGCCACAAGTTTCGGCCCCAAGTTGGGGCTGCCCCGCGGCGGCGCTTCTGCGCCGCGGGGCCTGTGGGACGCGCAGCGGAGCCGCCCCGGTACCGCGCCCCAAACTTTCCGAGCCAGCCTACCTGGGGGCGGGGGTCCTGCCGCCTCCTTCCCCTCAGCGTTCCCGGCCGCCCAGCGGCCGCACGCACCACGCCATCATTATCCGCCGCCACAGTCGCCCGCCTTTCCTCCCTCCCTCCCACTCCCCCTCGCTCTGCCGCCGCCGCCGCCCCGCGATCCTCACTCCACCTTCCTCCCGCCCCCGCGGCGCGTTCAGAACCGCCGCCGCCCGCCCGCCCGCGCCGCTCCCCGGCCTCACGCTGCTCCGCGCCCTCCTCCGCGCTGTGTCTCGGGCCCGCCCGCGCGCGCTCCCTCCCTCCTTCGCACACAAAGAGAGGGAGCGGCGGGCGCGCCCCTGCTCCTCTCTCTCAGCGCCACGGAAGAGAGGGGCTGGGGGCGGCGGGCGCGACCGAGGGAAGCGCCTCCCGCGCCGGGATATACCACGCCATAGCGGGATACGGGTTTCGGATGATACCATGTCGGCGAGGCGAGCGGGCGCGGGGCAGCGTTGATGGGCGCGGAGCGCTCACCGGTCCCTCCGCCGGGGGAGCTGGAGACGGTGGGGCGAGACACGCCGGCGAAACGCGATCGCCGGGCTGCTGTGATGCTGCGCGCTACTTTCAAAGCCCGGGCGACCGGCGCGGCGCGGGGAGCGCCAGCCCCGGCTTCACCGCAGAGCAGCGCGGAGCCTGGGAGGGAAAAGTGGCGACAGCTGCCACGACCGAGGCTCGGACAGCTGGAAGTAACAACAGTGCCAAACATTCCTTTTTTCCCCCTCTTCCTTTCAAAAATCAAGTTGTTTTTAGCCTCTCCTGAGCAGGTATCAGAGCACAGGAGGATCCACAGCCGAGGCAGCATCCGATCCCCCCCCGCAGTTGCTGCCCGCGGCGCCGTGCGCGTTCCTGGACACCCTGAACACCCCGACGTGTCCGCGCAGGACCAGGGGCTGAGCCCGATGGGTTCCCTCGCACGCTCCCCGGGCTGGAAGTCACTCAGCTCCCCAAGACTGGGAAAATCATGCTCGTCATCGATAGCCCTAGGCAGTAATAACCGCAGTTTTGCAAGCAGTATTCCATACATTCAGTTCTCTTCGTTTGTTGGTCCAAGTAAAAGCACTGGCTTCAACCTATTTACCAGTCAAAAACAGGATTTGAATGACTGTTTAATTTTGATTGCAGCTCCTTCCATATATAAAGCTCACACAAAATTATTAGGAGAGCACAGAAGAGTACTGGTGGTTACCACTTACCTGGCAGCTGTTGTTGGCACATGGCACCAAATTGTGTAACAGTTATTTAGAAGTTTAAATACTTAACTCCTTGAAAAAAATAGCTTCACTAGTCTATGATGAAATTTATACATTCTCCCAGACATCCCAATTGACTCTGGCTTAACTTGGAGTCAGAGGCTTGATCTAACATCTATGTTATTTCACAGCTTGATCTAAAATCTATGATACAGTTTCAAATTAGCTTTAATCATGATTTTACAATAAAATCTTGTTATCGATATATCAGTCTTTCTAAAACAGAGGCAACGTTGTTCAGACCTTCTTCTGTGTTTTCAAACATTGCGGGGCAGTGGAATTTCACCAAGATCTGCCATTAGCAGTCTTACATACACTTGATAACACCATTTTGAATAAAATTTTAATACAGATAGTTTCACTGTAAGAGCAACAAATGTTTCATATTTTGAATAGGTAGGCCTTATTAAGAACACGTGGAGGTGATCTGCATGCTATGGAGGTGGTCCTTCATATAGCATTTGTAGGTTGGGTTGAAACTGCAAGGCTTAACTGCCATCTTTCAATGAACAGTCTACAAGAAGCTACTAAGCAAATGTTTTTTTTCACAAACCGAAGGTATGTACAAGGTTGCTCAGCAGTTTAAGCACTGTGGGCAGAGAACATTCTGTATTCTGCTCAGAGAGCCTGGCAGTATACAGGAGATGTTTGTTCAAAGAAAAAAAGGCAAGAGTTCAGGAACAACCCAAGCCCAAAGCCCAAACAGCAAAGCCCAAAGTAGCTCTGAACCATGCTCAGGAAAGCCAGTGGCCTTTGTACTGGGTGTTGGCTTAAAGAGGCTGGAGCAGGAAGATACTCTTCTGTTTTTAACTCTCCCATAAATGAGAAAGCAGAAATTGTAATTAGAGATCCTGAAAACAGATCTAATTGCATCAAAGGACTCTTATTTCCTTATGATTTCCCATCTTAATTAGGAAAACATACAGGCTATTTTGCCTAGCTGTTCTGCTTAGGATGGACAATATTTCTCTAAGTCAGTTTTCTGGATTTTCTAGTGGGAAATGTTCTGAATTGCATTGCAAGATGAGTGCAATGTAAATGTGAGAGAAATAATAGTTTGTTTATGGAAACAATTATTAAAAAGATGGGAAGGATTCAAGATAAAGACCTCTGGATTTTGAGCCAGAAGTCTGGGAGATGACGTAGTTTATGATTTCATCTTAGTGAATAACTGCAGTAAAACCTGGGAAGAGTATCTTACACATTCAGTCTGTGGTGCTTTCCTTGAAAGATGATGAAACTACAGTGAATAAGCAAATGGTTTGCCCTGAGCAAGAAGCATCTACATTTTGTTACCTAGGCTTAGGAAAAAAAAAAAAAATAGGAGTTTCAAGGGGACCTTGACAGCACAAAATCTTCTTGGGGAAAAACAGTGTGGCTGTATATGAACTCATGAATCTAATGAAGACAGATAAGGAAGAAAAAAAGTTCAAGAAAAACAATTAAATTGAGGGCACCTCTATAAACCCAGTTGTTAAAACCACCACTGAGGTACAGTGTTTATTTCAGATGTACAAAAGGAATCTGTTTCAGTGATCATCACAGAGTGCTAAAGATCTTTTGAACAGAACAATGATTCTGTGACTACTCCTCTTGGTTTAACTGTTTTAAAATACCTCTTCTATGATACATACATGGCTGTGCTTAGGGTTTGAGGGCAATGTTGACAGAGGAACAACAGACACTCCCTATGAGTATATCAAAAGAGTGTCTAAACTAGAACTGCACAATGAAAAAGACTCTCAGGAGGTCTAGATGGGGGAGATGTTCTGCTGTTGGCATGAAATTATCCCATAAGAAAGCTCCAATAAATATGCAAGTACGTAAGATTAGAGAAACCGTCATTTCTTAAATGGTTTATATAATTTCAGCTTGTAAGGACAGCCATCCTTTTATACTTGTATGATTAATGTAGCTGAACGTAGCTAAAATGGGTCATGTATATCATGGTCTGGATTAGTATTTATTGATACTGGTGAATTCCATTGCTGCTCTTCATTCAAGGTGAGTGCTAGAAACTGCTCAGCATATGTTCCATGCCAAACAAGTTTGAAACTGATCTCCTCACCCCATTAGCATACTTTCATCAACTCACAACGGTCAATAGCATTTGATCAATGAAGGAGGAGCAAAAAGTTTCAGAGCAGATGAAGAGAGACAAATACTTTGGTAGAGGCAATGTGGCAATGGCTGCAGGCAGATATGGAACAAAAATCTGCGGGAAAAAAGCTCAATGTCTAAATGTGGTCAAATCCAGGAAAGACATTTCTCAGGCTTAAGAGCTGCACCAGCCAGGCTGTCATACAGTAGCATGTGAAAAAAGGATGCAAAGATACCCTGAAAGAAAGTGACAAACAAAAAACAGACTACCACTACTCTAAGAGTTACAGTATGTGATGGTAAACTTGGGCAGATTTCTGAATGGGATTGTCCTGACAGCTTGCATCTTATGTACAACATTACAGTTGTACAGCAGGATCCTAAACAATGTTATGGGTGAAGAAATGCTCTAAACACAGGAGCTAATTAAATTTGACTCAGTTTCATTTAAATTGTGCTGGGTAATGTGGTAATTACTACTGCATGCCAGCAGTGCCATGGAGAAAGTCTGAGACATTCTTGTGTTGGTCTTTGCCATTGTGTATGATGACATGTTTAATATTTATTTTCATTTCTAAAATTGAAGGCACAGTGGTTTGGGTAAGTTAGTGCCTACTTCAGGTTTTGATTCTCTTCCCTCAGACTGCTCCCCAGCACATTCAAGAAGCAACAGGTGAAACACAGTGGTTCAAGTTGAAATCACTAACAGCTAACCCTGTAGCTTTATTTTTGGTTTCTCCTGCTATTGTGATCCCTGAGACTCTTCCATTCTCTCATTCTGTAGTCAGCTGAGCCAAGTTACACAGAAAAAGCCCTCTGAATAGAGCTGTTCTTACTGGTGGAGGCTGTATTTTATAGGTCAAATATCTAATATATATACATATCTAATACATATCCTATAACTAGCACTTTGATCTAGAAAAAAAATCACTATCAGTACAAATGTTAGTAAGATTTATTTTTAGTGCAAGTAACTATCATAGTGAGCAGTGTTATTAACAAGGTATCTATACTCAGTACTCAAGTCTTCAGCTTGTTTTTCATTGCAGTAATATTTATGCCACAGCAAACTTTAAATGTAGGATATGAAATAGAATTCTAGGAACAGCTCCAGCAAACAAGGGCTGCCCTCTCTCACTCCCTAACATATCTGTAATGCAAAGCTCCAGGAAGGAGTTATTCTGGTGAATTATATGTCAGTGTCCACCTTGCTGGATTAAATTTAATAAATCAGGGTTTTTTTTGCTGCGTGTTTACTCTTTCATAGGTCCTCTCTGCAGAAAGGTGAATATAATTATTAGTTCTATTACATCCTTCTACAGCCCACCCAGGATGCTATTTCCCAGAACTGCTCTGAATGAATACCCTGACCACATCTTCTGGCCACAGAACCATGAATGTTAAAATGAAGGTTGGTGGAACATCACTGAAACCTTCATTAAGTACAGCTGGCCTGCCAGCACATGTTACTAATGGTCTTTGCAAACTGAAGAAAACTCCTTAGGTTACAGCTCCAAGACATGTTGAAGAGAAAAGCAGAAGAACTCCTTAAGTCTCAAGAATCTCCTGACCCTCAAAGTAAAATATTGGCAGTTGAATTTCAAAGTTGCATTTAAAAAAAAGAAGGCCAGTTACTTATTGCCAGGAAGGCTGAACAGAAGATCCTTGAGGGTTTCCTCACCTTACAAACCCTATTCCTGAAGTGCCCAACCCATCAGACTCCCTTGCTACATTGTCAAATTCGTGAGTGAAAAAAAAAAAAACCAAGGGAGGAAAGCAATGAGCAGACTGTAGAATTGTCTGAAATGGTGGGTTTCTCAAGCACAAAGAACAGATGTCAGCCTGACAAGGAGGCAGAAGTCTCAGTAACAGCATCCCACTGAAAGCTGTTGGAAAACAACAGTCTGTGCGTGCATTTTTCAGCTTCATAACTGCAGTATTGTTGGCACAGCTTTTACAGGATTTTAAGAAATAGTTTGTGGTTATTTTTTATTTAACTGATTTCCAGTGCAAGAAACATGGTACTGTACAGTCTCTGTTTGCATTTGAGTGTCTCCTACTCTGCAAGGACTTTTGAAAATTGGCCAACTGGTTCAACAAGATTTGACACAGGCTAAGAGTTTTCAACAATAGTTATGTTCCTACCAGTTTCTTAAAAATAGGGAGCCGGAGGAAGAGAGGAGAAAGAAAGACCTTGCAAGATCAATCAAAGGAAAGGTTAGAGCAAGAGATCACCCTTTATAAGCCTCCACATAATCCTGTATAAGCCACACAAGACTGAAACCTGACGAACGTATTAGTCACAAGAAAAGCCTTATTTGGAAGTTGCATCTTTTTTAAAGCCAAAGTCAGTCAGCCAAGAGACACACACTGGGAGGATAACTGGCTACTTTAATACTAGAGTTCACAGCACAGTTTTTTAGTCTGATACTCTAGTTTCTGTCTGACCAAGCAGTTTTATACAAAACCCCAAGTGTTTGTTGTACCTCTCTATGTGTGCATAACATACATAAAGCATTTCATTTACACTGAATGTCACATCCCACCCCCCATTTTTAATTTAGCTTTTGAATTCAATAATACATTGTCCAGATGTATCAAGAGATAGCAAACTTAAGACTGAAGTCTTTCCTACTGTAAGTCCTAAAGCAAGTGGGAAAAAGAAACTTGAATTCCCCCAATCCAAGCAAACAAATGATCTATCATCACCAAGCTTCATGCTATTGTAAGATGACTAAAAGAATAGTACCTGATGAATAGAAGTCTTTAACTGCATCTGCAATGGAAAAAGACCTGACAACCACAGTTCAAAAATCTGATCTAATTTAAAAATTGCTATCAGACATTTGCCTTGTCACTTCTAGAACAGTTTTAAAAACATCATTAGCAACTGGTGGGTTGTCACTGTTTCAGCAACTACTACTAAGGGATTCACTTTGACAGAATATTGATGCAATTAGACATTTTCAAGATGCATATCAGTACTCTCTGGGAAGATAAACAAAGTGTTCTTTTCACTGGTAGGCTGAAGTCTTTTTTCACAGGGGTTGGAACCAGACTGGCTGATTTCCTAGGTGTCACAGCTAGAGCTATTTCAGAATTTGGTTCTTGGGTTTTCTGACTGCAAAGCACCAGCTTGTTTTGTATTTCTTATTTTTGGAACAGGAGAATGAAAGGCCATTCATAGTGACCTTTAATGCAGGAAGTACCATTGAGAGATAACTACTAAACTGAGGGACCTTCAACTAAACATCCTTTAGAAACAAACTGTTAAAAAGATCACTCCTATATCATTCTTAGTGTTAGTCTTACAGCAAAAATTACTGAGGATGTACTCATTTAAGGGACAAAACACTTACTTCTGTGTCTTCCTTTAAGTAGTAATGTAGTACAACTAGTGGTAAGAAATCAAGTTATTGCTTTGAAAAGATTCTGTGTCTGCATTTAGTACCTCCTTACACCACGAGCCTTAATATTTTCATTAAGACTTTAAAAAAGAAGAATGCCTTTGTCAATTAATCTAAAGTGCACTGAAATAGTAACACAATCATGTTCCCTCTGAAATTAACATGCTTTTTATGAGGTTCATGAGCAGAGTCCTTAAAAGCCACTCCACATACTCACTTGGTGTATCTTTGCCTCCAAGCCAGCACTAAGGCAGAGGTTTACCATGACTGTGATACCATCTATGATGTCGAGCTGGCAAATCCTTAGTCTTCCACCGTGTTTGGAGGGCAGGTCTCAAATGTAAAGCAAGGGAAGCAAAACTGGGTAATTCGCAAGTACAGCTACGCTGAATCATAGGAAATGAAAGAGAGCTTCACTTTCATTATAGACTTTCTCTACACTGAGGTTTAAACCTCTAATAGCAGAGTTACAGCCTGAGCCTGAAAAGCTGTACTTCAGTATGGTCACAACAACTTGCAGTTTAGGTTACAAAAAAGCTGATTACAGCGACTGGATTTAAACATGAAAATAAAACCACAGAGCTGCTCACATGGATGTCTTATGGGATGAGTAGACGAGTACAGAAAAACATCACAAGACGTAACAGGAAGGACAGTAGAATCAAGAGTATTGGCCTGGAGGCACAATTTAGCTCTGATACATTTATTGTCCCTATAGCTCTAGGTGGAGATCAAAGCCCTGTGGTAAAGTGTGCTGGTAAGTGTAAATTACCCAGTGTTTGTAATCCTTCCAAAGACTGGTGTCCTAATGAGACTTTGAAAGACTTAGGTCTAAGGAGACTTAGACTGCCAGCAAAACCCCAAGTCCTTGTATGTGCTACTGTGTCCTATTTGCAGGTCACACAATAACCTTTGGAAGATCTGTTTTGGAAGCATGGATGTGCACTGGACGATTTTGGCTATGAACCTTTCCACAAAGTCATTCCCCAGTGCTTGGGCTGAGCCAAGCCACAGAGCATTTTAAAGTAGCTGCCCATTTTTTAACATCAGTAATAGTCAGAAAATATTTCTTGCTCCCTAGCTCCTAAGTTTCTTCCCACAATTTCTTCTGGGATGAAGACTAGGCAACATTCAGTTCTGCAGTAACAAATGCTCAATAACATGTCTATTTGTGCTTTGACTTTTATTGTTATTTTTCAGCATCTGTTTTCCAACCCAAAAGACTCCCCAGTACAGGCTAAAGTAGGAATTTTAAACTTGAGCAGGGTCATCTTTGAGTTGTTTCACTCTCATTAATTTGACCTTTTTTCTCTGCTGTGAAAGCTTTGCACACATGGTGTAACTATGCAGATTTTCTGGAAAAATACTAGAATCAGTTCCATAAACATAGCAAAACCCTTGGAAATTATTCCAGAAATAGTGTCTTTCAGGCATGTATGAAATACACAAAAGGCATGTGATGTGGAAAAGAAGTTGAGTTGAAATAAATGGCAATATGCCATGCTCTACTAATAAAATAAGTTGATTTACTTAACATTCAATTCACATTAGACTTCACAGATGTTCAAAATATGACCAAGTTAACTCTACTGGAATCAGACTCTGCATATTTGGCTTCACTATGTAGTACTGCTCCTCTATATGCCACAAAGCCTTAATTCACTTCCACAAACTGAGACAAAAGTGTTGAGCTGGTTGTGCTTGGTGGAGTTTCCTTCACACCCATTTCAGGTGATGGGAATGAGCACAGTTCTGCTGACACTAACCACACTCACAGACACTGCTAATGTGAAATGTGACCTTTCCTGGGTATGTGGAAATTTAGAAAAAGTACAGGATAGGAGTGCAATAGTAAAGTGTTCTCTTTAAACTTGAGTGCCATTGTAGTTATATTTGAAGATTTTATTAGATGTCACTAGGTGAGAGCTACACAGCTTGTTCATCCCTCTCCTTAGCTTATTCCCAGCTAATAAAAGCTTGTAGTAATAAAAAGTTGTTATTGTGCTTGTTCACAAAGTTTCTTTTGTACTTAAATACATACATAAAAAAGAGGAATTCTTTGAGCTATCTTCTCCTTAAAATAAGATACTGTGGCTTGAGGCTCCTTCAAATTAGTGCAAAGATACATATTCATCCATTTGTCATGATGAAGTTCATGTGAAAAAACCTGTAATCAATCACAGCCATGGCCTTTTCTGCATTTTCTGCACCCTGAAATCTGCCCAGTTACCATACCTCTCTGTGGGCTGCCTCTCAAGCCCTGAGCTAGGCACCAGAAAAGAAAGAAAAATACTTTTCTTCTTACTTCAAAAATAATTGAATTAAAGGTACAAAACAAGAAACTTTGAATTCAGAATTAGATGAATTTTTTGATGATTGTTAAAATAAAAGTTTTAAAGAAAAAAATTATCATCAAAAGAAAAAAAAATCACCATGTTTCATGCCAGTCATTTCTGTCCATGATTTTGCTGCTTAGGAGACAAACAGTTTTGGAAAATATCCTGGCAAAGGAAAGTACTTAAAGTAGATTTAAAGTCAATAGGTATATCTGGCTTGTCTTTGCTGGACTTATGGACTACAGAGGAGATTAGAGTTTGTGTAGAGAGTAAGTCTGAAAATCTGTTCAAACCTCTGGTTTATCCAATGTGGTCTCATCACATCTCAATAAAAACTACCATTTTATAATACATACTTAAATCTAATGTATAAATTTATTATATACCCCAAAGTCTACTGTTCATCTTTATCAAAGACTGTATTTTATCCTGCTCTGGAGGCTTCTTTCTATTATGCAGTCATTTTGTTAGCCTGTCTAGACCACAGTGTGAGGTCATCATTGTACCATCTGTTAAACTTGTTTGGGTTAGTGTGTCTGCAGGTCAGTTCAGCTCAAATGTTATTAGAACATGCTCAAAAATGAGGGTAAGTCAGGCCAAGTAATACTTACCCAGCACAGAACTGGTTCTATGATGTGTTAGTAGTAGATTTACTATTACAAATAGTACAGCTATTACTCTATCATAGGTTTATTATACAAGTATTTAGATGCCATTTCAAGCTAATCTTGAAAATTCTTCCTATGAATATCTGAATTTACACTAAAGTCAGCCTATTTATGTGGGATGAAATAATTTCATTAATAGCACTGGAACAAACATGGAAAAATGCCTGTAATCTGAAGACATGTCAAAAGAAAGTATTAGATTTTAATATTCTGTTTGACATTGTCTAAGGCCTTGCATATAAGGCCACAATCTCAGTCAGATGATGGGCAAGGGAAGGCACCACTTAGTGGTGTTTTGTGAAGATGCCAGTGTGACCCCTCCATCTGTGGCTCCAGTGTTTCAGGGCATAAGATTCATCAAAGCAAACTTGTTTAGTTTGATGTTAGCAGAAACAAACCAAATGTTGATCACAAACTTCTATTTTGATTTACCTTCCAATGAAATTTCACGCCAGAAACAATTGTTTACATGCATGTGTTACAGAAGAAGAAATAGACTGAGTGTTTCTTTATCCCAGCTTGGAGTGCAACAAGGTGATTAACTCCTTGTTTTACAGAGAAATAAAAAATCTTTTGAAGTAAAACTCTTTTTTTTTGGGCAATTTTAAAAGAAAGAAAGAGCAGTAGCTTTTGGTTTTTGTTTGGGGTTTTTTTGGTTGATTGGGGTTTCTTTGCATTGCTCTTTGTATGACATATTTTTAAATCAGTAAAACGTGGAGAAATAATGAGTAACACTAGATACAGCAGGTGTTCAATTTCTTATGAAGTTTTTTGAAATTAACACTTCACAGTCTTTGTTGACAATCATGTGATCTGCTTATTTCCAAGAAAACTTAGGCCTTATTTACTTCCATATTTTTTCTATACAACTGTATTTAGTTTGACATCCCTCATATGAAACATATTCTCTTAAATAAAAAAGCCAACAAAACGTAGTAAGTTTTTACCTGACTGTTGAAAAAGTTGCATCCAAGCTTGTCTTCAAAAAGGAAAGAAAATTGAAATATTGCTAGATGTTTGCATGGATATGAGTTAGGTACTCAGGATTTTTTTAGTCTGTATTTTCTTAAATATTATAATTCTGTCCCAATATCAACCCCTAAAGAATGCCAGTAGTCACTGACTCCACTTGGACATCAAGCCACTGATCACAACTGTTGGAATGTGGCCATCCACCCAATTCCTTACCCACTGAGCGCTCCATCCATCTAATCCACACCTCTGCAGTTTAGAGACAAGGATATTGTGCAGGACAGTGTCAAGTGTTTTTGATAGGTGGATGCTGTCAGTCTTTCTTCCTTCATCCACCATGTATTTTCCATGTGTTTTTCATGTATTTTCTCTGGAGTGGAAATAAACTTTGACCTCTCCACTCTGTCTCTGAAATTTTTTTTTTCCTTTATGCAGGTCTTGCATTTGAATTGAGTAGTGTTGCACAACAGCAGATATATCCTCATTTAAAGACCTGAAAATTTCCAGACTGTAGTAAGTAATCTCTTCATTCCTTTTCAAACAAATCCTATTAGTTCACTTCCAAATACATTCCTCTTCTTAAAATACAGTAATGTCACTCTGTTGTGAAGGCCAGTATGAACTGGTACCATTTTTGGGAGGCTGGGATGTTCAATCGGCAGGAAATTAATGAAATCAAGGGAGAAAAAGGAGTTGATTTTGTGCCAGTGCTTGGAATATCAGTTCTGCCAATTGACTGTCATCCACTACTAACAGATGTGCTATAAAAGCAGATGAAATTCATTGTTAGCATATTGCTTGGCAGCCAGAGCCAATTACAGAATGGAGAATTGAACCTTTATAACACAAGAATTAGCATATGGACATTATATCTACTTACATATAGCGATAAGTATTTTCAAACTGGCTGAAGGAAGGCCTGACTAAACTCACATTATGTTAGTATGCATTTGCATAGCTCCTTATTTCACACATGATAGAGAATATTTTCACTATTATATTTTAATCCGATGCTTTAGTTTTGCTGATTATATTTCTTACTCTTTATAAATGGTTTTCAAGATAGAATACACTTTGATGCCTCACAATAAAAGTGTATAATGATTTTCAGGAAGAGAAAAACTTTTTTTTTTTTTAACAGAACATGAGTTAAAAAAGAAGGAGTTGGTTTAATTACATGACAATAAAATATTTACATTTAAAATAAGTTCTAATTCATACAGTGGTACCTTAAAATATTTTGCTGCACGCCTTGAAATAAATGTTTCAAAACTAATTTATATACTACATACATGCATACCTGTACACAAACACATCTTTCATTTTAAGTTGTTTGTATTACTGGCAATATTTAAAAGCATTAAATGTGGGATTACTAAGGGCAGTAGCTATTAGAACATTTTCTCTTAAGTCAGACGTTGAAAACATTCACACAGATGCAGTAGGTAGAATACCCTCACTTTCTATCAATCAAATATGATAAATATTTCTATACTAAATCAATTAGCTTGATGTTTACAAATACGTAGCGATAACTCCTTCCCTTCCCTGCATTTGGGAAGTCCTTCCTTCCCAAATTACGCTACATTAAACACACTTGATTGCTATGACAGAACCATTTGCATAATTACAGTTTTACAATCTAACATGGACTAAATCTTGGAATATTTTTACCCCAAAACTCTCACTGACATACAGAGGACATTTACCTAGGGGAAAAAACCCAACAAAACTCCAAAACACACCCTTTCTAGATTTTTTACCTCTTTGGTACTGGAACAGCCCAAACACTCAATCTCCCTCTACAACTATGTACTTAATCTCTCTTTAAAGTTTTGCTCTGTTCTTTTCTCAAATGCTGAACAAATATTTCCTTTCTGTAAAATATATATCTAAGCTGAAAAGCAGAAGGTCTTCTTTGGCTGTTTTGTTGCATTCCTGGCATGCAAGACATTCATGTGTCTGATTTACCTAGGCTGTGAAGCAAAGCCAGTGCCGCTGCAGTACGCTCTTTTTACAAACAAGACTAAGATACTCTAAACTCATTGCTAAAACTCACTGATCAGGTGTGATTGGCTCACTTTCCAAGCACTGCCAAATCATCTTTTACAGCTTCAACAGTTTTCCCCATTCTGTGTGTTTAGAAAGCTGCAGCAATGGTCATTCTCCCAGCCTGTGGCTTTCAGACATTTGCTATCTGTTCTCATGCCTAGGGTCCTAGACCTCCCCTAAAATTACATTCTTTCACTGAAGACTGTGATTGACTGGATTCTGGTCTCCATAATATTATTGATTAATTTTCAAGGAAGCACATTCATACACTCTTATGCTAAAGAGGTAAAGCTTATGATCTGTTTTCAATTGATAAAACATGTTTGTTCAATATTAGCTCAATAAATAAGAACGTCACTGCAAATTGTTTAAATAATAAAAAATTAGAAGGAAAATATTTATTAGATAGTCTCTGCCTGTAGACAGACAGATTTTCAACAGGAAATAATTTTTTAACAAAGGTTTCTATTTGTTATTAACTCTAAAACTGGCCATGGAGTGGTAAAAGAGGCAAGAAATGGGCATGAACAAAAAAGGCCTTTATTTTCACAGCAAAAATTTTGGACCGTTTTCAGTTTTTACTTCGAACCTCCTATGTTTGTAAGATTGTTTGTTTGGGTTTTGTTGGTGGGTTTTTTTTTTCTTTTGAAATAATGAAAACTCAGTTTTCCAAGCATGACAGAAATTCAAGAAAAAACCCCCAAAACGACCAGTTTATGAGAGTAATCTGCCATTGAAGAACAGCTTTGATGGCAAATATTTGACCAGCCTGAACAAGGACCCTGCTTTTCTAGGGAAACTATTTCCATTTTCAGCACATATTGCTACTACCTTCCACTTTGCCCAGTGGTATAGACAGAATCACAGATTCCCACTCAAGACTGGGTGCCTGGCCGTGCCCACTCCCCAAGGTGCAGAGTCCCTGGGGCTTTTTGAGTAGCTAGATTGAACATTTTGAACATTGAATAATTTCATTGAAATGGTTGCTATTTGGCTTTTCATCTCTAAGAAAGAAGAATTGTGATTTTGCTCCCTAACCTAAGTATTGTAGTAGTAAAATAATAAATTCCACAAAACACTCCAGAAAGAGCTATTTCACTAAACAGAGTACTGTAAGATGGTTTCATCTTGGATAACATAATTCTTTTATCGTTTGGGAGACCTATGTTTATCTTTTGAAAAACATCACTCATCTTTCTGCCCTGCTGTCTTTGCAAAGTACCCCCTCCCATGGAAAAATATCATTTCACAAGTGCTCACTGACTTAACAAGATATATTGTGGGTTAAAAGTGAATTGCAGGTGGAGCTAAGGGCCTGTTATAGCTGTTTTGTGCTGTTTTGCATGACAAGTACTGGGAAGATCAGTTGATGGTGTGAAGCCTGCATGTAGTGGGTAGACTTGTATGTGTTCATGCCATAAATTGGATACAAAGTGGAAGCAAATGAAAAACAAGGAAAATGGGTGGATATAGAAAGCTAAAGCAAATAGATTACTCAGAATTATTACCGTTGGTAGCTTATTTTCTGCTTCCTGCTTCATTCATGTTGATTTTTAGGGTGTAAGTGGGAATAATATTGGTCCAATTTAGGAAGGTTTTATTTAGCTTGTTTTCTGGCGTCTCTGTATGTGGAAATGAACGAGAGTGTGAATTACTGCAGCTCTTTTTTATTTTGGAACATAAAATCCAAACAATTCTTGGAAACTGGGGAGTGAAGGGGAGGTATTCCATATATTCCATTAATCACTTTGCCAGTAGTAGCTTCTGCTTTGAAAAGGCTGGTTAAAGAACAACATGAAATCTTACAACCAAGTTAATTCTAATTCCTACTTTTGTTCCTTACTGACAAAGGAAAACTAATCCTGTTCAGAAATCTTATTTAAAAGTCTATTTCCTTATTAAATGACAAACAAGTTTTCAAAGTAAAAGGTAAAGGAAATTAGTTTATAGAAAGGCCTAGTGAGTACCTTGGGAAGGAAGAGCATCATAATGCCTGAAATCATAATTCCTGAATCTAGGAAGCTGGATTTGTTGACCAAAATGTTCAAAATGGTTCTCACAAAGACTTAAACTCTTAGGGACTTAAGTCAAGTTATCCCACTTTTTGGGAGAAAGTAAAATTAATGTTATTAATCAAAGCATTAAGTTGCACAATAGCTGTGCTTAAATATATTTATATATATACAGTAGAAGAAATCAATTAATTATGTTAGTAACTAAAAGAAATTTGTCTACAATTTAACATATATTTAGCCAGGCTTTTGTGGTTCACAATGTGGGTATACAAAGCACATAGAATAAAAGTATGCATGCCCAATTATTTAAAGAACTAACCTTGCTTTGAATAGAATTTTCCAAATGCATTAGCTAGAAATCAAATTTTATAACTGACTTCTGACTCTGCCACAAAGTTTTGAAAAGGAAATGAGGAATAAAAAAAGCACAAACATAAAATAATGAGTCAAAATCTGATCTTGTCCTGGCAAATATCCAGTGTTCTAGCATAAATTCAGATTATAAACTCTCCCAGATAGTGCAAGAAATTGGCCCAGGAGATAAGAAATATAATTCCAATTCATTCCATGGCCATATGATAACTCTGTTGAGCTGTACAAGAAGCTTGCTAAGAATTATGCAATGCACAGCTATAAAAAAAAATTAGTATAGCTGATATTTGGTGAGAGATTGAATACAATTAAATATCTGGGTAGAAAGGAATAGGCACAATCTCTTTTCCAAACAGGTCTGAGATGCTGAATAACGTTGATGGGATGCAAGGAAATGGAGCAGAAAGGATAGATTTCTGCATTCTTTTTATAGAATGTGAAAAGTAACTAAGTTAGTACTTTAATTTTGTATTATCTTAAGTCAATGGGTTAATTCCTCTGAGACACACATGGCATTAAAAAAGACACAGTGCCTGTCTGAGCTGGGTGGTAGAAGGAATGAGACTTATTAACATGTAAATAGATTTATTTGAGCACTAAAATGGATATGCTAAATAAATAGCTGTGTCAGAGAACCTAATTGTTACAAGTGGACTCAGAAGACAAAGGAGCACCTGATGAAGATGTTGAGAGTCAGCTTTCAAACACAATTAGAGATTATGGGAGGTAAATGGTGGGACATCAGTAATTTGTATAAGGGAGAAGAACAGCATTAATTATAGATGTCAAAAAAAGGCTCTAGTTAGGCAAGAGAGGCACATACAGGAAGAGCTCAAGCTAAAAAAAGTGCTCAAGAGTGGCAACAAAATTGGAATATGGAAATTTAGGATATGTTTTCAGTTATTTCATCACAGAAGTCTGCATGCTGGCTGCACCAGCTAAATTTTCTGGCATCTGCACAAATATTGCTGCTATCATGTCCTTGAGGAAGGAAATGGAAAGAAGAGCTTGTAAAGAGACAGAAATCTGAAAAACCCATGCTTGCTGGTATCCTGGGGAGAGTATGTACACCCTGTAAGCATGGGTCAGTTGCCCTCAGTGGTTCCCTTTCTACACGAAAGTAGCAGATAGAGCTGCAGGAAGCCCGACAGAGCAGTGGAGTCCCCTGAGAGCAATGGAAGCACACAGATTTCTGCCATGCCAAGAGCCAGGCACGACAGCCCAGGGAGCATCTGCTGGCAGGTGCTTCACCAGGGCGAGCAACAAAGGCATTGGTAAATTTGCAGTTGAGCATCTTCCCATCATAGAAAAGTTATCTAAAAGTCTAATATCATGCAGATTAAAGCAAAGGCATGCTAATCTAAAAGTCTTCATTTTCTTAGGCATATTTTTCCCCTTTAAGAAATATGCATCAGAGAGCTAAGAATATAAACGGCATGGACCTATGAATATAAATAGCATAAGCAACAAGGTAAAGAAAGTAAATCTGAGGCACTTCAGAGCTAGGCTTACAGCAGTAATAAAGGGAAGGAATGAAGAAAGATGAGGCAGTTATTCCAGAAGTGGAAAATTGCCAAGCTGAGATTTGCCACAACAGGCACTGGAAGTCTTCAAATGAAAAGGCCTGGGAAGCATTGCAGTTACTGTGCCTCGGTTCATCTCCTCCCATGCTGCACATTTGAGAAATCTAAATGCCGACCACGTGTTTCTTGAATAGCACTCCTCGTCACAGAGTTCCAAAACTGTTTTTAACAAGAAAGCTCAGAAATAGGCTCATATGCTTATTAAATCGTCAATTCTACTTGATTAAAACAAAAAACCAAAAAAACCCAAAAAAACAAAGCAGACCAAAAACTCCTCAGAGAACTACATCCATGACATCAAATGGGTTTATTTTAGTTCATAAAAATACTGCATATTAAGTCCTTGGAAGTAAACCTAATTTCAGTTTTGTAAAGGTCAATATTTTAAGAAGTAGATTTTAAAATACATTTGGGGAATTTAGGCTGTCTCCTTTGTGATTTTGTATTTAATTTTAAATAACATACTGACAGTAAAGTTAATAGTTAAGGACTTATCCATTAATGTTGGAAGTATAATGGTACTGGGCCAAAACAATTCCACAGATTCTATTCTTCTATATGGTAGACTTCAATACCCAATTAGAACATACTATAAAGAGAGCTCCCAGGGAATTGGTGAGAAAATGGATAAGTGATTTTCTTTCGGTTTTTGGCTTATCGTATAGTACTCAATTATATTTTATAGTTAGACACTTAAGCTAGGAAAGCTTTAGTCTTCCAAAATTATCTTTGTTCTTTGAAAGATGTTGTTTTGCCAGTAGAAGATGATCTGAATGCTTCTGTAAGAAATGAGAAGATGAATTAACACATTTTGATAATTTGTTATATGACACAATGATGTAAATGCTTTCATTCTTGAACAATGAAGAAATTAATTTCTTATTTACTCTAGTGATGATTAATAGAAAACTTTGAAAAATCTTTCTCATAGATGAGTAATGAAGACGAAACAGTTTAAGGGGTGAGTGTGACAGGGTAGCAGGACTGCTGTACGAGTCTGTCTGTTTCCCTAATGGAGGACTAGCCCAGACTACATTTTTAAACAGGTCACAGACATTCTTCAGATTGTCATCATTTCAGTCCCTTACTAAGTAAACACACAAACTTAAGAAGTGATTTTTTTGTGCTCTATCATTTACCTATTGATCCATAGGAAAAATTGGAGGCCCTAGCTGTTTCAGACTTAGTCATCTTCCATTATTAAATCTGATATTCTTTGATGTCTTCCTGGATTTGGCTATCCTAAATAATGGTGACTTCCCTCATATTCCTCTTTACCAGATCATGAATCCACAAAAAATACTGATTGTAATATAGTTATCTGGAACATATATTTGATCTGCTCATTATGTTACTAAAAGACTCATAAATTGAGAAGAATTCCGTTCCTGGCATGTACTGGGTCCACAGGCTACTGTTTTTATGCAATGAGCTAACTTTTACATAACTTTGCTTTTATAGCCAGATGGAAAAAGAAGAACCGATGGAATTTGTGGTAGGAAGAATGCTAACCAGGCATTCATTTTGTTACAGATGTCAAACACTGAGTTGTTTCTAGGTTTCTTTCAGTTTAAAGACTGCAGTGATTGATTTAAAGTACTGCTATACTTACAACTAAAAGCTATTTGATTATGATCTGCATCAAAGAAAAATTCCCTTGTTTGGCTTTCCATTTACAGAAAGATTTAATTATGCTTCAAGGTTCAGACTTTTTTAGACGCAGAAAACATTTCCTATGTTCCTGGAGTTCTGATTGTGCTGCAGCTGTTAGGCAGTTTGCATATCCAGAATTACTGAATGTGGAGGGATTGTCTATATCATCAATACTGGGAATGGGCAAGCTTTCTAAATGTGTCAGCTTTGCTTTTAGTCCACAGTCCAATGATTGGGACATATGGAGTATATCTGTCCTGCTCTGGGGATCCTAAAGAATCCTGTAACGTCTTGCATAGCTGCTTCGAGATCGCTTTGTGAACACTGCTAAGAAAACTCTCAGGATGCCTTCTGGGTCAGCATTGTCATTCAGAGGCTTGGCTGGACATAACCACTGAATTTGAGACCTCTCAGGTGACTGGCTGAGATACTGGCTCCTTATCTCTGCAGCATTCCAAACCCGTGGGATTGATGCATGCTTGGCTGTATCTGCTGCATGCCACTGGGTGAGAAGCACAGGCATAAGGTAATGGTACAACTTTTAAGCAAAGAAAACAACATTATCTCCAGATCAGCAGTCATCAGTCCTGCTATACATAGTCACTTAAGAACTGCCAAGAACAGAGAACAATCTTTTCCCCCAATTTGAATTACTCACTGTCTATTTTGTGAAGCAGTCGATACAGGAAAATAAAACTTGATTATTTAAATGCACTGATAACCATCTTTTCCCTTTGTAGCACGACATAAATATGGCAAGGAGATATGTTGATTCTTGCAGGAATCAGAAGTAATTTCAGAAAATAGTCAGAATTAAATTTTCACAGTTCCTGAGGCACACAAGGTGCTTGTGTGGCTTGCTTCATGTCACACCCAAGAGCTGCAGTGAGACATTTACTTTAAATGTCAATGAAGTTCTGAAAGCAATCTAACTTGATCGCTGAAAATAAACTAAACTTTCTTTATTCTTGTGGTTTGCAGTTCTAGAAACAATATCAGAAATGTTTTATGTTGTAACTGGTTGAGAAAACTAGAGATTGATGTGGTTTGTGGTTTCCTTAGTTGTACCAGGAACTAACCAAAATATTCACTGGTCTTCTTCCCGTGCCATTCTATGTATTACTGAACATTACAACATGAAAAGGGAACCTCTAAGACACTCTGAGTTGCTTTTTGTTTGTTTCTATTTTCATTGTATTTTACTTCTCTTTTACAGTAGACTTCAAGTTTGCACTGTATGGATAGTTCAAATGTCATTATTGAGTCATAATCAAACATGCACCATAGAAATATAAGATGTTAAACATTAATCTCAGAGCACAGTTTAACAAGATAAAAGCATTAGTTCTCAAACACTTATCTCTTAACCTTATGGTATTGCTTTGAATTTAATGGCACCTTCCTCATATAAGTAGAACATCTGAAATAAGTGAAAGAAAACAACATTAAGTTTTGCTCCTGCAAATCATTTTAGTAGAATAGATATTTCCAGTCACAAGTATTAAAATAACCAGGTAAACTGTAGGTGAATTGAAAATTGTTTAATGTTCAAAATGCTCTTAGTTAATGAGAGGTTAGTCTTGGAAAGCATCTCTAAAGTCTTGCCCTGCCTAATTCTTCCCCGGGCCTTTGCTGTTAGTGACGGGGATAATAGGCTAATGGGAACTGTTGATCTGAACAAATGTGGTTTCTGGAGAAGTGAAAGAGAACTTCAATGTTAAGCTGAAAGAAACAAAAGAATCAAGAAGGAGAGTGTGAAGAAAATGCAACTCAAACATAACTCCCGACTTTGGAAGCAAAATCTGAGATATGTCAGAAAGAAACAAAAATATGTGAATCAGTCCATTACTAAAAGGACTTCAGAAAAGGATTTTAGATAGAAGGTAAAAAAGGAAGCAAAGATACCATCTCTATGAAGAGCCTGCATTAGACAGAATAAAATTTTCTAAGATTATGAGTTTAGTTTATGACAACGCTGCTACTTTCCTTCAGGGTCAGAATTTCATATTAGATACATATAAAATTTCTTACAATGTCAAGTTACACTGAAATAAATAATTACCAATCAAAACACTTGCTATGCCACCCATGGGCATTTGTTAGGGCTGGAAGAGCCCTATCCATGTGAAAGTTCTTGTTTTTAAAATTCTTTTTTAATACTTTTTAAATGCTGTAGCCTTTCCAGATACCAGTAGGATGATCTGATCTTAGTTCAATTTAAATTTTGCAGCAGAAATGTACTCTCCTATCCCAGCACTGTTTCCTAAGTGATCAGCATTCTGACCTGCCCATCCTCATTCCCCACACAGTCCTGCCTGATGATTTGACTTTCTCACTATCTCTTGGTCCTCTCTGCCACCAAAAGAGGTGGTAGAAAAGTATTGTTGCTTACTGATATGACATTTTCTAGAAATGCACCTGGATTGAGGTGCCTTTATTGGGAGATTAATAAGACTGTAGCCCATCAGCACTACTACTGCAATGAGGTCCTGTGGCTCTGGAGAGGCCTCTTCCTGGACAAAGATGAAACCTGCCATCTCTTCCCCAAAATAGTAACTTTTTTGAATGATGAAGGTTCGGTGAATTGCCACCACTTCCATGATTAACATGACACTTACATGAAAAAATATAACACCTCCACCCCAAATATTCTACTCAGTGCATAATAGCTGAGGCAGAGCACTGGTGCACACTTCTGAAGAACAGGTAATTTGCACCTCATCGGTCTGGACTAGAAGCTGCACAAAACAGGTCAGGCAGCACTGACTCCTCTGCTCAGTTGTACTGAGCTGTCCTGGCTTTTTTGATTGTATATAATACAAACTATGGTTTCAGGGCTTGCGGGGTTTTTTTTCTCCTCAGGAGGTTTCTCTCTCCTTTGCAAAGAAGGAAATAAACAACAGCATTTATGCAGCTAAAATTCTCTTCATTGCTCTACAAAAATTATTTTTCTTCCTCATGCTGAATTCCTGGTACTGTAACAACATCTCCCTCTAACCTGAGTTGATTTATATTTAAAGTTTTGGGTTGGCTTTTCAACCTTCTAAAATATTCATTAAAGGTTTTATCTAGTTTTTCAAATTATGTTAATAAATTAGGACAGCTTATTTGTATTTGTTTGCATAAAATCTGTAGTAAACAAACAACAAATTAAATTTGATTCATAAATAGTGTCTTTCATGAAGTTAATCTGACTTCATATGTTTCTGTCACTGAGCAATATTTGACTAACTCAAACAGTAAGCATTTTCCAGTAACCCTTTTTTCCATATATACAACTTTAAAACTAGCTCCTTTGCAACTAAATAAAGCTAATAAACTTTTATTTGTAAAATAAAAATAATTAATTTCAGTTTTTAACCTTTTCATTTACTTTCCTCCTCCCTGAAAATCTACAAAATCTTGCTTTTTTAATGTTTGCCCTTTTATCCACTTAAACAATTTTCAAAAAACTTGTCTCAGCTCCACCTCTGTTTTCACCTCGTTCCAGTAACGCCTGAGTTCTTGTAATTGTGTGTTTCCATCCCAGGTGCACCTCCATGTGCCAAGCCTGGCTCAGACATGTGTGATTAACTGACTGTGGAGTGTATCCCTGTGGAGTCACCCACTGTCCAAGTCAACAAGCTTTGTAAAATGGTCAAATGAATCAGTCTAAAGAGGAAACATATTTTAGAAGTGACCATTATAGAAGTATATCAGGATTATAAAGCTGAATTACTGCTGCTTTTGAGTTACAGAGTGAACAGTGAGTTTTGTTATCTGACTCCTGTTCCTCAAGTGGTAAAGCACCCTGTAGCATTATATTTTTTGACCAAATTTGATTTTATTCCAGGTGTGAATGTTTCAGTCAACTATGTGGCAGATGTTTCAGTCTGGCCACTATGAAACTGAACAACTGTAGCTAAAATTTCCTTTTCCACATGACCAGGAATTTAAAAAAGAAAGGTACTTTTGGCTCTGGAAAGTCAGGCCAGGTGAAATATGAGTACTGTTCTTTCCATCTTACTTGTGTAGTCCTTTGTTCTGTACTCTCTTAATTCGTAAAGATACAAACCCCCTCCTTTGTTTTAAGCTAAACAAAACTGGGAAGCTCAGTACTTACAGATCCCTGCTCATTGTTGCTTTCTCTGGTTTCTTTTTTTTTTCTGTTGTAAAACAAGTGGAAAAGGAGCAGAAGCACTATCAGGTCTGGAGGGTATAACCAAGTCAGAAGTCTTGTTTATTGCTTTGCTTTGCATTGGTCTAATGTATGGTACACACAGAGTGAAGCAAAGAATCTTCTTTGTCTTTCACACAGGGGTCAGACATGCCAATACATGTTAAGACAGTTGTAGAGTACACACTGCGTAAGGGTAAACAGCAAACAAAAAGTGGGTAGACTTGCTTGTTTGGTATGTGTGAGGTACAGCATAAACACCTAAACACCCCAGTGCTCACAACACACGTTTTCTCTCATTTGCATTTGTTTGCAGCTAGAGCACTCTGTGCAGATGTGGCTGAAAGCACTAGAGTTAATAAAACCCAAACAGTTTTATTCAAATATCCTCTCTATATACAAGCACCTGAGAAGGCATCTAGCATATAATGCATTGCTCTTACCTACAATTACTCCTGTAGCCCAATTTATTTGCAGAAATTCACGGACTAGTAAAATGTTAAAATAGTTATGGAATTATGGAACCATTCCTCCACTCCTGACACCCTTTTCTGAATCTTAAACCCCTGTTGTTTGAGCAAATGTGTGGAAAAGATTGCTAATAATAAGAACATGTGAAAGGGTTTGGTGTTCCACACTGAGACAGAATACAAGAATTTCAGAAATGGTTCTGAGATGGAATGGCACCTCTTCACCCAATTCTGCACTGAGCCAGGCCTGTTTGTGCACTCCAGCTGCCACTCAACTGGACCACTGTGGTTTGCTTGGAAGCCCTTGAGTGTGCATCAGCATAGCCATAACCCAGAGTGCTTTGTGTTTATTTACATATATTTTGTGATTATCATGATGATTGTAAAATGAAGGTTTCTAGCTTATGGACTTGGATAGCACACTTTAAATAACTAAAAGTCTTTATTCAGTCTGGTTATTGTCCATTTATATTTTCTGTCTTGAGGGACTTTTGTATTAAATATTAATGATATTAATATTTAATATTTATCAGTTGTAATTATCTTAAATATTATTACAACTACACTCACTTTGGGCACTAATTGCCATGGGAATATATTTCATACAGAACAGAACATGCACCTTTTCCTAGGCTTTCCTCTCTAGTACAAGGCCTGTCCCTCATTTAGTCTTGTTTTTGAATGAATGTGATGTAATTGTTTAAGAGACTGAACACTTTTCACAAGACAGTACTGGTCCTGATGTTTATTGACAGAAAAAGAGGTAGAAGCTAATGTTATCCTAATTATTTAGAACTCTTTTGAGTTAAGTCTTGATTCCAAATTGATTGAAATCTACTTAAGTAAGTTGTTTCATCTGGCTTTGGACCATTTCATAAAGCTTTAACTTAAACACAAAGGCAGGAGTTCCCCACACAGGCTCAGCTCTGTTAGCACTTTTTCCTTGTTACTCAAGAAAATAGGATAATTATGAGAATTTTTTCCCCCTCATAATTAGAAGGAACAAATTAAGTGCTGGATAAATGATCTCCCTGTCACCTTTGTCTTCAACAATATCTCTGACTTTAATGGATGTCCTACCACTAAATTGCAATAACTGAAGAATGACATACAGTAATGGCTGAATGATGTCCAGCCACCAAATCCATTACTGTACTGTACTGCTCTCATGTCCTCTGCAGGACTTAAAAGGTTAACTCAACGCCTGCGTCACTAGGAAAAAAAAATATAAGTATTCTTATTAAATAAACAAGGGAGGAAATTGTTCAGCCTATTATTCTGGAAGCTACATACTATAGTAATCACTGTCAGTGCAGTTTTAAATTTCAGTGTTTTAGCTGCAGAACTTTTATACAGAAAATCTGTTTGTATGGCTGATATATTCTGATTTTGTGGGTTTGTTTGTCCTGAAATTTTTAGCTAGTTTTTTTTTTCCCTTGCTTCCATGTGTTATACAGGTCTAGGTGATGAAATAAGTTTTGACAGAATTCAAAACTTGGTTTTGAACATGTTAGGTTAAACAGAGTTCCTTAAGCAGACTTTCTCAAAATTAACAGTTCTAGCTAATCAATATCTTCAGCATGAAAAGATAAATATTATCATAATATTTATGTCTAACTCAAATGCTAACACCTGATGCTACAGGAAGGCCATACAACTACAAAAGCACTTTCAGTCTGGCAAGTGAGACATCCAGTGGGTTTCCTTCACCCTGAAGCTCAGCTATCTATGGAAACAGTCAGTCAGGATTGCTCTACCCCTAGTAAGAAAAAACCTTAACCTAGAGGGCTTGGCTGGAACAGTGCAGGCAATGATCTAGAGATTCATCTCAGCTTCCTTGTACTCTGGTCCTGTGTGATAATGGGGAAGTTGGCAACTACAGAATTGTTTTGGGGGTTTGGACAGTGTTTTCCCTTTTTTTTTTTTTTTTTTNTTTTTTTTTTTTTTTTTAATGTTCTAGGATGTCTCAACATTATCTTGAGACGTTGTTTGTTGAGAGAAGAAGCAAGTAATAATATGAAGAATTAGTCTGCAAGAATCTTTTGATGCGGGGAAAAACAGCTTCTAAAATTTAAGCTCATTCATTCTGGTATTGCAGAATGAATATTGATAACATTGACACCTTAATTACATCCATGCATACACTTTAAATTAGTGAGTTCAGATGGAAAGGTAGAACAGATTCGGTAGAAGAGTAGAAGAGACCTGGGCAGAAAAGGCAATAAACAGAACTAATCAGTGTGTGCTTCATAATGAAAAGAGTTTTCTATTTGAAAAAAAAATCAACCAACCTCCCTTCAACCCTTCCTCTTCAGGTTTTGTCAAATTACCATAATGTTTTTAGAAAAGGTTACAAACGCCTGTAATAATATCAATATAACAAGTGTAGATTTTCACTAGAGTTTTTGACTTAAGGTAACTTGAATAACAAAATAGAATAACAAAAGGACAAACATCATATGGACTACAACAGCTCCAATGATAATTGTAGCAGCTCATTGTAAGCAGAGCATAGAGGTACTGGAAACGGAAAAAAGATTAAGGCATAGAATGGCTTTCCCCTCTTGCCTCTCCACCATCCTGCTCTGAGCCGTAGCAGCAGCAATATGCCTGCTGTCAGTCATTACCAGGCTTTTCCAGATGCTCAGGATTTCTCCAATACTCTTCCTTCATTCACTTTGCAATCAAAAGACCTAGAAACTTGCTATACTGGATGTTGTACAGGTAAGAAGTATGTGAGTACTTCTCAAGTAAAAAACTACAAGAGTGACTTAGGGGCTGAAAAATAGCAGCAAAGCTTTAATGAAGTTCACTTTGTTTAGCTCTTAAAAGATGAGGCAAATAGTGTGATCACAGTCTATTGGAAAAATTAAGGAAGATACATAAATTTTAGAAAATGAAAATTCAGCTAACTGCTTCAAGACATAATAAGAAATTGTAGCTAGGGCAGAAATTAAAGATAACGGCTGCAGTGATTAATGAGCTGTGTAACCAACCAAAGGCTGTGGCTCCAGTATTTCCAGTGATCATCTATTAGTAGAAATTATCAAATCGGGAATGGATATTTCAGGAAAGGTGCATTCTGATGCAAGCACAACTGTTGAAACTGAAGCAGGAATTAAACCATTCTAGTCTTCTGTTTCTTGACATTGAGAAGAAGATGAGACTTCTGAGACTAGATGAAGACATTTCTCCCTACTGCCTTAATGACACCCAACATTTCAGGTAGAAGAAGCCACAGAGCTTCCTACAGAGGCATGTGAGGATCATGGGACATAGCTTCTCATCATGAGATGAGACATACCTGGAATTTGATGAAATTTCAGACATTCTCTGTCATGTCCTATCTCTGTCCAAGCACAGGATAGGATATGCTAACAGTCTTGTTGAGTGACCCAGAATCCAGAATACTTTAAAATTCCTGTAACATAACTGACATGCTCTTGCTATGGGGCTGAGGGATTGGCTTTTATAATGAGATTGATGCATATCATACTATGGAAGGCTGTGGCTTCTTCAGGAAACTGGGGCAGAGGAGGACATAAGCAATATGCTCTGAGTTATCACCTGCTTGCCTTTGAGGTGGGTAGAAGGTGCAACTTTCACTGATTTCACTGATAGAGTGTGAATGGGGAACGCCTGCCTGAATTTATGAGGGCAAGGATTCAGGACTCCTTTCTTAATTCCATCACTGATTTATTGCAGAAGGCAGGTCATTAGATGTGCTTTGAAGAGGCGTTCTGAGATGAGTCCTACAAATAGTTAATAAGTGAAAGGTTTTCTGATCTGTTATTGTGTATCAGTATTTATGATCAATGTGTTTGTAAGTGATTCTGTTCTAGCTTTTGAGTGAAGTTACTGCTCTGTCATGGCTGATGCACATTTTGGAAGCTGAAGAGCAACAGTATTTCAATATTAAATAAAGAGTTGAACTGAGATTTTTGTAAGTGAAGTATATTTTGCTCAGAAAGATGTTGAAGCAGTCTTGTTTATCTTTACCACACACATTTTCTAGTATAGATTTGCTGTTGGTGATGCCTTGTGAGGCTACCTGGAACAGAGCCTAGACAGTGTTAAAGGAATAAAGTAGGTATTTATTAAAAGGCCTTTAAAGGATACACCTTGGGTGGTAAAGGAGCCTGGCCATAGCTCTACCCAAGATGGACTCAAGATGGACTCTGAGTCATGACTTTTGACACTTTTATAAGTTTTGGTCCATTTACATATTGGGGTTAATTGTCCAATTACAGCTTCGGGTTACGAAGTCCCATCTTCCCAGACTGCTCTCCTCAATTTACAATTATTTATACTTTTTATGGTATAGACCTGAAGCTGCAACAGTGTCCTTGGTTCTCAGCCTGGAAAAGGATTGTTTTGTCTGACTGAACTGTGAAGAGAACTTGCTAACACTTTATATAAAGTTCAGAGTTATACACTAATGCAGTACAGGATCTGGAAAATATGAAAGCTAAAACTTAAGGCATCATTGGGAGACTCAAAGCACTCAAAAATAAGCAAGCATTGTATGAAATTACTAAAAGCAAACTTCATTGCCAATATAGTGTTTATAATTTCCCTATTATTGATTCATTTTCCTTATACTTCCTTACCCAAATCACCTACTAGCTTTTCTGACTCAGCTGGGGGTTTTTTTCCCCAGTCTTGCTGTTTTCAGCTTAATTCCCAAATTTCTTGTGCACTTCCTTGTAGTAGACAAAAGTAAAACATGAAAATAGGAGCATAAAATCCAAACTGTTCCATTGCCCACCATATGTAAGGTAAGGCATAAGGAGCAACAGTGATATACCAGCTCTTAACAGTAAGGTCGAACTCTGTTAGTGACTAACCTGTTGTAGGACAGGAATAGAAGATTAGGTAATGTGATATCTCTGTGTATGTCATCTCTGTCTTGTATGTTACTCAGAGGAGATAATGATAGTAGATGTAGGAAGGCACATTTCCTGACATGAGCTTAGACCCCCAGATAATCCCAAATGGAAAAGAGAGGGATGCTTTGTACTGAATGTCCTTTTGAAGCTAAATAATTCTAGTGGCTTTTTATGTGTGAGCTCCAAAACCATGTTTTTATGGTATCCAACTTAAATAATATATAACAAATATAAAGAAGCATGCTAGTCTCAGAGAACAGAGCAGACCTGGAGTTACATTTCAAATAGAAGGAAGAGAAGTGGGGAGTATATCTTTTGATTCAGCTGTGTTTGAGAAGGGTTTGAAAAACTCTTGTTCCTGGAAACAATGAGATACAAACCTGTTTGCATAGTTGATCTCTGGCCAGAAAGGATTCCTGTCAAGTGAAACATTAACCCATAAGGAATGCAGTTTCTTAGGCCAATGAGATATTGGCTTCAAACCAACTTTAATGCAGAGTTAAGGTGACCATTTAAAAAACATATATGCACCCAGAGGTCTGCATGGCTGCTAGACCTGCATAGGATTACCCTTTCTCTTAGCCATAGCTTACCTGTTTGCAATTGGCCTGGTTCTGGAGTGCTGAAAAGTAATTTCTAGCTGTATAGTGGACAAATGTCTATTAGTTTGGTTGTGTCATTGCTGCAGGTAGGTGTTTATATTATGAAAACTATAATAGCAGCTGGGAACTCTATTAATAATTCTAATGTTTCAGGATAGAGAGAGAGCTCAAGGAATGTTTCTTCCCCAGAGTCTCTGCTGGGAGGGATAATCTTCCTGAGCGAGCTCAAATTTACACAGGATCCGTGTCATAGGAACCATGAAAAGGGAGACATGAAAAACTCTGAGCCTGTTGAGGGTGACAGATAAAAAGTCCCAAGCTCCATTCCTTTGCAAGCATGATGTGCTAGTTCTGCTAGTGAGTGCCAAGTTCAAGCTGCACCCGCTGAACCCACCCGGTAGTTGCTGCTCCAGGAAATGCTTTTTAGGCCCCAGGAGGCATTTACACTAAAATGCCAAAATACCAGTGGAACAACTCATTCTTTCTGTCAACTCAGAAAGGGCTAAGCCTCTAAAGCACGATCTAGACCACAATGCTAAATTCATGCTAAATTGTTCCCTCTTTTTTTTGTTCACAGAGATCAAAGTGCAAAGTATGACACTGTCCATGGGCTCTCATGGACTCTGGTGTGCTTTGCAGGTGTTCAATGTACATCTGGAGGAGGCCCAAACGTGTAGGAACTCACCCCTGTGGGGTAATTTAAAAAAACCCAACTGTGTTCTCTGCAGAGTGAGTTTCTTTCTCTAAGTACTATTCACTTCCCAATGACTTGATGGCACTCTGGATACTAACAGTAGGACTGATTTGTCCCTTTTTGTGATGGGTTTCAATCCACTCATAGGTTCTTGTAGATTCCTTAGGATTAAAACTTTTTTTGGCTAGGAAGTTTTGGAGGAGGAAGATGGGAGGAGGTAAGCATTACATCCCACATCCTACTCACTTGTGACACTGAAATGGGAATTTATTCATGGAAGGTATATGACCTTAAAAGAAATAAGAAAGGCCTTATTAATAGCAATGTTAAAGCTACCATAACTAGGATGCTGGGTTAATCCACTCAGAAGCAAAAGGTGGCTTCATTTGCTGTGCTTTTATTTTCTATTTTTCACAGGGTCATTCCAACATTCATTTCACATTGGATGAGCTGGTAGTCACAGCAGAAAGAGCAAGAAAATACTGCCTCTATAGTTTCTTCTCACATTGGATGTTTGACTATAGCCTCAGAGAAGGACAGTTATGGACAGTGTCCAGGAAGTGTCTCAGCTCTCATTAAACACAGCTCATTAAACATACCACATGACGAGTCATTGTGGCTGTCACATATAGTTAGGCCATGCGGCTGCTGTTACCACTATGCAAAAGGCAGGATGTTGAGTTGTAGTATCATTACAATTTTGTCCACAAAAAGATGGAAAAACTTAACTAAAGCAACCACTTTGCTTTCCCTAACTCCTCCTTTTATCTCAATACCATAAATATTGATCCAGGGAGGAATTTCACTCCTCGGCAAATAACTTATCAGTGGCTTATAGACAGAGTTGACTGAAAACCGTATTTGTGGGCCCACAGTTCATGTTGTTTTCAATGACAAGGAAACAAAGAGTTATAAGGGACTAATTCTTTGAGACACTAAGCATTTCTGACAAGGCGCTTTGAGTAGAAAATGGAAACCTGATACTCTTGAAGAACCAAACTGAGCAAACAATCCTTTAACAAGAGAAAAAAGAGAGAAAATACAGCCTTAGAGGGGATTCATAAATGCCTTCATAACAGAAGGCACTACTGAACTCTTATAATGGCATCTAGAGTATATCACCATAAGATCATCTTTCTTATGGAGGTATGTGGAAAATAGCACATCAAACTGCACCCTCTGCAGTCAGTGATTAAAGTGCTGCTAAGTCCATGAACAGACTGGGTCCCAATGTGGTGGAGATCACTGCTACTATTTTTAGTCTGTATTTCAATAGCTTCAGATGTCTTAAGCAGGTCTTGCCCCTCATCCCTCTCACAGGGGATGCACTGTCAACTACTGTGTGTTTGCAGCTGGGATGCAGCCTAATTCCAGCCTTCTTCCAATGTGCTACTGGTAACACAAGGGCAGAGCATTTAGTAATCTCTGATCCAAGTACACCTGGTGGTTAAAGCTATTGCAGTATAACTAGCAGAAAAATAATGAATTGTCTTAACAAAACAGGTACTAAATGTTTGAATGGACAATCTCCTTCCTTTAAAAAACCCAAAACGACCTCACCAAAACCAGAAAAAAACCCCTTACTGATTACATGTTCTGCTTTTATGTAAACCTCCCCCTCCCCAGCAGAACAGAAAACCCACCCCCAAACAAACAAATATCCCTTCACTCAAATTCACTCATAATTCAGGTGACAAGGTGATAGATAAAATAACCTATTGGATTTTGACTTGCTGAGGTCTCTTTGATAACTCAGGTTTTCTAACTGGGAGCACTAAATATATATGAAATAAAATAATAAAAAAAAAAATCTAAATTTTGAAGAGAATCTGCTACCCCCAAATTTAAGGAAATGTATACTGTTGTTTTATCTTCATTACGACAGAAGATAAACAGATAATTTTATTTGTGATCCAAATAGAAATACATTTTGGCATCTGTTCTATGCCAATAGTTGCTCTTGCAATGAACATGCTTACATTTTATTGCATTGGGCTATTTGCCACTTTATGTAAGCTACACCAGCTGCTCTTGCATGACAGATTACTGTATGCATCACTCTGGTTTTTCCGAAAGCAGATAATGCTTTGTAAAATCCGGATAACTAAGTCTCTAGGAAGTGATTGTAAGTTATATTAAAACTGTGATAACTGAGAACAGAAACAGCCCTGAAGAACTGTACTAAAAGCTGCTATTTCAAGGGAAGGTTGTGATTATGGATAACTGGGTTTTTTTACTAATGTATATTCTTACATTCTTTTACCTGCTAATTTTTTTCTACTACTTGCTGTTTTTGCTTAAAGTTGGCACACAATGAAGAAAAATATTAATAATAACCTTATACACTGAGAAAATTTCTATTTTAATTTTTATGGCAATTAAGAACACTGAAATCAGTTTAGATCTACATGAAAACAAAGCCTCCAAACTGTCTTTGTTGCCTTTCCGTGATGGGTTTCATGCTCTGTTTTCCTGGCAACCTTCTGCCTGGGAAAGCAGCATTATGCAAATAAAAACTCAAATGGCAGACACAAGGAAAATGTAACACAATTTTTCTTGACAAATTGGTAATATAGGTAAGATCATGCTATCACAAAACTAAATCAAGTTCATTTTCTCAGGTGTAAACTCTGCCTCAGCTACATTTTAAAGCCAGTTTTCCTATGATTTGGATGCCACATGGCCGCAAAATCGTATTAATTCCAGATTTAGAAATGTCATGCTTAAGCAGTAGTTGAACTTTGCTGGTTTTGATAGGTGTTGGTGATTAAAGTGCCCATAAGTAAAAGGTTGTGTGGGCACTGCTGCTGCAATAAAAAGTCTAAGTATAATTGGTCTGAGGGTGTGGAGAGGAGCAGCAGGGGATGCTGGTAGGGACAGTAAAAGCTCAACAGGGTTACGGAAACCTGCCAAATCTCCATCCTCACTGCAGGGAGCTCCTGATGCTGCCAGGCAGTAAGAAAAACAGATGGCTGTTGCCTTTAAAGCCAGTAACACTAATTTCTGTGCCTGCTGTATATTTTTGCTCCTTCCTCTCGATTTTTCAACTCCTGCAGTAGCTCCTGTAGCAGGCAGGCATTGGCAGACATGTTGGAAGGCAGCCACGCACGCGGGTGAGTTTCAGCTGAAGATGATGGCTGCTTTGTTTTGGTTTTCCTTTTCCCCAAGCTGCCTCCACAATTTGGCAAAGGGATGCCAGTATTAGAAATAGTGGGATTGGGGAACATGCCAGAAGCTATTAGAGGGAAAGAGGCAGAGCTATAGTAAATGTGGAGATGGAGCAGTGCCAGTAGGAGCGTGGGCATGGGGGTTTGGATGCAATTAGCACAGCCGGCCAAACATACCCTAACATGGACACTTCACAACTACATGCTGAATAATCCTCTATTTTGTGCTTATTTTCAATGGGGTATAGCTAAAACCAGTAGACGGGGCCTTGCTTTTTCCTCAAAAACAGCAATAATGTGGACCTGGTAAATCTGCAGCAGCTAAAAGTGATTTCACAGAATGCACTAAATCAAATCTCTGTCTAAAAGAGAAGAGCATGAGATGGAAAAAATTAATGTTTAAGTTTGTTTGCACTGTATTTCAGCTATTCTGGATGACTGAGTGTGGTTTTTTTCCTTAGCTTTCTGAAACTTCTAATGCATTTGTATGCTGTTGTGAAGACTTACAAAGCACCAGCTTGAAGGAAAAAAGAAATGTATAGGATGCTGAATTTTAATTTTAGAATATCACTAAGAGAGCTCAAAGAAAGACACAGGCTTGAACTGAGTTAGGAATTCAATAAAATATATGCATATGTTGACATGCAGAGTAATGATGGCATATGACTGACTTGTCACCTACTTTAGGGGAAACGTTCTGCCCTTGTGCAGGTTTCTGACTGTTGATGTCAACCAATGAGTGTTGTGTGCTTTTGACAGATGTTTCTGATTTAGGCCAATGAAAGCCTATGAAGCTTTTTCTAGTCTCTGAGGAAAGTGCCAGCCCAATCAAACAGGCAAATTTGGCGCTTGGCATCTGAATTGCATAGCAAAACTGGATAATTTCCTCTTGCAAAAGCTGTGGGCCATCATTATTCCATGATACTCTAAAAATTTCATAATTAGTACTGACTTGTTATTTTTGCCATCTCCTGCATTTAATCATTTAGCCACTATTGCTGTCTACCAAGAAAGACACTAAACCCCCTTATTCAAAAGGCCTGTCTGGCTTGTCCAAAACAGAACACAATTCTCAAACCAACAAAATATGATGCATACAGCTGCCCAGCTGTGTAATTGTAGCAAAGATTTCTAGATGCACAGCAACAAAACAAACTCAGTAGAGGCATCTAAGTATTTGACTTAAGTATAAGTCCAATTTATATTCTTTTACATTTTTCTGTGGTGGCACAGTTTATCATCATTCTTTTCTCTGGTCTCTCGTTTATGAGCCTCACATGGGAAAGCTAAATATAGTGTAGAATAGCCATAGTGCATTAAATCACAAAAATAAAAAAATCCCTTTAATAAGTCCTATTGAAATGGTACTTAGAACTTAATGGTAAGGTACTTAAGAGCTATAGATTGATACATTTTACTAATGCTGTAGAACATGCTCCATCAAACTACTAATAAATATATACAAGTAGATGATTAAAACATCTGTAGATACTCATACAGTCTACATAGAACTGAAATTATCATTTGGCAAAAAAATAACATTTCTCAGGAATGGCTGTAGTATAGGTATAGATCATTAATTTATGGCTTCCATTTAGGGATGGTCTGTGATTAATGCACTATATTATTTCTTTGCTTTTAGTCACAATTAACCCTGTCTCCCTTGCAGTCTTTGAATCTGCAAGTAGCAGAAGGATCGGGTGCAGAGTGCAGAACATGAATGAACATTTGAAAATGAGTGGCAAGAATTATTTTGGCTCATTAATAGTAACACGCTGTGGAATTGGAAAGGATAGGTATTGCTTTATTGGATAGGTATTGCTTTATTGCCTTCTATTCTCAACAGTCTTAGGATTTTACTTTTTATGTGCTGTATATACAGGCTTTATTCCCCTGCAAAGAGAAATGACATCTTCTCCAAGCCCTTTACTTAGAGGTTGGTACAGTTGTATGTGTGATAAGAGATACTGGACCTCTGGAAGTGTATCTAGTTCCCTGTTGTGATGCTGCTGTTTATCTCATCTCTCCAAGCACGTATTTTTGGAAATGTACTCATGAGTTTAGTTCCCATATTGTGCGAGTCTGTTGATGAATGCAAATTTTTTTGGTGGGGTGGGATGGCAACCTTGTTTGTTACTATTATGCTATAGCAGTACTTGGTGCTGTTTTGGTGCAAGAACATAATTTTGTTTGTTGGTGCGACTATTCTTTTAGCTGTCTTGAGTGTCTAAGTTGTATATGAATTAAATGACTCATTGAGAGTCATAAATTCTGGTGAGAAGTGCTGTGTAATGCCCTTACGCAAAGCATTACTAGCTGGATGGACAGGTGGGCATAAGAAATTTGGAAACTCTGAAACTCTGAGAAGCTTTTTCTTTCCTGTAGTGCTTAGAGAGTGCCTAAAGAGTGTAAAATGCCCAAGTCATTTACCTTTAATCCAGCACCTGAGGAAGATGCAAAACCTCACAGTGGTGGGTTTAAAGGTTTGAAGGAAATTAATTTTACCAGTCTGAAAATGTGGAGTAAGTTACTCTACTTCATCCTAAAGAGGAGGCTGAGGGACCTTTGTGTTTTTTCACTGGTTTGACTCTGGGATGGGAGAATTTTCTCACAGCTGGGGGATTTAGTAATCTTCTGGCTGCAGGCTTTGAACTGAAAATACACCCTACTATCAGAGCTAGGTTCCTCAGGTCCTAATATGGGATTATGGTGATAACTGCATGGTTTAATGAAATGTTGTAGTTGGGATTTGAGCAGGAGCTGTTCAGATCATGCCAGCATAAGCACCGGTCACAACAAGAGGACATGTAAACTCTCAGCCCTGCTTAGAGCAGAAGGCAACAGGCCAGTAAACAGGGAATGCATCTAACAGATGCTGTGGTTATAAGATTTAAGGTTATAAGATGTTTAAAAACAGATTTTTACAAAAGCAGACATGGTAAAATCTTGTGGGTTTATACAGGCTGCATGACATATATTAATGCTGCACTTCGTGTTGGTACCAACATCAAAATCAGTTTCAGGGGAAAGAAGAAAGAAAAATGTTTAATCAAGGCAGTGTTCAAATTCACAATGTGTGTGAAGGTGGAAAGTCTGTGTGAACATACTTCTAGAGGGAGTGAAATCCTGCACTGATCATTTCAGGGAAAGGGAAGTCCTAAAACATCCAGTAAATCTGCCAAGGTCCTTTCCCGTCATTTCCCGTTCAGAGCTAGAAATGGAGGAGAGAAATGTATCACATGTTGTTTACCCCTGTTGATCATATTGTGGTGTCTGCATTCTCGGAAAGCCCTAAAAGCTTTTATTTGCTCCAGTCACAAAGAAAACCTTCCAACTGTGACATTTTCAGTGAGACGTGAGTTTGTGCAGTGTAATGGGACTGCTTTCACTGCTCCTTCCTGAACTGTAGCTTGCTTCTCACTTTGACTCAGCTACCCAGCAGTCCTCACTCCTGGGGTGAGCTGGAGTGTTTTCAAAATAATGGGCTAAAATCCAAGAATGTACCAAAAGCTGCCCAGTCACCAAATGCTCCTGAACTCATTTCAAACACTACTTGGGAATGATTCTTCTTGCATGTTGGCGATGTCTTACAGCTACAATGGCAAGCAAACACATCCCTCTTAAGGTTTAGTCCATGTTCATTATTAAACATGTTATTAAAAACAGATTCAGAGTGATACCAGAAAACCTTTCTTCCATGGCACTCTGAAAGGCTTGCTTGTGTAATATATAATCAAATCATTATGAATTGCTTCTTCCTGAGAAAAATACAGCAAAAGGACTAAAGTCATATGTGTATACAGGATTCCGTAAGAATTTCACCTGGATATCTATCAGGATAGCTCATCCCCACTGCCTACATCTATAATGGGTAGCATGGTTGTTCTAACTCATGCAGTGGACACATAAAATGCCCACAAAGATTATACACTCTTAAAATTTTATTGTTTAATTAAAAAAAAGATGAATTACTGTTACAGAACGTATCTTACATTGAATTTATCTATCTTGTTACCTAATATTTAAGGTAATATAATTTATTGTTTAAATCTAATCTAACATAGTAGATTTAAAATATAATTTATCATTTAAATTGGTCCTGCAATGGAGTTTAGTGACTGTATGTGGCGGATGTGGAATATCTGGTCATACAGAATCAAAATAACCTTTCACTTTATTATAGCTATGAAGTTCCATATAATTATATGAAAAAATTCTTAAGGTATTTATAGATTCACATTTGGCTTAATTAATTTTTGAAACCCCAGTGACAGGGAAATGTCATGTGGTTCAATGCTTGTTTTTCAATCAGCCAACTAATCAGAAACCTGTGTGTATTTTCAGTGTGACACAACTTGGAGCACAGTCTCAGCTTCTGAGTCCTTGTGCTTCAGGTTGGGACGTATACACATGAACACACAGAAATACTATGAAGTAATTAAATAAGGTTATTCCGCAATAATTAGCATTTCTGGTTTTGACTGGCTTTTAAGTTTGCATCTGCAAACAGCTGAAGAACAAATGTTGAGACTTCTGTATTTGTTAATTGAATTTTACATCTCATTCTTCAAATAGCACAAGTATTTAAATTTTTTGCAGATATCAGGACATCTTCCTTCACTTAGCTGTTCCAGGAGCATTCAGGAAACCTTACAAATTTATGATCATATCTATTTTTTCAGATGTTCTTATTCTTTCAGTATAAATCTCACATTTGAATTCCATAATAAGACATATTGGCAAGTTCTGTCCAAAGAATTCATTGCCATTGGGGCATCAACCTGCTTTTAATTTACAATGTGCCCCTATTGTTTCCTTTTATGCAGCATTACTGGACTTTTGCAATGCTTTACAAAAACACCCTGAAATGACCTTTACTGAGACTGTGCTTTGTACTAGTTGAAATTATATTTGTGAGTGTTTGATAATACAAAATTAAGTGATACTCATCAGACAGGCATTGTTGACTAGCAAACCAGTGGAAAGTGAAAAAAGAGGAAGAGGACTGTGTGGGTAAGGATGGCTACTCTGTAGTAGCTAGCTGACTGTGATTTCAGAGAGAATAAATCTAATTTTTCCTGAGGGGACTCCCTGAATTTGCAACTGGGTTCCTAGAAGTAAAAGTGTCTTGAATCTGATATGATGACAATTTTAATGGTGTTCCAAGTTTTTCCATACATTTTTTGTGAATGGTAGCTTTCCAGAAACCATTGTTTCCAGAAACAATCAAGGAAATGACAGAAATGCTACTAGTAGTGAAGCTCTGCATGAGTTGTCTATTTTAGCAGGATTCAGAGTTTCAAGAAAATCGAGTAACTGATAGATGGGTCACATCCCTGGTTGGCCTTAGGGCCAGCTGCCACTCTGCATACATGAATGCACATGAGTCATCTCAATGCCTCGGGGAGGAGGTGGCCCCATGGGTTAGGGTAACATGACAGCTTGTTGGAAATTAGAGCAGAGAGAGGAGCCCTGCAGAAGTTTATAAGCAGAACACATGACAGAAAGTAAGGGGTAATCACACATTTAAAATTAAAAAGGAAAAAAATCTCTGGGGGCTGTATGGCCCCCAATTCTTCAGCTAGGTCTAGGAGGGCTCATAAGATGCAATACATCAGTCACCTAGCAGGCATATTTTGGCAGGCTGCTCTGCCCCCAAAAAACCTATTCCCTCAGCCTTCTGTACAGGATTTATATGCTTCACTGAATGTCCACCTGCTGCATGTGTATATTAACAGCCAGCTCCTGAAGAACCATTGCAAGGCAATGGGGTTTTGGTGTTGTTTTGTCTTTGGGATAGACTTTTGGGATATATGCTGCAATTCCTTGGCTGCATACAAGGTGTAATGAGAAACAGTTGAGAAGTTATCTGAATAGTCTTGCTGCTTCTAGTAATAAGGAGTTAAAGGATGCAGATCCTGAACTGCATGATGCACTACTCTCAGATCTTTTCAATACTGACTTTTAAACTTTTGTTACTAGGAGTCCAAGCTGACCCGGTGAAACAGATTCATGTCCTACACTGTCAGTGTAGCAGTGATACTGAGAGCACAGGGAAGTCTAGAAAAGAACAAGATTTTTATTTCTTAAGAACTAATCATTTGTATAAGGAAAAAGAATGGCAATATGTGAATGCAAAGAACTTCCTTTCTGGTATTTTAAGAATCTCTCCAGATCTCATCAACAGGGTTTCAGTGTGGTAAGATTCCATTATTTCAGATAAGATTTTATCCTTGCCTGTAATATAACAGCTGCTAAATAAAAAGGCAAAGGAATTTGTCAAAAGCCTTGATTTCACTTATAGTACATCCCCTTTCCTTGCTTCCAGTTTGCCACTGCTTCAGCTCTGGGTAGTGGTGGTCTGTGTACATGCTTCATGTGGGCAGTTGTAAGAACCTTCTTTGTACGTTTCCATTTTTCTTAATTTTTTCATCATTGTTTTATCCTTCCCACTTGCTGTTCACAGTGACTGACCATTCACCTTTTGAAATATTGCTGGCATTCTTATTCCCCTATTCACTCTCTGATTCGGAGCACCCAGGCCCTGAAAGTCGAAAAGCCAAGGCTGTGTAGCAGGTGGACAAGTGCTTCTTGTGCAAATACATTCATTTGCATTTGAATGTTTCATCTGCATACAAATGCTTTCATTCATAGGAATAAAAAGATCCTCTCCCTGTGCACCATTTGTGCAAAGAAAAATTGGATTCATAAAACTACTTAGAGAAGTGGGGGACACATCAGGTCTCCTGCCATTTTCACTTTGGTACTATGTTTACAATCTGATAATATATGTCTGAGAAGAACCAAAACTCAATATTCAAGTGCTGTTTTTTAAACTTTTTACTCCACAAGATTGTTGTTGGCTTTCCATGGTGCGCATACAGACCCAGATGGTGTAGATCTAAAGTGATCTCAATTCTAACTGGGACCACAAGGAAGAACAACAGCATATATGAAACTATTATTATAGACATGAAGAAGGTCAAATACAATTTCTCCTCAGAATTGTTGGTACTGAGCAGAAACTCTGAAAATCTTTTACTCTTAAATTTTTTAGATCTATAGTAGATAAATTTGTACTTAAGTCTGTGGTCTTTTAATACCCTTTACTTTTCACTAGCATAGGCAGACCTTCTTCTTAACTTGGCTCAGAATTCTGTATACAGGTCACTTTTCTATCAGGAATTACCAGTCAAATGCAAAGTGTGTAAGAAAACCTAAATAGTACTGAGTGATGCCATTAGCAAAGAAATGGTGATCATAAGAGATAAGGTCAGCCAGTGATTGAAAACAGACTACTGGCAACACTTTAAAAAATGATTTTTACTTTTTGACTTGCATTTTGAGTGGGATTAGAGAAACTGTTGGAAGAGCACACTTGTTTAAGTTTTGGAATTTTCCTTTATGTAGTAGATGACCAAAAATGTCTTTTAAAAATTTTCTAATATGACAGCTACTAATCTTTGTGATAAGAAAACCCAGAGCCTGTAATCTTCCACCAGAAACTTATCTCTGGACACTGAAATGCTTCTTTTTACATTCTAGTAGTCATGGCTCTGCTCAGAGCAAAATGAGCTGAATAAAATTTTGAGTTAAGAAGAGGTGGTTATAGTGTTTCTTAAGACATTTCATCCCAAAACCTTGATATTGTTCCATTAATTAGGAGATGAAGTAAGTTAATGGAAAGGATATGTAACTCTGCAGTACTGTGTATTTCTGTCATGCAGCACTTTAGACATTCAACTACAGACCTGGGTGTGCAGCCAAAGATCAGGGCTGAAGATGCAGATACTGCAAGGTTTATTACTTGACTTCCTGTGTTTTGCAGTGTGTAATGATGTGATCTGGAAACTACTGGTTCAGTGCTTGTGGCGGCTTCAGAGTAGTTGGTGCAGTACAGTCAGAGTGACCAAAGCTATGAAACAGTTGCTTCTTTTACATATGCACACTGTAACTGAACTTGGTAGAAATCTGTATCTGAATCTTAAAAGCCCCAATTAAGGGATATTGTCACCCAGAAACTGACCATCAGGACAGTGACTACAGGGCAGGTATTTGGCAGAGGTGATGTTGGCTAGCAGTCTACTGCTACTGGTGGTAAAGAGGGAGGCAACAGCTCATCAGATGGTGACTGATATGGTGAGACTGTCCTAAAATCCAGTTAACTTAAATTTTTTTCTAAAGTTAATATTTGCAGTGGCCCAAAGTAGAAGCAGGCATGGAAAAAGTTAGATTCTTCTTGTGCCTTGCATGTTCTCAAAGGCACCTCATAGCAGCGTAGAGGAGCTCTAACACTTTTATAAATCCAACACATTAACCAGATAATTTATAGTCATTACAGTCAATATGTGTTTCAAAAACCCAAGAAAAGAATAGGATGGGGTTATTCCTGGCCAGTGTTTGGAAAGATGAAAAAGAAATAACAGGAAGATGTTTCACAGCTTTTTCAGAACCACAACTCAAAGGAATCATTATAAAGTGAAGAAGTAAAGGCCGGTGTCGCCGCCTTGCACAGAAGGATCTAAAAACTTTTTGTATTTTCTATGTCTGATTTCATTACTCCTAATAACTCGTTCCCTGATGGAAGGTAAAGAGGCACCTGAAATATAGATTTGAGTCCTTTTAGTTAAACCTTTATCTCTTTGTCATAGCGGGTTTTTTTCTTCTGTAGTTTCATTCATCTGCTCTACTGGAACTTTCAGTCGCACAGTGTTAAAATATGGCTGTTCTAAGCTAATATGCATTAACTTTTTAAAACCTGTTTTATACATAACCTATTGTATTAATATAAAACGTTAAGGCCATTTTTTCATTTCCTGGGAATGGCCCATTACATTGTGAGCAATCTACTCTTGCTTTTTTAGAAAAGACTTTGAACTCAATACAAAAGGAAAATATAATCATGTACAACTATAAAGACTGCTTTTTTCCCTTTTGTGCAGAGTAACAGAGGTGGATGAGTAGCATGGTAATGAAGAGATGGACCGTCTTTATTAGGAGGCTTGGTGAAAGGGTTCTTTTCAGAACTTCAACTTTTCTTATCTTCTTAGTTTTCATGACGTCTATTCGGACTCTTTCCTTTTCTTGGCTTTCTTTTAAATATGTCTAACAGACTAGCAAAGCCAAGCCAGTTCATCCTTCTTTCCAAAGAAGGCTAGATACAAAGTCTAGTGGCTTAGATGCTGCCATTAAACTTTTTCGTATATTTTGAGACACGGTGCTGTTTGCATTGCTTAAGAAATGGTCATGTGCATTGATGTCTCACATATTTCTCTAAAAACATATACAACAAACCCTGGCAATGATGTTTTTGTACTGTAGTTAAAGGAGCCTAATGATATAGGAAGCTTCTTTGAGTAACAAAATAGAACTAGAAATACCACTTAACCCTCTGTCCTAGAATTGGTTAATATAGTAGATTTGTAGAGGACTTTTTGATGATCTCTCGCCCTCTTCTACAATATGCTCCACAACCCTTTTTGATATTTCTCTGCTCCTCCTCTATGCTCCCTATTTTGCTGCTGTTCCTCCCACTCTTTCTGCTTCAGTATGCTTTGTTATACAGACAGTTCACTTTTAATCTTGTTCAGTTAAGGAATTCTACTACAATGAAAGGTAATTGCCTCATGATTGCAAAAAATTCAGTCTGGGCGGCACAACAGATGAAAACTATGTTCCCTTCTGCCATTCTGGTGCAGAGAGAGTATCCCATCATTACTGTGTTGAGCTCCGAGGAAGGAACCTCAAGAATAGCAACCAGAAAACAGGAAGCATCATTTATTATCTGAGGCTGGAAAACTGAAACCTAAGTTTGTTGACTGGTATTTGCCTGTTATAGTATTATAAAGAATATTACATTCCCCCTGAAAGACATTTCTTGTTGCATTTCTTAGAGTAATGTATCAGTCCAACAGTGTTGCTGTTTACCCTGTGTATCTTCAGTGCGCTAAGCTGTTAATAGATCTTGGCTTTGAAAGGATGTGGCTTTTATACAAAGATTGCATAGCAAAATCAAAGTATAAATAAGAAATTATGAATTGTGTAGACTGAAGGATACAAATAATGTCATAGCAAAGTTGACTCTGGCTAGATCTCTTGTTATGAGCAGCTCAGAATAATGAATATGATTAGTTTCTTCAACAGATTATGTGTTCCAATGAACCAAGTGCCTGCTTTGTAAAAGATTTACAAGGCACTTATCTTCAGTATACAGATATAGCTTGAAAAAGTGTTTTAAGGCCTTTGTTGTAACAGTTGAGAAAAGTAAAAATTTGTAGAACTGTGATCAAACAGTTCTAAGATCAAACAACCTAAGATTGTGTATGTGTGTATGTGTGTTTTTCAGCAATAGCATTATCATTCCAGGGAATTATATCCCCAAAACTGACATGAATTACACACTTATTAAACAAAGTAATACAAAGTGATTTACACAGATACATAAGAATTATTTTTAATTTGGAAAATAATTTTTCTTGGAAATATACCAAATGTTGAATTTTTAGGGAAGTGTTGATTTTTTTAACATTTAAATACAGAATATGTAACTAGAGACACTTTCTGTCTTTTTTTAGGGTCTTCAGCTCTATGTGACTGCTTAGAAATGTTAAAACAATTTTATACCTAATGATAGTTAAGAAATAACAAGATGTATCTTGTACACAAGAAGCATATATGCTCACAACAGTGTAACAAGTCCTGAGATGTGGTTCCTTTGAACTGCCTACAAAATGTATAAAATAATTTTTTCCTTGGCTGCAAGTTCCCACTCTATCCATCCTTCTTATGCATCATAACTATACTACTGTGTTGAAGGGATTCCATTTTTTGTAGAAGCCATTGCCCAGTATGAGGCTTTTCAGGTGACTGTGAAAACTTGAGACCATATTCTTATACTGATAGTATAATTTTCATGTCATTTCAAAAGAAAAATATACATTTAAATGGGGATTTTTTATAAATTCCAGATTATTAGCCACTCATTGAGATTCAGGTGTGTTGCTGAAGCTTTCTGGAAGATAAAGCAAAATCTTTTAAATGCTCAGCACAGAATCCATGTTGTCCTTACATGTGTCCTTTGGCATTGGCTGCAGCCCATGCTGAAAAGGTATCAATATCAATATTCCATTTGGTAGGAGAAAGGCATAAAGACAATTTGCATAATCTCTCCAAATGGTGTAGTATCTTCCAAGAGTTTAAGTATATGCAATATATCTCAGCCTTACTATATTTATTACATCTCTTCTAGGTCAAGTGGCCTGAATTACTCCATAAAAAATGAATTTGAAAACTGAGTTGAGCAAGAAGTGTTGCAACCACTGGAGTATTTATATAGCATAAAGTATAGAAAAACAGCCTTGTTTTAGTCAGTTGATCTGGCAAATTGGGCCTGTACTATCTCAACTTGCAGTAGAAACAGATACATTAATCTATTAATGCTCATTTAAAAGCATGAGCTCTGTCAGTTCAAATGAACTTCAGTAAGAGCTGTTGAGGTCTAGGCAGCCCATTGGGACAAGATGGTTAAGGCATATTGGTTTCTGTAGCATGCAGCCAACTTCAAATCCATCTGCCTTCTGCTGCTTATAGTAAGTGCTGATGACACAATATGAAAATCCCCACACACTTTGTACAAGTCTAAACATGACTGGTGATGAGTGGATGGAATATTAGAAGGTAAGCTGCCTGAAAGAAAGTGTATGGGCACATTCCTTTTGCTTAGAGAAATGTCTGTGCTTCTGAGAACATGTACAACACACCCACTAAAAAACATTTAGCCCAGCCACATACTCTGTAACACTGGGATCTCCCTGCTAGCAACTGTGGAGCTACAATAGGATATGATCTTCTACAAAGCTACTTTAGTCATCATATAATTATATCATCATACAATATGTCAATATTTACTCATCATACAATAGTGTCATGAACATCCAGTTACTTAGCAGGAAAACCTCATCTCCTTAATGAAACAGTGTGTGCAGACTTTCTGACATAAATCAGACTCTGCACTAAGAGGTAAAAGGGCCCCTGAGACGGTTCATCCTCACTGGATGGTGAACATATGCCAAGCACTGCTTGGATGCTGTGCAGCTCAACGGGCTTGCTCAGCAAATCAGTTCCAACAGGCTGCTCATGTATGTGCAAAGACCTCAAATTTTACTTTCCTCTGAAACACTACATTTAAGTTTAGAAAGTACTACCAAAACTCTGAATAAAATAAGAAAAAAAGATCAAATGTGAAGAAAGATGTTTAGATTTCCAAATAAGAGGAGCTGAAAAATCTGTGACTGTAGCTTTATAAAGATCAGCAAACAGGTATTGTAGAGGTATAAAAAATAGGAAGATGATTTGCTACTTTCAATTACTACTTCTCCCAATTCAAGTTTAGAGCAGAGATGAAAGGGAAGCACCACAGATTTAGAACCTATTTTTGAGGCTGATGAATTATATTTTAGATGCAACACATAAATAAATTGAATCATTGTATAAGACACCTTCAAAACCAATATCAAGAACAGCAAATATTTTGGACAAGATAAAAATAAATGGCATTGTAAATATTAACTGATTGGACCAGAAAGAGATAATATCTAGAATCAGGTACTTTATTATAGTCCAAGCGCTTACTTGCATTTTTTTTTTCTGAAATACTTAGTATTTGTTGCTGTCTGCAGCTGAATGATGAGTTGGACAAAACAATCATTCAATTAAGAATGAAAAATGTAATGTTTCTGTTCCAGAAGAACTAGGCTAATTCTTGTATGCTATTTTGTAATTTTCCATTGAGACCACTGACACCAATTCTTCCTTACGGTAAATTTCTTTTTACTTATTGCTTCATGTGCAATAACTTAGAAGGAAATGCCCTGATTGTGTATTTCTCTTCATCACATGTGAGCCATCTCAGACTGCAGATGAAAATGGTTACTATCCAGAGCATTGCTGGCTTCATGAAACACTGGTAGGTTGCTTGCCCTTCTAGCAATTCCCAAAGAACATGTCCTGCTCTGGAGGGAATGCTCAATCCATGCGGCTGGCATGGGAGGGGCGAGACATGAATTGGACTAAATGGCACAGATAGTTGAACTGGTACATTCATGCATAATACCTCATTGCTTTTTGTGGTTGAGAAAAACAGCAAGACTTTTCTGATAGTAAATAGCTTTATTTTCTTTATCTCAGTTACAGTGGTAGGTATACAAATATGAAAATAAGGTTAAATTTGGCTCAGCTTCTGAAAAATTGAGTTTGAACTCATGTTTTAAAGTACAGATGCAGTGTTGCTGGGAAATATGCTGCTTCAACTGTATATCTGGAATGAAGGAAAAAAGCATTACAGAATTTAGAGAAAGATTAAGCTGCTGGCTGAAGGGTGACAGGCTGCTGTAGCAGCATTTTTTTTTTGTGCTAAGCTTTTGCTTGCTCTTGTTAAATATTCTGCTCAAAGACTTTTACATAAATTCAGAAATATTTAATTTGAAATATAGGCTTAAGTAAGCCATGGATTTAATCACTATAATGATATGATTTGCAACTCATTTGGATTTTAATTTTTAGCTGAATGTAATACATTTTATGACACTCAGACACTTGTAATAAATTAATTTATAGCTATTTGCTTGCACATAATAAATAAATATACAAACCAGTGCCTTATTTTTATGGAAAATTTGTGCAAACTTTGCATAATGTTGAGCAAGGCAAGAGTTTTAAAAAAAATACAGAAAAAATTAATATGACCTGTTATTATTCTTGCCATTCTTAACCCTTATTCAAGAAGTTAAGTTATTCTGGTCCATACAGGATAATTGCAAAGCCTGGATTAATACTCTGGATTTATTGCTTTTTCAGTATGAAGCCTATGCTGGATGGTATTACATTATATATGTATATAAGTATAATGGCACCTTTTTTTTCTTTTAGCCATGATGCTTGTGCAGTATCCTTTCCCATTCTAATTGTTGGACAAAAGTTAATGTGACTCTGTAAGCTCAGCTTGAAGTTTTAGATCCCCAGAATTCTGGAGAGACAGAAATCCTGTTCTCATTGCTGACTGTTGAGCTGAATGTGCAACATTACATGCACACCAAACCGGATATGAGTATAACTGGAAGGTAGTAGTACTGTTTTCATTTACTGGTGTGCTGATTCTTACTGTGAGTTCCTGGTTTTAATGGGGAAATTGGGATCGTTTGTATTGAGAGTAGAAATATTTTTTTACTGATGCTTCATATAAAGAACAACGGAAAACACCTGACTTTCAAAATAGTTCAGTGTGGTACTTGTGTGGGGTATTTTACTGCTGTCATACTCAGACAGGAATCGTCTCACCTTCTTTTCTTTCTTTCTTTCTTTCTTTCTTTCTTTCTTTCTTTCTTTCTTTCTTTCTTTCTTTCTTTCTTTCTTTCTTTCTTTCTTTCTTTCTTTCTTTCTTTCTTTCTTTNGAGCCGAATCACCAATAATATGTAAAGCATTTAAAAATGTGATTACAAAGTATAAAAGTTACCTTTCCTTTGGTAAAATTGCTCCTTTAGTATGGCTATAATTAAAGGACATGTTAGAGGTAGCCATTTCTCATGGTGTATTTAGACAAGGATGCTTCATGCTGTGTTTGGAGATCACTGATTATCAAGGGAGCTATTAATGATAATGAATATCATGACATGTACAGATATGTGAATATCACAATAAGTGTAGAGAAAAATAATGTTTTGGTATTGAAGTTATAAAGCATTTTTAAGCACATCTTTTGCTAGTTATTTCCTCAGCTTTAGTACACATGTTAATGAAGATCTGACCAGTGTTAATATTTTGTTACTCTTAAGTGGTGTTTTGTAAGTAGGAAGAGAAGCTAAAATTGGTGTAGTGAGTATTTAGAGTTCCTGCTTTCTTTTATACACCCACACTACTGGAAATGTTCCATAACTTTAAAAGCAAATCTGAGGTCAAGAAATAGTCAGTTTTATTGCTGTTTTGTTCTGGTTCCAACAGTTCTATATTATCACTGTTAGACTTAAAATTGTATTTTGGCAAGGTGGGGAGTACTGTTCTTGAATTTTTTTAGTTGTTATTTCTTTATCAATCAAGCTTATTGGAGGTGAGGGAAAAGCTTAAATGAATGGATCAAATAAAAAGAATAGGGGATGAAAAGGGAAATTGCGATGGGCCATGCTGACAGCATGAGACTCCTAGTGGCCCTCAATCTGTGCACATATTGTAAATAAGTGAAGCACTAGGAAATCAGTAGCAAATAATACATATAAGACATTAAACCATTAATTAATCACTGATCTGATTTTAAATTGCCAAGTTATTTATTTAATGATAAAGGTTTTTAATTGTTTGTTATAATCATATGTAACTACTTCATATATATAGTCGGAGAGAGAAGTTTCAGTAGTGTGACCTATTGCTTCTCCAAGGCAGATCCAAAAGATCCATTTGAAAACTTTGTATTTGAGTGATTAAATGAAATTCAGTTATCAGAGACTGAAGCTTCAGCAGTGTAAGAAATTGCACTGAAAAAAAAAATTAATAGAAACCAAATGTGAACAGAACCAGAACCTGTCCATTCAGACACTGTACACTCAGGAAATTTCACAATTTCTGAGGGAGGCTTATGTCTTAGCATGCTATCACCCCTTCCAACAAATCTTGGACCTGTAGATCTGGTAGGAACTTCCAGAAGTCACCTAGCCCATCCTCCTGCAGTGTAATGGGATCAGTGACAATTCTATAAATTCTGATTTTTTTTATTCATTATTTATTTATTTTTTCATTTTTTATTTCTTCATTACCTTATTTCTTCCTAAAAAGTTTTCTAACAGACAACCTGCAACCTCTTCAGGCAAGCTATTCCAGTCTTCCAGTACATTCACGGTTAGATTTCTCCCCCCATTTCCCAATATCTAATTTTAATTTTTTTCCAGTTTATTACTTCTTGCCCAGTGCAAAATAGAGGCAGGGAGTACCCTTAAATTATTCCTTTACAGTGTCCTTTTATATCCTTTAAGACTGTTTCCATGTTGCCTCTAGTCCTCTCACACTGAAACCATTCTGAAATACCCAAAATTGGACATGGTGTTTTAGCTGTGGCCTAAGCAATGCAGAGCAGAGCAGAGGGATTATTTCTCGTGCCCTGCATGTTATTATCCTATTTATGCATTTCAAGATCATGTTGCTGGTTTGCTTTTTTGGCTTGTTGGAAGCATTCCTTTTTTGTTTTGCTATAGTGTGCTCAGATGTAGAAAGATCTTCTTTCTAATGCATGCTAGATGTTGTACATTCCCAGGACGAATGTCAGTTATTTTTAAAATATGTCAAAACCAAATTCTGACTCTAATTTTAACTTTCTACATGCTTATTGTGAGCAGCACTACATGACTTGCCAGAGATTCCAGCTGCTTTTCTTTTTGTCATTTTCCAAGCAATGCAAACACACAGAATATTCTGATCTGGCAGACAGAGCCTGAATGCTAAAGCATAGAACAAAGTGTATTTTAGTTATTGTAAAATATAATTATTGTAAAGAATAGCTGTGTGCAGACATATATTTTCATGCTTTCATATAGGCTTCTCCACACAAAACCACATTTTGTTGTATTCCTTACTATGGGATAAGAAAAGCAGAGTAAAGGCAGAAGTGCTGGGGCTTAGCTGGTCTATCTTATGCTACCGTGCTTGGGCTCCATTTTCCATCTGTTTTGGTGGAGACTGCTCAGTGCCTTTTACTTTAAGCAGGAAGTGAACACTACATATTTTGTTCAGTTGTAAATAAATATGAATTTTAATTTCTTTGAAATCTAACCCCCACAGTTGGATGGTTCAAAGAAATTCTTTACTAAGTGTCATTTGGAAGTGGTTCTGTCCATGTTTCTTAGGATGTTTTTATATCATATGCCCTTTAAAGTTTTCCTTCACCTGTATTTCAGAAGAAAAAGTATTTCTTAGCTTAAAAAATATTGTTACTGAATTTCAACTTACAAAGTCATGGTTATACAAAACTAAACTGTGACATTTTGTAAGGTTGTCAATACATTTAAATGTATTATTTCATCTGACTAAAATGTGCTAGAGGTAGCAACAAAGGTTGGTTCGGTCTAAAAGAGAACTGCATCACAGGCAGTTGAGTCATACACAGCTCTTCCTCAAGTAGATGGAAAAAGTTCTTTGTATCCACACAGAGAACTCTAAACTTCTGGTCTACATACACAGACTTCAGTATCTATGTGGGCCTTTTGAAATCAAGTGGACTCTAGCAAAAGACTAAGATTGTCATGGCAGGGATTTACTTATATGTATAAGTATTAATATTATATGTATAGGTATTACAAAACTCTCTCTCCCTCTCTCCCTAAAGGCTAGCCTTCATTAGGTGTTACAGAGGAAGATACTATATATCTTAAAGGTTTTCCTAATAATCTTTATATGCAAACTTTCTGATGGATGAAAACTCACTTGAGATGAACTAATGTGGTGTTGGAGTCCAGGGCATCCCTTTGGATGACCTGGGACCTGAGAAAGGGAGTTTGGACCCTGGACAGGGGGGTGTGGAGCCGGTCCAGGGGGGTTGGAGACCTTGGCACAGAGCCCAGAATAACACCGAGTTTGATTTCAGTCCATGGGAGAAGCTTCCAACACTAAGAGAAGAATTAGAAACCTCAAAAGTCTAAAAGTAGTAATTTAGTACAGTATAGAGTGAGAAATTTTGTAGTTTAGGGATTTTAGAATAGAGGTGAATGGGGGACAAGATGGAGGATTTAGGGTGTTGCCCTAAATCCTTCTCCTTCTTCATGGTCCTCCATCTTGTGGGGTGGTGATCATACAAAGTAGTTTTAGGCTATTGGATTAGGGTAGAGATGACCCTTGTAGTATAGGTATCACACATTGGTAGAAAATAGTAAATAGTGGGCACGTAACTATCTGTATAAAAACTAAGTAACGCCCCATCAGTGGGCAGTCGCGTCGTGTCCCAGCCTGTGTCCGGACCTCGGCTGGGTGCGGAGCAAATTGTAAGATATCAAATAATAAACATCACACGAGAACGAAAAACAAGACCTTGAAGGACTCCGCTTCTTTCTGCGACACGGCTCAGGGCTTATAGAGGGCTGGGGACTTTTAACATCCTTGAATCTCAGCAAGGAAAAGAACAGAGACAACCTGAGAATGTGGTACTTTGCAATGTCAAACATTTGTAACATTTTATGCATTTTCAAGTATTTCTGGAAGCACAGAATGGAGTATCTGTGGTTTTAGAATTTAGTAGTAGTGATCTGGATGTACATGATGGCAGTGTATTATTTAAAAGAAACCTGGATAACTGCTTTTAAAAATGTTCTTTGAGGAAAGAACGCAAAGACAGCTTCGAGAGGGGTTAGAAATCAATTTGGCTTGTCTGCTGAGAGACTTGGCTGCCCATCAGTCTCTTTTATACTTTTGGGTCTGAGTAATGTGTTTGCTTCTAATAATGTAAAAACAACTCCCTTTGTATATTTCCATGAGATCAGTACAGATGCATTCTTATAGTTCATTGAAGTTTGTTTGACAGTCTGTTGAAAATATAATTGCTGAATCATCAGTGCCTGTCCATTATGAGTAAATCCCCCTTACCTTTTGAACAACATGACTCATTTTGAAGGATACAAAAGCTATTCATTATTGTTATTGCTTCTTGGCCTAAGTGGTTGCTCTGAGTTTGAGATCCTGCAAACTGTTCCTGTAGGAAATGAAGCTCATGATAAGAGCAGAGGATCTCTGTGCAGAGCTGCATTGAAGAATGTTTAAAGGTCTCATTTTGTACATATAGGAGGATCTAAAAAATAAAAGCAAGCACATTCTTTTGCCTGTACCATCACCAGGTTTTAGCACAAAATGTATGGAAGTTTTTCTAACAATGTTACTAGAGCTATTCCAGGCTATATTTCATGCTTTTTGTACTATTTTTTTCCTACTTCTTATGTTTCTCTTGTTTCTCCTTTATATAAAGGTGGATTCCCTGAAGTCACCTGTTCCCATTGCATTTCAAATCATTGCAGTCTCACATGGACCTCTGAAGTGAGTACAGGTGTTTGCACTGTGAATTCAAGGTATTTGTTTTAATAACCTAACTAAACTTAAACCATGCAAATACTATCCTGTATCAGCTGGGAAGAAAAGAGCGTGGTGTCTGTGACTATTAGCTGGACTACCAGCTCAGATTTATTATTATAAAAATTTACTCTCTTCTATTTTAGATGTTCTGTCTTCTCCATCTGTCTAGACTGGAAACCTTGCTATCATATCAGATTTTTTTCTGTTCTGTTTGCAGTTAATGGATTTGTCTGGAAAGTCTATGCCTCTTTTCTGTGCACTGACCACCTTGTCTGTATAATCCTTACAGAGTGTACTTTGGAAGCACATTGGTTCTGGACTCCAAAAAAAGGTAAGTATGGAAAGGAAGGAAATCATGCTACCATGGGATTGCTTCTTCAGGTAATATGGAGTATATAATGCTTCAACTGAATTAATGAGCTCTATATTTCACAATGCTGAAATCACATGATGAGGGAGCTCATATCAGGCCAAGAACTAGAACTGAACCCTGCAAACCCAAAAGAGTATGCAGATTTGACCCATCAAGCTCTCTCTATGTCTAATCTGGCAGAATCATAAGGGTAACCTGTGAATAAGCCTAATTATTTCATTGTCATACAGCTGGCTGAAGAATACATGTACAAAGTGGTAACATTTTAGTTTTGGTTTCCTGAGATATGAAACTGCCTTCTGTACCTTGAACATCTTGAGAACTAATCTCCAGACAGCTTTCTCCTATTCTCTGTATCACCCCTCACAGCTTCTTCCCTCCAGTTTTTTTACTTGCACCACCGCTGTCTCCTTCCCCTTCCCCTTCCCCTTC
>VZDJ01000594.1:18594710-18613269 GCA_008694505.1 Cyanoderma ruficeps
CAAATTACCTGTAAAGCATCCCAGTTCTCTCTCACTCTTTTCTTCTTGCCCTGTATCACACTATTCTCACGAGCACATGTGTGCTTCAATTCTCTGCCCCACTTGCTAAGTGCAAGATTTCACTTACCAGGAGGCAGAAAGGTGGTCTAAAGAAGGCCAAGTTTGGATACCCTTGCTTTTATTCCCCAGGGTCTGGAAGACTAGGACTCAATGGTGGGGAACACAAGGCAGAGGAGTACACAGTTCCTATTGGAAGATGAGACAGTTTGGCCAGACAGTGGTGGTTTCCTCTCTTGTTTCAGGCCATGAGTCAGTCTAAGCCAGAGTTGCAGAATATGTGATAGAATTTCCAAATTGAATGGCTAGAGGCCAGTTAAATCTGTAACTTTGCCAGTAAGACTGCCCCACCTGCCTAAGGCAGATGACATATTCTTTGCAATGACTTTCTTTCTCTATTTTTTATGATAACAAGAATCAGCCAGAATCTGAAAAAAGTTAAATAAATGCTTTTCTAAACAGCCACTAAACCACAACTTTCTGGAACTGTTTGGGTCCTGCTGGATAGCTTTTTCAGACAGAAAAAGCCTTAATATTTTTGAGAAAATGGATGTTGAAACCCATATAAAATGCTATTGATCATCCTATTTTCCCCTTGTATTTCCAACACAAAAGCCTATCATTCTAGCAGAGGTACATCATATTGTCAGTGGAAATTTCACCCAAGGAAGGATTTTGTAATAGTGGGTTTTGCAAGGCACATTTGCAGCAAACAAATGCCAACCATTCCTCTTCTCCACTGCAGGGTAATTGTGTTACAGTGAAAGGCTTTTAACTATGAATCTGACTGAATTGCTCAAGCCCCCAAGAGACATTCCTGGAACATGAATTTCAGTCTGGCATGCTGAACGAACTGTTCCTGCAGCTGCTGCTACCACTGACCAGATACTCTGTAGTAGGGGAGCACTGTAAGACAGTGAGAGCAAGGCAATCCTGGGAGATTGTGGGAGAGAGTAGTGCTGCTTCAGAGTATGAACAGCATTGACTAAAAGCTTCATCATAGATTTTAGAAGTGTTATACACAAAACACACATCTGAGTAATAAGAGTCACTGACTGTCATTCTGCTCTGATCACAGCCTTTTAACTGCTTCACCATTTGGTTGATCTCAGCAAAAAAAGTAAAAACTAATGTAGTTTAAATTTCTTCTGGTTATTTTCAACCCCAAAATCAATTAAATTCTGTCATGTATTGTACTACTTACAGTGATGAACAACTGTGCATCAAGGATTGCCCTTTCTCAACAGTGTCTGGTTCATATATTTATTTAATGAATATAAGCATAGAAAGGTGCTTATTATGGAGTACCTGTCATAATTTTGATTTGTACTTATGAAAGCATGATGTTGGCACTAAGCTCCTGGAACCTTACCTTCTGCTTTTTATGTTGATACCCTGCCCAAAAGAAATGAATAGACCCTGTTGCAGTTCTAATTTCCTTTGGAAAACAATACAGAAACACACTTCAAATATTATTCTCTTACCCTAAATTGCTGAACACGTAAAGAACGGTCACAAGACTTAGAAACTCCTTCTATGGATACTGTCTTTTACCAGATTTTTATTGGATGTCAATTACCATACTTCCTTTGTGTTCCCAAACTGAATTTACTCTTCAGAAAGTTCAAATTAGCATTTTAAATGCTCTCAGTGCAATTTAGCCCTGTGCTGCTCAGAACCCTCTTCTCCCTTCCCTGGGCTGACCAACGTCTGAGCAAGGGAAGAGTCCTTCTGAGAACTAGTCCCAGCACACAGCGCTTTAGGTGGCAAAGGACAGCAAAGTGAGAACAGTGTTTTAATGTCTCATTGTATAATCTGTGTACCATGTGTACCAAACATGTACCAGCATGTTTGTGTGATTAATCTTTTTTTTTTTTTTTCTTTTCTCTGTTCAGGAAGAAGTAGGTGCAAACCTAAACAAAGCAATGGGAGACAGGATACTTATAACAAAGTGACTCATTTGTTTTTGGCCAGTGGACTGAGATGAAAAACAAAATATTTCCGAAGCCGTATGACACGCACAACCACTATCCTCATCTTTAAAGGCATTTCCAGGAACAGCATGAGAAAATCCCTAAAACTGTTTAACAGCATCTTTCACAAGATCCAAATGCACTCAGGGCTGAATATTGTTCTGATATGCAAGCTAAGCTAATGCACAGGATTTCAGAGTTGTGCTGAAAGATAAATGGATGATCAGGGGTAGTTTCAGGACACTCACCCACTTTGCAAGGTCACAAAGTCCCAGATGATGTAATGGTTCAGCCATGCTCATAGAAACATAGGTGCCCCAATAGCCTGCAAGACAGAAAATAGGCAAAGTGACTGGTTCAACCTGCAAGTCTTGTAGCAACAGTGTTTGAAATGTACGATAAGGGAACAGGCTATAAGCAAGGGAAATGGGAAGTACTCTGAATGAAGGAAACTCATGACCCATGAGAGAAATACATTCCTTATGGCTAACTGGGATCAAATGAGTTCTCTTCAGCTTTGTTTGGGTGGGCTGTTATAAATGTAGTGGGCTTTGTTCTGGTGCTGTAACTCAAGGAGGACTTCAATCACATATTTGCAAAGAAGTATACATGTCTTTAAATATGCATGTAGTCTATTGAGGCATTTTTGAGGCATTTTTATTTTGTCATTTCCTCTGAGAACAAAAATCACATTTATTTGCTGTTGATTTTAAAGGATTCTTCAAGAACATACGTTAAGTCCTGTGAAGAGCCGCCTTTATGCATTCAGATTTGGACTCTTTGAGATCTTCTGGTAATAAACAGCTTACTGGGGTACCGGACACGGTCCCAAGGTGCGCATTGTAACTACATTCTCAGGCAGCTCAGCATGAGGAGACCCAAGCAGTGTTTCTCTCCAGAGCTCTCCCTTCCAGGAAACCCCTTAGCTTGAGAGCTAAAAAGCACCATTACATGATCCAAAGAGGTCTCAAATCCAGATGATGGGGATTCAGATCATGTGAATTTTTGCAGTCTGTACTTGTCAGGTATATACAAGCTGTAAATGTGTTTTCAGGTCTCAAAAGGTAAGAACTCCAGAATGAAACAAAAAAAAATTCTGCTCAGGGCTTAACATCTAGAAGATATTTCACTTCAAAAATTGGATTTTTCAAAAGAAGTAGGAACTTCTGAAACTCATTACTGATTGGTCGGATAGACAACAAAATCTGAAAAGTATTTTCCTACATCTCCCTCACACTGTTTCAAAAGGGCTTAGAATATCATGTACCCATTTTCTGGGCTGTATCAGGAAATCTGCGAGGCCTTACATGTGCTTTCTGCTTTTAAGCCTGGTACGAGTGATACCCACTTTTCTCAAGTTTGTTGAATGACACTGGTACAGGTTGCAGGCACACAAAGAACATTTTGGCTCATGGGATTTTTTCTAACCTAAATGTGGCTCTTGGTTGACATAGAAGAAAGAAAACTTTTATTGGCCTGAAAAGAAGCCTCCAAAAAGCTGCTGGACTGCAACCAAAGAGGAGGACGACAGGCTGAGGAGAACACTAGGCTTGTAATTCTTTTATTTCTCATTTGCGCTGTTTACAATTCTGAGAGTTCCTTGTCTTGTTGGCAAGTCTCTTAACAAGCTCAGCCAAGCAGCAGCCTATTTAGTTTGCTTTTGTTGAAGCTCTTCTTGCCTATAATAACAACGTTTAGGGGGATGTTAACTCATAAAAGTAGATGTCTCTTTAGAAACCTTCACCTTAAGTACCTGTCTTGGATAAGTACAATGACAAGAATAAAAAGAGCAGAGAAGGGTGTTGCCCTCTCCCAAATAAAGAAGAAACCCTGTAAGTGGGAAATCTAAGTGATGTGATGTAATGTGTGTAGCCCATACAAATGTGATTAATACATAATACGAGCAGGGCCTGGGTAAGGTTAATTACTATGCCTGAATAACATGCATTCTCCAACAGAAAACAGAATAGCTGGAGACAACTGGGGATCTCAGCAAACTAATCAAAATCCATGTAGGTCAGCACTAAAGCCGTGAGGCTGCTCACAGGACCCCAGATAGCTCAGGTGTCTCCTTCTGTTGTTCAGACTCTTAAAGAACTGTTTAAAACAATTACTATGATTGGCTGAGATGGAATTTTTTTTTAAAATAAACTATTTCTTTCTTTTCAGTGAAACTCAAGATGATGCCTTTCTAATGTCTGTTTCAAAATATGAAAACATGGCTAAACCAGATTTTTTAATTTATATTTTTAAAAACTAATTGTTGTTGGTGTTTTTTTTTTAAATCTGAAACTATGGTGAAAATTGTTATAAAAATCCGAACTCCACAACTGCTCCAAGAAGTAATTATAACAGCAAATAGAGGATTTACTTAAACATTTTTGAATGAATCTATCACTCTGTACCTTGACAATCTAAGAAAAGAGTTCTTCTTACATATTCAGGTGCTGAAGGCAGAGACACTGTCTTTGCTTCCAAAGTTCCCTGCATATTTTAATAAGAAGGTGTAATATAGCCATGTAGGCAGGCATATATTTTTTAAATTGAAAATCTCATCTGTTTCCATTTAAAAAATATGAAAAATGTCTACCAGAGTCCCTGAACAATTAAGCAGTAACTGTGCATTTTCATAAGTGGATATATGCATTTTTCCACATTAGAGCTAATGTGATGAAACATCTGTGGAAAGCAAAACACACTTCTTTTGTTGTTTTAAGGACCTCCTAGTCTTTTTAGATTTCAAGTGCTATTACAAAATACATGGAACAGGTACGACCTTGCAGAATTCCCATAATATCGGCATTATGAAGACTTTTAACTTGAACTTTTCACATATTCCAAAGCAGCAATTCACAAAGTTGATGACTTAATTTCTGCTTAAAATTCTGAACTCAGAAGTACATTTGAGACGCAGCCCTCATTTTTTCAGTGGATTTGTGAGCTTAACAATGCTCCTTAAATCCACTGGTAATTAGTAGCTTGTAAAGTATTTTTCACTGCTTTTTTTGCTTAGTTGTCGGAAGACAGAAGCTGAAATATTGGTGCAGGTTCTAAAAACTTATAAATCCAATGTAGAATGACTAATGGGATAATTAGCATGGCATTCTCATGGAACATGTATTATCAGCTGTCCAGATCTCTTTATAGTTGAGAGGTGGAGAAAATTCAACTTCTCAGTAAATGCCTATACAGCTCATTGGTATAAACCAGGACGAATACCATCCGTCTCTGAGAAAAGCTGTGTCCTGTATAATACTGAATATTCTACTAAAACTTCTAGCTCAGAACAGATTTGAACAGTAGCTCTGGTACCTTCTTTCATCCAGTGAAACCCAGAGAAAGGGGAAAAGGAAGAGGATCCTCTGGGTTGGAGAAATAGCAGGACAAACATTTTACATAACATGCTGCCTTAAAGTAACAGGCCATGACCACAGGACTTCGCTGTGCCAGTGCCACTATATTGGGACAAAGTTTTTCTGACCTGATTCAAGTAATGGCTTATGATGTTAGGCACAGATATCCAAGTCTGTATTACTGGGATGGTTGCACTGCCATTGCCTGTGATAGGGTTCTTCTAAGTAAGATGCCAGTTTCAGTNNTTCTAAGAAAAAAAAAAAAAAAGGAATTGAAAAAAATTATTTAATGAATTCCTTATCTTCTCATTATAATCGTGTGGAACTATTTGATGCTTTTGGAAAGGTCGTGCCTGGATTCAGCACTATCAAACTGTTCCACTGATATTTGTGATGATGATTCAGTTTCATATTGGCTTTTTAAATTTTGATATAAAACATTGCAGATTAGTAAAATAAAGCTTCCAAGTAAATACAGATGTTTTAGTTGAGGGCTGGGGGAGGAAGACATTTGGTAAATTGTGCTTCCGAGTCATGAACAACCTAAGTGGTGTTTCTGCATTGCTTAGTTACCGTTTCTGTTTAGTTGGCAATGGTGTTCACTGAAAATATTTTAGTTTCTGCTCCTGACAGCTACAAATGTGCGTTCATATGTAATCTTATAAACTCATACACTGTTAAGTGGATGCCCAATACACCTCCCCAAATGTGAGCAATGGATAGCACTGCCAAGTTGCAAAGTCAACACTGAACAGCACAGTCACGCTCAGCTAATTTACAAAAAGTTTTCACTGGTTGGTCCATTTCTTCAGCTGTTAATAGTCTAGCCTGACATATGTAGAACAAAGTTCAAGAGCAAACATGAACAATTTGCTAGACTAGTTGGCAGAAGCCAGACTGCACGAATGGCCTCAGGAGACTGATGCTGACTTTATGCCAATTTCAAATCTCTGCTCACTCTCCGAGTTTACCAAAAAAGCCACTTTTCCTTTCAGCCACGCTGCTAAGGGCAACATGCAGAAGCCTGGTATCTGACTAATGCTCACCAAGTGTTACAAGGCTTGAGCAGAGGGAAATATGCAACCTTGTGACCCTGACTCAGAATAGCCAAACTCCATCTGCTCTGAAACTTTAAATGGCAAGAACACCTCCATTTCTTACAGGACATATTTGGAGGTAAGGACTGGCAATGACTGCTATCCTATTCATTTTAAGCTGCAAAATTTTCATGTAAAAAATTGAAAAAAAAATCTATTCTTAACTTTTCTGGGAAAAATTAAACTTAAGAGTTAAAGACAACCCTCAGAGTTGAATCTTAAGTGATGTGTTGGATTTAAATGCAGTTAGGAGTCAAAAAGTAAAAAACTTGGCTGTATTGTGAGCTGATGCAACTTCACAGTTCAGATAGCTGCAAGAACATAAAATGTGAAAGGAGCAAATGGATCTATTTACAACATACATGCAAAAGTGTATAAACATGAGTGGTGTAATGACATATCACACATGCATATTGTTAGGGCTAAAATATCTTAGGAATTTGAAGGAAGCATTTCACAACTCAAGGAGCTGCATTCAATGCAGTGAAATCCTGTGAGATACTATTTTGAAAAGTAAAAACAGACTAATCAGAGTGTTTAAAATTAGTGGTAGCTTATCTTGAAAGGATCATATGATCACATTTTTTATCTGCAAACAGAAACAGTGAGAACTACTTAAATATACACAGTTGATGAACTTGTGTCTGAGACAAGCAATTATAACCTCATTATCTAACTTTCTTGGAGCATAAATCATCTTTCATTACATTTTCTGTGGTAAAATTGTGTTCTCTTTAGTCATGATAAATTCAGTATTTTTCCTTTTCTATTTTTGTACACAGGACTTTATCCATGGACAGCTCAGAAACTGCAAGTACAGAATCTCATAAAACCAGAGAAGAAAAATGAACACATACTACAGCTTACAGTATATTCAGCATATTAATCACTGCCTGATAGAATCCTTCACAGCAAAATTTGTTATGATCCATGCACTGGTATTTGTTCAAGGAGTCCTTATGACAGATATATTAAAAAAATTAATGAAATATACCACTGATTCCTCCTTAAACAAACTGATTCATTCCAAGTAAGTGTCAGTACTCCTGAGGCCATGTGTTTATACGCACACTGGAGTATGCCCAAAATCTCACTGACATTTCCCCACCGAAATATCAATATAATGCTTCTTTCACATCCTGAATAACTGGTTTAAAAAAGAAAAACACTAAAGGACCAGTAAGTTGCATAGGGAATACTACTAACAATTAATTATGATTCTGCAGTTTAAGTTTGGTCCAATTATTTTGTCATCTTATTCTGATAGATGTCAACTTTGTGCATCTCATTGACTTCTTTGAATCTACCACCAAGGAAACTCTAATGGTTGAGTACCCTCTTCACAGGATGGGTGCCTTTAGCTATTGCTAGAGATAATTATTTTTCTACAGTGAGAAATTATTTATTTATTAAATGAAATAAATTAAATTCCTACAATGCTTACAAATCACTGATAAGTAGATTTACTGTCTGTAGTACCTTTCACATTTGGTCCTAATAGAGTGGGCAATAATGTCAGAGACTTCTTGTTGTTACTTTTGAATCCATCACCAGTTTTTTAGTGATACAACAATAAAAACTTGAAAAGAAATTTTAAAAAATAGGAATAGCGCCCCATTTCACATAAAGACTTCAGTATATACGCATTTGACTATCTCTATACTACTAAAATTGAAGGAATTGTCAAGTTATCTAATGCTGCAAAAGTGTAAATATCTTCAGGAAAGAACACAAAATGTTAATTACTCTTTGCCTGCATTTAAAAATAAGTTGTATATACTCTTTGAAAATAGCTGGAATGATAAGTAAAGTAAGAGCATTTGGCTTAGAATAATCTAGGAATGTATTTCCATTGCCCATACATTGCCACTGGCATTTATTTCCTACATCTATATTTTCCAGATTTTTTTTCTTGTTTCCATATCATTTGTAAAAATGAAATCTTTTACTGAAAGACTTTTTAATCCTGATTTTAGAGGTAGGAAAGAAGGTTGGTGCTTTTTTTTTTTTTTAAATGACGATTATTTGGAACATTTCTGGTGACAGCCAAAGGCCCACTTACCTCCCACAGGCTCTTGTCCAGCAGCCTGTGAGCTGATAGTTGGATCTGTTGTCAAACAAAGTCTGATTCAGATTCATCTAACTTCACCAGTCTAAGAAGATTTTCTGTTTTATCAGGAATTGAACAAGCCCAGTTTCATAAATGAATAAAGTTATTTTTAGACACTTTGTTTTGAAGAGGATTTCTGGAATTTTCAACCTAAGCTTTTCAACACATTTCTCAGTCAGATGGGCTCTTGATTTTCAGTTTCATACATAACTCTTATAAGTATTTATTCCTCTGACTACCGTCTGGAAAGTTAAAATTAATTATAATCATAGAGAGAAGAATTAAAGCATGGATCATGCACACTGAGGAATGGAATTCACTTTGTGAATTATTTTTATGGAAATGTTGGGGAAGGTAGGAGGTTTTGCACTAATAGAAACAGAGAGAACAGCTCTGTTTCTTGCAGTGAATATTAAACAGCAAAAACATTGAGAATAATAACAATGTTTTTTTCTACAAAGACCATATCTACAAAGATCTTTCTATATGTTGCTGATATGGTCACTTGGTCACACACCCAAATTCATTCACATCTAGCTCCTTTTTTAATTTAATTTATAAGAAATCTAAAAAGCTCTTGTTAAGATTACATACAAATCCCACTTTTTGCACCATGAGGAGATCAGTGATTTTGGCTAAAACTAGAATTAGGAAAACAGAAATGCCAAGACCATAAGGCAGAAGTCTAAATTAAGGCACAATAACAATTTAAAGGAAGCAGAAGGAAAGTATTATCAGAAGAGACAGAAATCTCATAAGCTTCTTGCACTACAAATGCTGAAAAGTGAAGCACAAACCCATTACTTTTAAATTCCTTTTGTATAATGTCTTATATTTGAGGTGCCTGCTATGGCATAAATATTCTTCTGCCAGAAAATAAGCATAATTTCAATAAACTGTGCTTTTGAAATAATTGAACATGTTAAGTACCTTACAGCATAATATTAGTTCATTTGATTTCATCAACTGTTCTAGCAGTTGCAAGTGCAAAAGCATCATGCAACAGTGTGATTTATACCAAGCACATTAATACTCTTGGAATGCTTGTTAATAGTAACAAAATTCTGGTGATTTTTGTACCTACAAAGGAAATGTTTGTATGTCTTGTACGCAGCAGCCTTTAAGGTGACAGACTGAAGTTTTTATTCATTTTCCCCAAAACCCCATGTGGGATAATGTTGTCTCTATCTCCTAAGTTTATGGTTGATGGGATCTACAGAGCCATTTCTGCATAACTTTCATGAGTGTAACACTTATATTCCACCCCTACTCCAATCTCACTCAAGTTAATGGCAAGACTTCTGTGTTCCTTAGGGTTTTTCTTGGGCTCTTTGAACCAGATGGAAGCAGAGCTGCCAGCTTGTTATGGATCCTCTGCTGCAGCACGCTTGCTTCCCAAAAGAATCTGTATAAAACAGAAGCTTTCAAGGTTTTCTTCTTCCAGTGCCCCATGGACAAACTTACATGGTCAAAATAGGAGACTGGGTACCCGTGTCATCTGAGAATATGTAATGGGTTTGTAACAGAAGCAGCTCAGGGAATTCCTTCTCCAAACTGCCTGTTGGAGTGCTCCGTAATTCAAAGACTATTGCATTGGTAAAGTACACAGTCAGTAGTAGTGGATGCTTCTTACTAAATATCGCTGCTAAATATAGCTGTATTAAGTCTTCCAGACTCACCAGTGAGCAAATGTAAGAGCCTTACCTTATAAGTAATTAAAGTTACTACTCTAAAGCCACCACTCCACTACTGCCTAAGTCTGGAATTTATGTGCTTGAGGCTTCAGTACGAAAACTCAAGCACATCCCCCAAACAAATGTGTATTATAAACATCAGCATAGGTGCACTTCATCACAGGTGACAATACTGTGACACCAAATATTTCCTTTGTTAAGAACAATACTAATAGGCTAATGCCTGAAAATTATTTGGAAGGAAGTGAGTGTAGCACTGCAGCATTTTTATATTAGTTTGGTCTTGCACAATGCTGTCCCTCCTTTCCTTCCTGCCCAATACTATTTTAGCAATGTTCAAGGTTTTTATAAGAGGCCAGAAAACAAGAGCTAGGACTTGATTTCCATACTAGTCACAAATGGCAACTGTAGGACAAACACAAAATGTTGCGATTACAATCAGTGCCTTTTTTCCTATTGAAAAGACTCTTTCCGTATTCGCAGAGTAAACTCAAAGGAAAAGCACAAAAAAGGCATTTTCTCTTCATAGTATTGCTTTGGCATGGATAAGAAGTATTTAAAGTACAGCAGATGTGCCTATGCTGTACAATGGAAATAGAGTCTTTTATAACATCCGTTTAAATATTTTTACTTCAATACATATATTGCTGTAATTGGACAGTGCTATGCTATCCTCATAGTTTTCTTTCCCAGAACTATGTCAGTTTCAAATATATAAATGTTTTACAAGATTATAATAAGATGACATAATATTTCTCAGCTTATTGAAGGCAAAACTCAAAACGCCTTAAAGAATTAAATTGGTACAATTTTTCAATTTAAATTTTGTACAATATTTTCCTGGTTTATCTGCTAGCAAATATTAACTGAAGCATTTTTAGAGGATTTGTGTACTATCTTCTCAATAGAAGTATCCTGTAACATCATCTCTTCCAGCGAGAAGAAAGCCTAGAATAAACTAGTCCCTCTGCCAAAGTGAAATGAGATTGGTTAGTCACAGATAACGTGTGCTTATACAGTCTACATCACTCAAAACCCCAAAACCTTAAATGAAAATCTAAAATTTTCTATGTAAGTAAAGCTCAAAAAGATCAACAATATAAATGAATTGGTGCTTTGCTTTTTTTTGAGTTTTCCTGGAACACCTGTAGTATCTGTATCCCTAATCTACATCGATTTCACCCCAGAAAACTTCCTAGGTTGTGTAGAAGGCATAAACACAGCAAAATTATCCAAACCTTTTAAATGCAATGTTAAAAACTGTTTTGGCAAAGGTGTGCTTACAAGTGCTGCTATTTTGAGGGACTAAACTACTAAGGAAAGCAAACATAGGTACTTCTATGAACTCCTCTTTTCAGAGATCTGCTAAGGAGGAAAAAGGAGAAGGATGGGTGCATGTGCTTCTAAAAAATATGTAAGGGTGACAACATTTCCTCGTGAGTACATGGCTCATAGGTTGACCAATTCTAGCCCTTGTGATGGGGCTGTATCACATAACCATCCCTGGGGACTGTGACAACATTAAGGCTGTTGGATATTCTGAATATCCAGTGAGGGCTGTAAGGGTGCCAGGAAGGTCTTCTGAGGGCAATATTGCTGGGCTGCTCTGAGAACCAGCCCATCCCCATCCCGCAGGGAAGTAAAATGATCACAGAGAATCCTGGAGTGAACTGTCCCCAGAGATCCTCTTCCATCCCAGCCCTCTGAGGAACCCACTAGGTTGCTCGAGGAAATATTCATATGCAGTAGGGAAAGCTGGCCAGTACTTTTGTCACATATGATGTGTATTTGAACAATATTAAAAGTGCAAAGTCTAAAATCTAGTAAAACCCAGTAGGATGGACTTAGAGGCTAGAGCTAAAGATGAAGCCAGACTCCTCTCAGGCATGTCCAGACACAGAACAAGAGACAGCAGGCACAAACTGAAATGCAGGGAATTCCACTTGAACTTGAAAAAAACCCCAAACTATAAAAGTGATTGAATAATGTGACAGGTTACATTGACTAGAAGTAGAAAAAGAGTGTAAAAATCCAAATGTCAAAAAACGTTAATATGCAATTACTGAATAAAAAATGAAATGCCAGAATGAAACCCTGCTTTGTCAGAAGCAAGTTGTGGCTATGTGAAGATGATAAAATCTTTTGGCAATTGCCACTTTTCTTTCTCTTTTCAGGAACACTTCCAAGTACAAAGTAGCTGATGAGCCATTACATCAATGAGGAGGAACTTCCTTGCTGCATTTCTTGGCTGTTCCTAGAAGCCCAGCTTCTTCTGCTTAGTGTCTAAGACGTCTTTCTCTCCTGTTACTTTCCTGGTGATAACTTAATTTCATTTATTTATCTGCATCAAATTTTCTCAATAAGATTTTTTCTCCACAGTCCTCGAGGAATTCAGATCCTGTAAAAGATCTGAAGTCAATGCTTTTCTCACCAGCAATCTCTTTCCAGTGTGCTGCTCTACTCTTACCCTCTTTTTGTGCTGGCCTCTTATTTGCTTTTTTTCTTAGCTTTTGCTTTATCTATCCTTTCCATCTTTCCACTATGTAGGAAGCATTAGAAAAATAGGCACTTCAAGATAATGTGCTGCTGTTAGGCAGCTGAACGTTGCTACTCTCAGGGGGCAAGGGAGCATCTGAAATGTGGAGTCTTTCTTTCAATAGGAAAATCAGAGAACTCCAAAGAAAGAGAGCATTTCTGTAAAAATCTGCCGTATGTTTTGTCGAGTCTCTGCTTAAAGCTTTCAGGTTTGTGTAATTTTTCTCTAGAATCAATATAACTTATACGTGAAAAAAACCCATGCTTCAAATTAGGGAATTATTTGGCTTATGCTACTGTGCTGTCATTAACATATTTTTAATTCGTACAGGCCTTCTCCTGTTGTTTTTACATGCATGAGGTAGCACCTCACAACTGGTGTTTAGCTATATGGCTGCTGTAGCTGGGTTTCCTGTTACACAACTCAACACTCTGGTCTTAAACCAACAAATGCCACCTGCCTGTACCAGCCAGGATGCAGCCCACAGTCAAGGCAGTTTCTTTTCCCACTTACCAATTCGTTCACCCTTTTTTTCTCTGCCAGAATAAATTAATAGAAATACCTGTGCTTTATTCAGGTCATTCTTGGTGTGAATTATAAGCCTGCAAGCAATACACCTTGTAGGTGTATTTTCAAAGCTGTGAAAAGAAGACCATAAGCATTACATATAACCTAAGGTATACTGTGCAATTTATACCATATAAATAAATTATTAGTCTTTCTTTTTAATTTGTCTAATTTCATAATTTGATTTTTACAGGCATGTGTTGGTGCCCCCAGCAGGCTCTTAGAAAAATAAATCTGGAATCCTGTGAACCAAACATGGCAGAAAATTAACTTGTTTACTGCATTGTGATGAATAGTATAGCTGCAATAAATGTATATGAAGCTGCACAATGAATTACTACATAAATGTTTTGTCAAGTGCAAATGTGTGTCACGTATGATCTTTACCTATAGCAGACCATATCGCATTTTACAAGTAAATATACAGCTCTGAGTGCTTTCATTATAGTACTTCTGTGATGCCAGCTACAGTCCTGTTCTTAGAGTAGAGGACAACACCTACGCAAAAAGGAAATCTCTGACTTATTAAATGTCCTGTACTTTCATTGCATGTATTTCTGAAATTATCACTTGCACGAGAATAATTTTGGAATTTGATCTGAATTGCACTCGCAGTAGTGTATCTTCTTTACTGAAAAATTTTGTAGAAAATAATTAAAAGACTTGTTTCTTTAGTCACTGCAGATCACAAGTCATTTTTTCGTATCAAGTCTAATTAAATTACATGTCCCAATTGTATAGGACTAATTCACAAAGCTTTTTAGGAGTGCTGATTTTGTGATATGTATAATGTTTTACAGGTCTCAATCTTAAAAACAAGGAACTAGTGTAACAGCCAGAGCATTGGGAGCTAGAGAAGGAAGGCTATTGAAAACATCTTTGACCCACATGACTGGAATTTTATTTGCCTGGAATCAAAGTATCATGTTCCTTTTGCCCTTGAAAGCCTCAAATTCTAAGGGGAGCTATGGTAGTGCTCCCTAAATAAATAAAAGTGTCTACTACTGAGAGGTTGTTTTGTGAATTATCATGAAAGAGTTCTGAGAGAGTGAAGTCAAATGATTTTATGCCCCATATCTCATGAATAATACACACAGGGAAATAAATAGAAGAATCTCAATACTGCATCAGAGTCTTGATGTTGCATCAGAAATTTGGTTTTTAAGTGTCTATGCATCAATACAAAAACAAATTGTGGAAAAAAAATAGATACATTTGACTTCTGGAACTGATTGCTAGGAGAAAGGAGGAACAGAGCAGGAAAAGTATATTTCCTATAGTGATCAAGCAATGTTGAAATTAAATTTGGGGTTGAAGCTAATTTGAATTTAGTCTGAAAAGATCAACATAATGAAAATAAGGAGGGCCACATTATACACATTACAAATTTTCTTGCTGAGGTATCATCTGTGAGGACATAGAGACCATAGGGTTATTTACTTGAGTACCTTGCTCCTAGAAATTCACAGGCTTTCCCTCATACTCCACACAGTAAAATGATGAAAACTAGGTATTCCATAATAATAAATACTAATCATCTAATGGTTTCAATAGCATCTGCAGCAAATTCAGGGGCAGACCATGGACTAGCCCTCTTCCTACCTAGTATTTCCATCTGAGAGAGCTGACACCAAGTTGTGAAGATAAAACTTGGCCTGAACAGTTAAAATATGCTCATCTGGCTCTGCAGCTAAGCAAAACCACCTTTTCTTTCAGCCTTTGATGAAAATCTATGAAACACAGCAAAGCTGGCAGAGAAGGAAAAAAAGAATAAGAAACTAGACATAGAGACAATAAGAACTTTAATCTGCTTTTGTACTTTGGGTGAAAGGATGACTGAATTATTACCATCTAATAATTAATTCCATTAACCATGATAAGTATGTCCCAGAGAAAGTGAGATATTTGAGCTGACAATGCAGTGTGGACAAGGCACACTGGAGTTTCCGAGTGCATGCTTCGTGTTCTAAATGAACACTTGTAGGGTCAGGCCCAGAGGCAGCACAGCTGCTTTCAGGCAGTGAGGAGCTGAAACGACCCGTCAGGCTCTCGTAGGTATGTGGAGAGCCAGCCTAGCACTTCAGGAATCCTATTCCTATGACTGGGCACAAAGCAGACCCTCTTCATCCCGTCTGTGATTCAGCCCCTGCTGATCAGTGGCATTCGGGTCTGTTAGGAAGCACTGATGTGTCTGCCCTGAACTCCCAGAATAAGGAGCCGGCTGTGTGGGTCTAGTGTGGCACTCAGTTCTACCGTCTCCCAAATATTGTACTGAAAAGGGTCAAAGTGCAGCCTGAGCCCCAGCCTGCCTTGGATCTTAGGCAACAGCCAAGTACTTCCCTGATGTTTATCATCTTGAAATTTCTTATGTTTTCAGGGGTCCTGCATAAAGAATTTTGTTCTAACACTATGTGTCCATAAATCTAAGCAATAATAAATTAACATTTATTAAATGCATTAAAGCATTGGATCTTCAAAGAACTGTACTTCATTAGCTAATTAATCTTTACAATAATCTTGTGACTGAGTTAGAACTTGTTTGTTTATTTCAACAGGCTTTCCTGTGAACTAACTGGGGAGTTATCCTGAGTAAATGAGGAGAACAGGAACAAGAAAAAGACAGAACACAGAATGATGCAGGAAGGAAAGGAAGTCCTTACTTGTTGTGAAACTCTCTTGGTAGGTTATTGCATGCTGGTTTTATTGATTAGCATTGAAGAGGAGAATCAACATGTTGCTTTACAGGACAGTTTTATTAATACATGCATTGGTTTAAAGTATGTACACCATCACATCTTTCGCAATCTTCACAGCACACAATCCCAAAAGAGCTCACATGAAGATTTCTGTCTTTATTCCACTTCAAGCTGATCACTCCTTTGAAGTCTGTAGGTGTTGTGTGTGTACAACCAAACACATTTTTGTTCCTACAACCATAACCACACTGAATGTGGCACTGCTGAATTCTAAACATGGATCACAGTTCTGTCAGTCTCCATCTTGCTCCCAAGACTTTAGTGTGATACATGAATTAAAAGTATTGCTTGAGGGAGAATTTATGGGCTCCTTCTGGGCTTATACTATTTAAATTGGCTTCCATATAACAATAGAAAACATGCTTAAAACCAGCTTAAGTGAAATTATTACTGCAGTTACTTGAAACTTCTTGAAGTTTTCGGTATAATTAGTGGTATAAAGAGCTTTCCTCAGTAGCATTCCTTTTTACTCTATTACTGTGTAATCTTAATAAATCTAATAAGTATTTTTTTTCAAGTTTTAACAACTATGACTTAGTCTTTTGGTTCATATTTTTCACAGCAAATTTCTAATTGAAGAAAACTTAATTGTTTTCTGGAAAATTTTAACAAGATCTCATTGGCTGTATTTGAGTAAAAGTGAGGGAATGAGTATTTGTACTGGCCAGAAAAAGCAAAAAAATAGTCAAAGTACTAAATTCTACATGATTTTCTTTGTGTCCCATCATGCAAACAGTGGTTTGAGCCCTACACATTTGAACTCTTATTCTTACAGGCATAGGATAACTTGAAGGCTGGCTAATTTCTTGTTTTCTGTAGTTTAAGGGCTTCTTAAGAGCATGGCCCTGTCACTCCTTCCTAAACTGGGAAAAGTTAAAAGGCCAGCTGATCTTTCACAAACCTCAGCTGGCAATTCTCCACTTCTCAGCAGGAATCTCCTTTGAAAGCAGCAGCCATTTTAATTTTTTGGCTGCATAATCACATCTCAGATTCTAAAAAATCTCATTAGCCTTCTGTTCAATACAGAGAAATTAAATCTCAAATTTATCTTTTTGGTCATCTTTTCATACAAGTGTATCACTTGGGAAAGTAATGAAGAATGTGCACTGTGAGGCAGCAGGAGGAGGTACAGGCTATAAACTAACGAAGCGTGCTTCAGCATTTTCTTTCTAGTATATGTTCTCGCTAGTGAGTGGACACTTGACCCCATTAACATAAGGCCAGTACTCTAAAATTATGTTTCCTAGGCTTGTTATGGTCTGAATTTTTAAGAGTCACTGGATATTCTCCATTCTATTTGACTTGTCATGTGAGATATATAATGCTTATTTGGTACCTTTCATCTCGAGAGCACATGGACTGTCCTGGGGTCTGAGATTTCTGATTTCAATAGTCAGGAGCTCCTGACATTTCTGCGCAGTTTGGAGACTTTGGTTGACACAGGCTGATATCTGAACTACTCAAATATTTAGTCCTTGCTCTCCAAGTTTCTCTGAGAAGTTTCACTGATGTCTTAATCAGAAAGTGACATGATTACTCATAATACAAATGCCAGAGTTAATTCTGGCTGTCTTGCTCTAATTGCTCTATAATTGGGACACTTCCGAATGAAGTATGGACGCAGGCAAGGTTCGTGGCTCACTCTGAGCATGTTTAGCTTACACAATCCACAAAGTGTTAAAGTCTCTTTTAATGGTTACTCCACAAAAAGATATCCATCTCTAAGTGGTGTCTGCCCACAGCCAAGACCGTGAGCAACACCCCCTTTTTGCCGACTCTCACTGCATTCCTCGGAAGCCGCAGTACAGTAACGACAGAGGGCTGTCCCGGGGCAGGGCCGCTGCTCGGCCAAGGATAGGTTCACGGCACCGACACAGATTTTGAGAAGCGGCCCTGCAAGAAATCGCCCCCAGGACCCTCCCGTGCCCGCTCCGGCCGCTCCCTGCCCGGCCCCGCTCCCCGCCCGGCCCCGCTCCCGCCCGGCCCCGCTGCCCTCCCGGCCCCGCTCCCCCCGGCCTCGCTCCCGCAGGCGGCGCCGCGCCGCTGCCCTCTGGCGGTCGGGCCGGGGCGCGGCTCTGATGAATGTCTTGTGATGGAAGTACAAAATTAGTGAGTTTTATAAATTCATCTGTAATGTACGTACTGTGTTATAAATCATTAATTTGATTGAGAATTTAGAGCTCCTTGCCTTTGAAGCTCTGGTTCTTCTGGCTCTCAAACACTTGCATATTGACAAATGAATAGCATTGATTTTCTTCGAGTAGATTGATTGCTTAGATGCAAAAAATTCTCATATTTTTTCCCCATGGACAATAGCAAAGGAAGAGCTGCAGCTTTGCTCTCACTGACTGGCAGCCTCTTCTATTTCTCTGGCATGCGCTTAATTTTTTTTTTTTTTTTTTTTTTTTTTTTTTTT
>VZDJ01000594.1:18613298-18658493 GCA_008694505.1 Cyanoderma ruficeps
TTTTTTTTTTTTTTTTTTTTTTTTTGCAAAATCAAAGAATTGCCTTTTGTGGCATTCTCCTCTGCTATGGCAGTTTCTTAGCTGTATTCATTTAGCAAAAGGGATCTTGAGATACATTTTCTTAGATTTTTCATCATACTGTTCAATATCCCAGTGTTAAAAGTTATTTCTTTAAAAGTGCTGAAGAAGCTGTGGCAGCAAGGCAACCCACTAAAAGGCAGATGTGAAACATGAAGCAGCATATGTATGTAAGAAATTACTTGGTACAACCAAAGAAATTACAACAGAAGGCAGAGAAGATAGCCCGTGGAGGAGTCTGAAAGGCACTGGCAGATGCTCATAATTTGAATTAACCACTTGTCCCCACACTGTAGAGAATAGAGGAGTTATGAGCCTGAAGGAAGGCACAGTTTGAGTTTTACTTTGCTATCACCTACATGTAACCCCAAACATCCTGCTGAGATTTGTATTGCTTCCTACCCTTCTTGCAAGGTACTGAAGGCAATTTGTGTTGACTGTAAGTGGAAGCTTATGGTCATACACTGATTACTTGGGAAGATGGTATCTGAAACAATTTATAGAAAATATTTCATAGAAAATATTTAATGTAGAATTCGCAAAACAGGGAGACCTGCTGCTCTGCATTCCTTCTTCTCCTCATCAGTTTTAAAATCACGTATACATTAGTATCACTAAAAACCCTGCACTTTGCAGGCCACACTATCACAACAGAAGGGAGTGGGTGTGTTTCACTGTACACTAGACTCACCTTTCTCATGCTGTGTGTTGGGTTCCTTCCAATGCCAAATCCTCTTCACAGGCTGTATTGCCCAGCTCATTTTTCACACACAAGAAATGAGAGCTTTTAGCACACAGTTTCATGGGCGATGACAGGATGGACAGAAGAGTGGAGGAAGGGTCCAGGAAATAATCCTGAAATGTGGACAGCACCTTCCTTTCACTCACCCACTGTGCATTTATTGCTGGGGGCAGAGGGGGTCGGGGCAGACATACAGTGCTCTGGAGTGCCGGTAAAATACTCCTGAGCTGCTTATTCCAATTAAAACGCTTGTATTGCTCCTCCAATTCAAACCAAGTCAAGGTGAAGCAAGGGCAGGGCTCAGTAAGCCGGGTTCATGCGTGGGCACTGAGGAGCACACGAAAGCCGGAGAAGGACACCACCTTTTAGAAGGGGAGTGACTTCTTTCCGCCCCCTCCCCGGGCCGCTCCCTGCCGGCTGAGCGGAAGCAGGGCCGGGGTATCTCGGCGGCCGCAGGTCGCAGCCCGGGCGCGGGCGGACGCGTGAGGGCGGCGGGCGGACGCGTGAGGGCGGCGGGCGGACCCGCTCCGCCGCTGCGGCGGGGCCTGGGCGAGCCCATCGAGCCGCGCGCGCAGGGAGGGAGCGAGGACGGACGGACGGACCGACCGGCACGCGGGCGGGGGGAGCCGCCGCCAGCCGGGTGCACGACAACCTGATCGCGGTCCAACATGGTCGCCGCTCACGCCTCCCATTCCTCGTCCTCCGGCGAGTGGATCGCGTGCCTAGATAAAAGGTATGGGCATCTTCCCAGGAGCGGCTGCAGAGGGATGCTGTGTGTATGCATGTATATGTATGTGTGCGCACTGACACTCCCCATCCCCGCTCTTCATCAGATCCTGCCTTACATAAGGAGCGTGCAGGTGGGAAGCAAAACCCCTGGGGGAAGCCAGGGCGGCGTGCAGGGACGAGGGCTGGAAATACTCCGGGCAGCGGAGGAGACTGGCAGTCCCCATAGGGATTGCTGCTCCCCGCCGGGAAGATGCTGCACGTGTTGGAGGAGGGGGAGCTTCGGGGCGGGGAGGGGGCCTGGGGCTGCCAGGCGGGGACCCGCCGTATCGGCCATGGCAGACCCGCTGCATCCTGCCCTCGTCCGCCGTCGCCTGCCCTCACGGCGTCCCGGCGCCCCGCCGCTGCCTCCCCTCCGCTCGGCTCACCGCCCCCGCCTCCCGCACCGCACAGCCCCCGCCCAGCACCGGCGGGAAAGGACAAGTCCCTCTTGTCCCCACTGCGGCGCCCCGGGGCCCGCGGTTGTCCCCGGTTGCGGGTCAGGTGCAGGCGGGCGGCGGCACCGCCTGGGTGGGAGGCAGGGCTGGCTGACGTGTGCTCAGAGGTGATGTGCGCGCTGCCAAAAATACGGGCAAATTATTATTAAAAAAGAAGTAAAATCAAAAATTCTCTGGAATTCTTTCCCTCGGGTGCTGCAGCGCAAAGTCTCGCAATGTCGAGTCTCGTCGTGGGTGGTTTGAACGCCCTTTGCTGTATTTATACCCTTGATTCCTGGGTTAGTTCAGAAGTCATTTAATGTCTGAACACTTACTGTGCCTCCTATGCTCTAGGAATTTAGTTAACAAAAATGTAGACCACAGATATGGCAGTTAGCTGAGCATCGTGAGCCAGCTTTGGACGGGTGGTACCATTTGGGGCTGTGCTGTGAAGGGAATCCTTTGTGCACATAGAAGGGACCTTCCCCTTTTCAAAGTTTCTCCTCTTTTCAGGTAACTTCTAGTCTTGTAGGACTGCACTTCTGGTTAGGTTTTCCTTAGCAATCCAGGTAGCAAACCGTAAGTTAATGGAACTTTTGGGCTAGACACTCTAGATACCTACCACAGACACTGATCCCCCTCTGTAACATGTGACTTAAGACTAACCTCTTAGAGATCAAATAACGCATGTAAATGGTGAAAGCACTCATAAAGTAAATTCAAACAGAACTGTTGATGGAAATCTAGCTGTCTAAAAACAGAAGTGAGGCCTCTCTGTAAACTGACACTGAGTGGATGTGAAGGAGAGTTTGAGTCCCAGTACCTTCAGACAGGTGATCCTGTCGTTTCTGTTTTCCTACATGCGGTACACTGTGAGATCCAAATTGTAAACTAAAATTCAGGGCTTAATGAGTACATAGCCTTGGGGAGTAGATGAGGTATTTAGGAAACATATATGTGCCTTTTAATTTAGAAATCTCTCTGTCATAATTAATAAGCTGACCCTTTCTTTAACACAAATTTCATTAGGGCTAATAAGGTAAAACATTTCTTTCACTTTTTGTTACATGGAGTAAGCTAGTAGCACTAATTTGCTGAGTGGAAAGCATCAGTTCTGAGTGCTCTTAAGAATTATGCCTTACCCTTTTTTCAGAAGGGGGTCTATATGTAGGACAAACCCATAAAATGAAAGATTGTAGGTTTTTTCCTGGTCTCTGCCGTGCTCTGCTCTGTGATCGTAGGAAGCTCATTTACTCATTTTATTCTGTTTTTCCACTTAAAAATGCAGATAAAACATTTTTAATTACCTTACTTGTATTTCTAAAGTGTATTTATTTTTTATAGACAGTCTTATCAGTGTACTAATTTGAATTGTTATCAATGTCTATATATTTTAAGCCTTTTAAAAATTGTATAGCATTTTCTATCCTAGGTGTGAATTCTGTGAATATGGGATGATTTAATGAGTAAATTCTCTATAGAGTATTCTGTGTTTTTACTAAATAATGAGTAGAGTATTAGTATGTTTAAGTCAATGAATATGTTTCTAGGAGGAAGACAGTTCTAAAACTGGTATGCATTAGAATGTTGAGTGAGTCTCAACAAAAACAATTAAAATGACATATAATATGGATTATCCAATATAATTATGTAAAAAAAACCAAAATGGAAATAGAAAAATACATAATTTATAGAAATTATATATTTTGTATTTGTTCTTCAGGTTTTTTCCCCAAATTATTTGTCAAAGTGGAACTACTAACATTTAAAATTAGAGCATATATAAAAATGAAGAACTGCCAAAAAGTTACAGGAGAAAGTTATTACTGTGTAATAACTGTTATTACTGTGTAGGATACTGTGGGTTGGGACTACTGGTGCTTTGCCTGTGCAGCTTCCATGTGTAGTTACTCACCAGAAAAGTCAAAGATCCACCCTTAAAAATCAAATACACGGGACAGTATTTATATATAAAGTTACAAGTGTAAAGGTAAGGAAAATTTCAGAACACTGTGATCTATCAAGAATATTTTATTTTTGCAGGGGAGAGAGAGAGAGGATCACCAGTGAGCAAGTGTTCATGCTGGTTATACCAGGAGATGTAAATAATTTCTCTCTTCAGGAAGGAAATCAGTCCTTTTACATTTCACATTATAGTTGCCTTACCACTAATTTCTTAGGGAGGAGAAGTATGCCTCTAATCTTAGCACTTTTCTGTATGTCTGCTCTGCACATAATTAAAAAAGGGTCACTGATTTATGCATGTGTGTACAGTTAACTTAGGAAGAATGTCTTCTCTATTCTCATGTGCTCTTTCGCACCAAAAACCATCTAACCAGGAAGTTGCCATGTTGACAGTATCTTTCTTTACAGAATGGTAGACAAAGTTTTTTTACATAACTATTATTTGTCTAAATCTGATTGCATTTATAAATGCAGTTCATTGTTTTAATTGGGTTCAGATGCAAACTTTTAGGGATGTATAGCATGCACAACTGCTAGAGATCCCAGGATCTCATACCTGGCTATGGCATCTTGTGTTTTTCTCTGAATTAAAAGTAACCTTCAGTGCCTTGGCAGACTGGAAGGGCAGATCACAGGGCAAAGCATGTAACTTCACTGGCCTGTTGTGCTAAGAATGTTATGATCTTTGCCTAATGACTTATAAATTATTTAAATAGGAATGCGCTTTTCAAGGACATGCGGTACATACTGTGCTTTTGTAACATTGTAGTCCTTGTTAGTCTTGCATCATTTATATTTTAAAACCTGAAATAATGCATACTAGATAGTATCTCAGACCTGTTCCTCCCACAGATTTGAATGTAAATTCAGATTGAAGCTACTTAACATAATAGCAACATATTTGAATCAGGATTTGGATTTTTAGTTCCGTGTAACATGTATTTGAGATGCAAGCTTTGTTTGCTTAGCAGTAAACAAGGGATCCCTTGTGAGCATACAGATAGGCTAGATTAAAGAATTGATATTTTGAAAGAATTATTGCAGAATAAATAGAGAAAATGCTTGTCATCCTCTCTAACCTTTAATTATGTCATAGATAATGGGATATAGATTTATAATCAGGCAATATTATGAATACAGTTGCATTATGATGATATTTTATTTAAAAAAATTTTTTGTGCAATTGGTAAAACTTACACTGTCTTCTATATAAATTTCTCCCTTTTTATTTGTAACAAATCCATAGGAATATCACCATTTTCATGTAGTTTGCATCTGAAAAAAATCATGGACATGCACTGCAGTTCCGGTTGGCTCGTGTGCTTCGTGTTTTCTCTCTGTAAAGTGTGTGACTAAGCTGGTATATGCTTGGATCAAGTCTGTGTGGGGATATAGCAGCAGAAGGCACTGCAGTGGATGTGGAAACTCAGAGACAGAGCTGTATAGACATAGCCTAAGTGCTTTCTAGCCCTCATGTGAGGGTGCAGTCTTGTGAGAGTGATGAATTACGAATTTATCTTTCCACATCACGCACCTCATTTTCTAGTCCAGTGCAAAGGTGCAGTCTTTGATGAATAATAAAAAAGCCTTTTCCTTTCCATGTTTCCTTAGAAAAACCAAAATAATTGTTAAGTTTGTGGGTTTGCGCATTTTATCAAATATGTGAATTCAGATTAAATCCTAGTGAGAGCAGGAGTTGTATTTTAAACAAATTCAAGCTGTTTGATTCTTTGCTCTCCAGCTTACACATTTGCAGTATCAGCTTCCATTTGTTACATGTGATTGGAGTAAGTTACACACTTGTGCCATGGACAGGTATTAAGAGGAAGAGAAAGTGATTACCCCAGCATGAATAAACACTGTCATAGCCCACCAGAGCAAGGCAGTATGTTTACATGCCTTTTAGGGCATGTTATATTCAAATTTAGTTGGTAGTCTTATGTAGTGGCTGCACAATTGGTATGCTGCATGTACATCTGTAGGTTTTCTCTTTCACCAGATGATGCTGGAAACATGTCTAAACTCTCGTTGCCTGAGTTCTTTCTGACATGTTGTTAGGATTTGATCTCTAAAATGCTATACTCTGAGCAGATTGAATTTCCTTTATAACAAAACTCCATGTTCCAGCAAAGGAATAAAAAACCAACAAACCAAATAATTGAAATTGTGCCCTCAAAGTCAGGTGTTCACCAGATATTTTCCAAATATAAGTATTTTTCTAACCTAACATGGCATCTGTTTTTGTCTGCATCTTACGATTTGCTGCATTTAACAAAGCTTATCATTCTAATGATACTTCCCTTGTGCTGTATTTTCTGCACTGTATTTGGTGTGATCAGTGACTATTTCTGCTGCTTTGTCAATATCTGTGAATGTTTCCTGAACTGACTTTCCCTTCCATCTTTGAATTCATCAGTTGTCAAAATGTGTACAAATGTGAATCTGTAAAACCTATTTCATTGTTGCTGTAAATTTAAAATTTTCACTAGCTGTAGCAATGCAGATCCTAAATCAGGAAACGTGCATTTGGCATGGTATTATGGGTGAAGAGTGCCAGAGTTTGAATCGAGGGATATCATCACTTGCATATTGTTCAATTACAGATTTCATTTGCAGTGTATCTCAGAGTCTGTCCTCATATTAAAGTGCTTTTAATGTTTATTATGAAGCTACAGTATTGGTTAATGTAGCTTCATCTGGATTTACTTCTATCAAATGGAATTTTAACTGTCCTGAGCTCCAGTTTATGAAATTTGGAGGTTTAATTCAATAAGACTTAGTCTCATCTTCGTTACAAAGCATGTGTAACATGTAAAGATTCTCACAAATGAAAGAACATAATTCTGCTTTTTAATTTCTCTTGAATTATTCTGTCTTTCTAGACAGCAAATGAAGGTGGACAAGAGTCTTTCCTACTAGATCTATATTGTTCAGGTAGTGTATTTTAAACTTGAGATAAGTCTTTATGAGTATGATTAGTTAATAAATACATCTTTTGCCATTCCGCTATATATACAGATCTAAAAATTTACCTTTTGGAAAGTTACATAATTTATACATCAGGATATGTAAAGAAATTAGCACACTTGGTTGCTCTGTTTAACTCTCCAATAATTTTTCATTGTATTGATCAAACTTAGTTAATTGAGTAATATGATAATGAAGTAGGTAAAGGAGAGTCCCCTATGTTTGCCTTCCTTGTTCCTCACTGAAGAAGACAGAAATCAACTATAACAAGTTCTGTCTGACTGCAGCTGGCAGCCAGTCAGTCTGCATTTAACTGGCTGGTCACTGAGTACCTGTGTAGATCAGGATTATCTACAGTATTTCTTGTGCCTTATGTAGCAGGACCTGAGAGATTATCACAGGGATTCTGAGTGTAGGTGACAGTAGTGATTTATTGAAAACTAAGCATGAGCAATATTACTTGTGTTGCTTTTTTTCCCCCTAAACTCCAGAATGATTTGGGTATATAAGAGTTCTAGGGAACAGTGTTTAAATAAAATTCTATTTCCTGTTTGTCAGATGAAATAAGAGCTGGAATCCCAAAATATATTAAAATGACATTCAAGAGAAAAGAATAGTAATTTGATTATTATTTAAAAGCCTCATGATGAGACTTTTCCCGTGACAAGGGAAAGAGGATCTGAAATGTGAGTGTTGAGAACAGAATTGGTAATACTACTGTAACAAGTGGAAAATTGCCTCTTGGTGGGAGTTAGTTACCCTCTGTTTCCATGAAGTAAACCCTTAGCTGGAAACTACTTCAACTTAAAAATAACTTCATTTATTGTTAGCATTTAAGTTTCTTACTACAGATCTAAAATGCTTTGATAGATCACTGGTATTCCACTCTTAAACTTGCCTTTCTCAAAGAGGAATTAAAGTGGAAGAGCCTTACAGCATTGCCTGGAGGAGAGAGTTTCAGTATTGCCCTGCTCTCACTGAGGGAAGATGGTCTATTGGTGCTGGTATTTTTCTGCATCCTACACCATTGTTTTTCTATGTGTTAGGAAAGGACAGAAGAAAGTACAGGGAGCATAGAGAAATGAACTGGTTTTAACTGGCATTTCTTTGTGCTGTCTCCTTGCTCATGTTTCACAGCTGAATATATTTTAAAGTACTGTTAAATTCACTAAATGGTCCATGGTAGTGGTTGCTGATACTTTCGAGCTCATAGAGTTTGCCTTTGCATTTTTGCATTGATGCTTTGGTTTTAACTCAGCAATGAATTTGTTTTATTTGTCTGTTCTAGTGTTTTAGCTGTTTTCTACAAACAGTCTCAACAGTGGAAGAAATAGATCCATCTGCTCATCTTTTGTGGGCTGTTCATTGCTGTCTGAATTGAGATATTGCTGTTTTAAAAAGGTAAAAAGATCAAGGGAAAGAAATTCAATGCTTTCATTCAGTTAGAGCACGATTCAGGTTTTTGAACAGATTTTATAGAAATAAACATTTTAAAATTCTAAAGACATCTTGGCAAAGAAGGTAAAACCACATATATTCTGTTTTTTCTTTCTCAAATGTCAAACCCACTATGAGACAGAACCTAAAAAAAGGACATATGGTTTACAGAAAGTAATAGGTTATAGTTGGATTAAATTTACAAAAGCAAACCAAAACCCTCCAACTTGTGCCTTTCTTCTAGGTTAATGAGTCTTTCATAATATCCTACATAAACATTCAAATGCTTAATCTTAAAACCATCAAAATAGGTTCTTTTATAGAGCTATATATGCTACATGTGAGCAGAAATGTTTGGCCAGGTTGTGTGTGTGTGAAGAATTGTAGCAGTTATCCTCTGTCTGTATTTGAACTTTGAGCTTGAGTAGTTTGCATTTAAAAATACAAAAGAGAGTTATAGAATGGCTTGGGTTGGAAGGGACCTTAAAGATGGTTTCATTCCAACCTCTCTTGCCATGGGCAGGGACAGCTTCCACTAGGCCAGTTGCTCAGGGCCCTAGGCAACCTGGCAGTGAACACTGCCAGGGATGGAGCATCCATAGTCTCTCTGGGCAAACTGTTCCTGTGCCTCACCACCCTCAGAACTTAAAATTTATTCCTAATATCTAATTTCAACCTACCCTCTTGCAGTTTAAAACCATTGCCCCTTCACCTGTCACTACATGTCTTGTCCTTCTCCAGCTTTCTTGTAGGCCCCATTAGGTACTGGAAAGTGCTCTAAAATCTCTTTGGAGCCTTCTCTTCTCTCTCAGCCTGTGTTCACAGGAGAGGTGCTCCAGCCTTTCATCGCCTTCATGCCCCTCCTCTGGACTTGCTCCAGCAGGTTCACATCCTTATTATGTTGAGGGTTCCAGAGCTCAATGCAGTGCTCCACGTGGGGTCTAGTGAGAGCAGAGCAGAAGGGGAGAATTATCTCCCTGGACCTGCTGGCCATGCTGCTTTTGATCCTGCCCAGGATGTGCTTGGCTTTCAGGGCTGCTGGCGCTGCCAGCTCATGTTGAGCTTAACAGCCTTATGAGGATAGGCTTCAGGCAGATTTTCCTTATAATCGCCTTTTACAGGTAGTCAAGCAGGCAATGTCAAGAAAGTTGTTTTATCTCTATAAAATATGCTCTTGAAATCTTCACATCCAAGTAAGGAGGGGTAAAATAATCTTTAAAAAAAGCCTTATTGACATAATTGAATAGAAATGTGTAACCAGCATCAATGCCATCACTTGTATATGTATGCTGCGGTGTTGTATTGAAGCAGATGACGTCTTGTGTGAAAACATTACTGCCAGCTAATCACTTACTATGCTCTGAAGAGGCAAATTAGTAATATAAGAAGGCATTTTGGTGTCAAACAAAGCAGAAAGGCTTGTAGGGTAGTCAAAATAAATTACTCCTGCTTTTCATCCCTTCCTAATAATTTATTTGGTAGCCCTGCTGTGCAACTCTTGAAGTGCCCCCTTGGCTTTGGTTACAGTGAAATGAGATGTCAGTACAGTTTGACTTTAAAATTTATTTTAAATTGGGTGAGGTAGTCGAGGGAGGAGTTGCTTCACTGGGATGGAGTCATAGATTTTCTACAAGAAGGGTGGCCTTGCCTTAAAATGCTTTTATTCATACATCTACCAAATGAGAGCTGAAGAATCGGAATTGATTTAATATATTTATTCACACTTTTAGATTAACCTATGGTCCTAATTCAATACATTGTTCTTGAGATTTCAAAAATGGGTACAGGACAGAAGTTTTAGCAGAAAATCCAGTGGTAGCTGAAGACTCATTGAAATGTGTTTTTTGACTTTGTTTACTCATGGATATGAGACTGTAACTCGGCAGCATCAGCAGGGATGGGATACTTCAGTAGCATCAGCATCAATGTGACAGAAGGGAACAGAAATAGATCTACACCAGCAGGGGTTTAGCAGAGGAGGGCTAAAGTAAAGTGAGACTGAACAACAGTGATGATCACAGACAACTGACTTTAGGTACTCTGGTGAGGTATCTGGAAAAGTCTTTCCAGGGGTTTTTGGAGCCATATTGGGTGTGTAAGGATTGTCCTTGGGATTGACTTTTGTAGCCTATCTTCATGTTCTGGGGAATGGTTCCTTTGTGGATTAATGCCATTGCCTTTTTTAAGTGTGACTACAGTGAAAATAAAGCTTGAATAATTCTCCATCTGCCATCAGTAATACTTTTCTATTAATAGATTGAATCATCAATGTTTTAAGGACTATATTATAAAATTAGCTGTTTAAGTATTACAAACTGTGCTTTACAAAAAACAAGTTTACAATAAGATAGTTGTGATGAAGAAATAAATTTATGTTGTTGTGTCCTGTTTATGTTCTGGGTTAGGCAGCTTGTACTTAGGAAACAGAAAACAAAATTTGGCATCATAAAAGATTAATGTTAAGTTAATGATAAATAATGTCAAGTTAATGATAATTACAAGTCACCATTATGATAATTTTATTAAAAGTTGCCTTGTAGAAGGTGGTCAAACTTTGCCTGAGTTTTGCTGGCTTGTGGAAAAGCAGTTAATTGATGCTATGGTACATTTTTCTCAGTAAGTAATACTTGGCTTTTGAAACCAGATTCATTGCTATAGATTATAGAAACTAAGTAGAAATTAGTTTGAGTGCTACTAACACCACTGTTACACTGCAGTCTGAAATTTTACACAGGCAAAATTTCATGTGCTCCTAAGGACAAGGGCCACCTCAGCTTGGGACACCTCTTGTTAATTCCTTACTCTTTAACACTGAGGACATTTCCCAGGAGCTCTGAAAAAAATCCAAAGGCATCTTGTTGTCAAACAAGTTGAATCCTCATTAATTTTTATGAGTAAGAACTCATGATCTTAACCAAACAGCTAAATCTTTAACTGGATGATTTTCTGAGAATGATCTCACCTTTTTGACTTGTTGGGTTTTGCTGGTAGTTCGTGTATTAAGGTAGTTAGTGTTTCAAGAGTTAGTGTAGTTTAGGTAGAGATCTTGTATAAGTAGATTGTAAATCTGTTTGCAAGCTGCACCTCCTAATCTTCTTAAAAGGATTTTGACAAGAGAGTTAATGCTTATTAGTACTTGTCAGCTAGTTCACAGGCATGAAAAAAAGAAATGGGTGAAAATCTTACTTGAAATATTTCAAAAGAGAGCTATTGTAGTTGATTGTAGTTTGAAGTGGTAAGAGGATGTCACTGTGATGTAGAAGCAAATGCATGCACCAGAGAATTATTATTCTCATCTGTAGTTAATAAGGGTAAATTGGAGTATAAACGAGGATAGAGATTTAATCCCTCCTAGACATAATTTGATAAGAAAGATGAGATACAGAGATTCAACGCAAGTAGGATCTGGGTTTCTTCACTGTGACAAAGATTTGGGTTCCTTAAAGTCTGGTTTCAAAGAGGAATCTTTAAAAAATCTTTTTGAAAGGAGTGCTTACACTGTGGGTATAACAATAAGGTGAATAAAGATACATGTTTGTGAACTTAAGTCTTTGTTGCTGACTTCTGTTCATCATAAGCTCATCAACTGGCGAAAAGGACATTTTTGTCAGTAAAATTAACTAGCAACATTTGAGTGAGTGATAGGTTTAATGATTACTAACAGTTGTCTCTCTTTCTGTTATGCTTTTATGCATAAATAATTTCTGCATCTGATCCAGCATGATGTCCTGGGAGATTCTGTTTCTTTCTGTCCTTAGTTTTTTGCATTTAGTCTGTTACAACATTTTTTTTCTAATGCTGTCAGCTAGTATTTGACTTACCTGCTGATTCATAATGTTTGATAATCACATTTATGTGTGTTACAGAGCTAATTAACTTTATTTTCATAAATACGTAGTAACATGCCGAATTAGCTGAACTGCTGGTCTACACGCTACTTTGTTGCAGAGAGTGCTACAGTTTTATTTTTCTTGAAATCTTATCTTTTTAAAAGGTGTTGCTGTCAAAGATTTTAAATATTTTAAACATTTGAATTAAAACTTGTGACTGTTACTGATGAAAAATTAAGATTCTTGCTTTCATATTTAATTTGTCCAACACTAAGGGACAGAAACTTCATGGAAAAGAATATACTTATTAAAGTTGTCCTTCCTTGCAAGTGAGAAGAGGAAAGTCAGTTTATTGTCAGTAAAGTGCAGACAAGAAGCTTGGATGTAGGAGTTACTGTTGGTATCTGGTGCTTTTCATTTAGCCAGAAAGAGAACGTCTGTTTTGGGCATGGATTCATCCACAGACCTCCTCTGTGTTTGGACATCTGTTTTTTAATGTTTTCTTATAAATCTAGAACTATTTTAGGATAAGGACTGTATTATCATATATACTTTTACAGTGATGCTGCATCAAGACTTTGGTGCTGGATGGGCTTATGGACACTGCCTGTGTTGAAATGATAAGAATCATGCTCAAGTTGATAAAGGGCAGTTGTTAGGATGTCTTGGAAGGATTTCATTATGTAGTTGTAAAGTGCATTTTAATTTGTTTATATTATGATGTGATGTTTAATGCAAACATTTGTAAGTTCAGCACATGCAGGTGGGAATGTGTCTCTGATAAAGTCCTTGAGAATGTTGTCTTTTGTTTTCTTGCAGGCCTTTGGAACGTTCTAGTGAGGATGTAGATATAATTTTCACAAGACTGAAAGAAGTGAAAGCTTTTGAGAAATTTCATCCAAACCTTCTCCAGCAGATATGTCTCTGTGGATATTATGAAAATCTGGAAAAAGGGATCACATGTAAGGCAGCTTCATATGATTATGTGTTTTATGTAAATAAACTTGGGGGTTAGGCTGAGATGTCTTTAGGAGATCGATGAGAGCAAAATCAGTGGAAGGTTTACAGTCACAGGGCAAGGCAGGACTAAAGTGCTGCTTGCTCTACAAATGCAGTGTGTAGTGAATCTATGGTAACAAGGCATACAGTTGGATGTAAGACTCTCCCACTGTTCTGTTGAAATATTACAAGCCAATCATTGGACTTAAACCTTATTCTTCCCCTGCAAATGTGTTATTGATCGCTTTTGTTGGTGCTGAGTGCTGTCGGGGCAAAGGTGTATCAGCAAGGCACATCACTGATAGCGTGTGGTTTCCAGGCACCCTGGCTGGCACCGGCCACACCTGCAGAGCTGCAAACTGCTGCAGGGTGCAGCAGCTCCGTGCCTGCTCTGGCTGCCCGTGGGCTTGTCACCTGTGCTTGTTCTGTGAAGCTGAGATAGAAATAAGTGGTAGTCCTGTGATGGGCATGCATACCAGGGGTGTGAGTAGCTGATGAAAATCTGTGGTATTAGTAAAGTCTCAGAAACACCTCAGGTAAATCTGGTGTGCAGTGCTGGGGTTTGCTTAGGGTAGCAGGGATTTTGATGCTCTGTAATCACACAGTTGGAATGCCTGGACATCAAAGTCTCGCAGTTGCTGTTCAGCCAGAACTCTTACCAAATTCAGTGGTAGCTGTGTCTGCACTGGAAGATTACGAATTTCAAAGGGACATTGTTCAGAAAACCTTTCTCCTTGTTTGTTTTGTTTCTTTGGTTGGTTAATTAACTAAGAGAACAGTAGAACAGAAGCAAACTGGGAGAAAAATGAAGCAGTTTTATGTGCTTTCATTGTTTCCATAGTGTATTGACTAGTTTACTAAAATATGTGCTTTCCAGTGTAATTGGAAATATTACTGTAATAGTAAATAAGTCATCTCATATGGCAAATTGTATAGTGCCAGCATCGACTGCAATATTGCAGAAATATGTAGAGAAGATGTTTATTACTGTTGCTAAACTAAAAGTGATAGCTCTTATTTACAAAATTTCATCTTTCCAGTATTCCGCCAGGGTGATATTGGGACGAATTGGTATGCTGTCCTGACAGGATCACTGGATGTGAAGGTGTCTGATACAAGCAACCACCAGGTAAAATAGATTTTTCATTGCAACCATCTAGTTAGTACTACAAAGAAAGAGTATAATTTATAGTGAGGTAGATAATGACACATTCTGTACAGATATTTTGTCATATCACAAGGATGTATATCTTTCTCTGAGTCTCTTTTAGGTGTCAGTTGTCCTTAGTCTAAGAAAGGCAAATCATGCCATTGATTGCAAGAAAATGAAATGTAGTGCTCTGGAAATGGTCTGCATTTTAATGTGAAACAAGACTCCTCTGTCTTTTCTAGTAGTGCCATTGAAGTTGTGCTAAAGATCGGAGAGTTATTAATTGATTCCCTAGAGATATTTTAATTCAGTTCTTGTTCAGGAAGTTCAAAGCGAACCCACTAACAGTGCAGTCCAATAACAGCATAATGCAGTTCCCTGTGCAGAAATGGGGAAGTATTATACTAATGGCAGACTATTGGAACTGCTGCCATGTTGGACAAGAAGCCTATAGGTAATACCGGTTCAGTGATAAGAAATAGAAGAACAAGTAAAATTCTTCCCAAATTTAAAGTGGTTTCTCAGTACCTTGGAGCTCCTAGATTTATAAAATTTAGAGTAAATAAAAATCCAAAAGGATGAGATGCTTCTCCTGGAGTCTTCCATCCACATTGTCTAATGTCATGCTGACAAGTCATGTACTTGCTGCTGTGAGCTTAGACTTTTGGGAAGGCATCCTGCCCATCCTCTCATGTTTGAGATCAGTGGTTGTCCCATGATGTAGCTCAGCATGGGTTTGTACCTCTGATAAGGGACTCGCTGTGCCTTTGCATGAGTAGTATAGCTACCCAGGACCTGATAGAGACCACTACCCTTTTTCCCCACCTGGATTGAATATGGCATGTGTAGGGGATGGTGGTGGTGTATTCTTTGCCCAAAGTTTGGCTGATTGAGGAAAGTTTTTTGCTCATAGCAGAAATTGGATTTTTTTCGCTTTGTCGAGCATTGCATCCCCATTGAAATTGGGTCAGAATACAAGTCAAGGCAGTGTGTGAGTACTGGGTCTTTCTACTTCCTGCAGTGGAACGATAGATGCAAAAAAAACTTCTTTCATATTATTTTTAGCAACCTCTTCACTGTACTAAGTAGAGATTGATTGAGAGTACAATTAGCTTAATTTGAGCAATTCTTGGCATGGCCTGGCTGTCACTGGTATTGTCACAATTTGGAACAGTACTAGGCTCTTATGAGACCCTTTTCTGTGCAGGTCTAAAGCAATCAGGATTTTCCGGTGTTTGCCAAAAGATGGCACTACACTGTTGTGAAGAATCAATGCTCTTTACTCAGAAATTAATACATCTGCACAATCTGGATGTTAAATTAAGAATCTCTTTGGAGTGTTGATTTGTTCCATTCGATGGAGTATGGAACACTAGTTTCTTAATGAATAAAATGTAAATATTTTTTTTCTGCTTGTTCAGGTTAACTTCATTTTCCTGCCAGTAGGAAGCTGTTGAACTACAATTCATGTATTTCTAGTTCTAGAAATTATATTCTGCAGTTATTTCTTACCTCACATTTCTTTCTGACATGATCAACAAACGGAATTCTTACCACTGCCTGGTTGCCATAGAATACAGCCTCACTGCCAAAAAGATGGCAGCCCATGCATTTACCATTCCCGTCTGGATAATTTTGATGTTTGGGGACTCCGAAATACTCTTTGAGTCCAACATTTTCTCTGGTTTTGCTCCAGCTTGGTGTTTATGCTGTGTCCCTCCTTGTCCATTCTCGGTCTCCTTCTCATCTCCTGCCTGTAGCTCCTGGATGTGGTTCCAGTCCTGTCTGTACTTTCCTGTTGGCATGCTACTGGTCATTCTTGACCTTGAAGTACTTGCTAGCACTCGCTGCCTACTGTGCTCACTACAAACCCAGATGATGGAGACAATACAGCTCCCAGCTGGGAATGGATGACCAGTGCTTAAGGTGTAGGGATGCTCGAAGCACATTTTCCAATCACATCACCCAGGAGCAAAAGGGTTCTCTTGCAAAGTCGTAATAATGACTAATTGCTCTGCTGTTACTATTATGCCATAAATGGCACTAATGGTAATAAGAACCTTCCACTAGAGCAGCAGAGACACAGATGTTTGCCTGAGTTTAGAGGTTTGTAGACTCATGTAGAAGTACAGGATTATTCCGTCTTTCCTAGTAGGAGGGAAGCTAACTTGGTATTTAGGTTCCTATTGGTTAAAATGTCTTTAGACATGACTAATTAGTTGATACACGGTTTAATACTTCAGATAAACAGGAGGTTTATCTGAAACAGTTTATAAACTCCTGAGTTTTCTCGCAGCTTAAATTATCCTACAATTATATGATGTTGCCTATAGTGTTAATGTAAATACAGAAAATTAATTCTGTCAATTAAAAATATACGGGTCCCACTTTTGCTAGGTGTTTATCTGTCTACTTGGGAAACTTAAATTTCACCAAACCTAGGAGTTAATGCATTGTGTAACAGCTACCATGTGCTACCTCTCTGTGCAGTCACCTTTGATGATTGGTAGCTTTCTCCCATTAGAAGTGCACTGAGTTATTGTGCACTTGGTCCCTACTAAAAATGTCTTAATAGCCTTTGTTCCTACAGAGGCATGTAGAAACATATCTTGCACTACAAATGAGATCTTAATGTACTAATGGATCAGGACTTCGGTGTAGCTGGTAAGGTATTAATTCACACAAAATCTTGCTGCACAGCAGCTTACTAATGTAGATGCCTGTGATTCGACTCAGAAAATATTAATAATAGTGATTAGGACCAAGTTGAGAATTCATATAAACAGAAATATTGATATTAGCTATTATTTGATATTGTAATAAAAGGAACTATTACATCTATTCTTTTAAGGGCTTTAACAGAGGCAGACATAGATATTTAGGACTCATAAAGCCTTGTTTGCATGCTGTTTGGAAAAATCCTTTCTGCTTGCACAGCTGTGTTCTGTCACGAGAGGGCAGTGTTAGAACACAAAGCAAACCCCTGTGCGGGCAGTGCTCGGCGCTGAAATGGATACTTTTGAAAGTCGTATTCGACTATTTAATACACACCTGGTTTTATAAAGAGTTTGGCCAGAGAAAAATTCGCTGTTAATGTTAGTTTTTGTTCCACCGTGGTGATAAATGTGCTGGTAATTTCATTTGCCATTGGAATGGCTACAGAGATTTGACAGGGTTACTCATCCAGTACATCCTGAGTGGAGTCTGCTGTCTGTGTAAACTATTTATGGATTTTTCTGGGTATTCAACAATCAAGAGACTGAAGAGGACTTTTTCTAAGGTGAAAACTTCTCACTGTGAATTCCAGAGGTAACTGTAATGAACTGTTTTGGTCTTGCCTCAACTTGTTTGTAACAAATACTCTGATAAATACTGTATTTAAAAGTCATAGAAAAACACAGTTAAGTTACCTTCAAAATAAACAGAAAATACACCCTCTATAGAATATATCAGAAAGAGGTCTTTACCCTTAGTTATGATCAGATTTTGAATTTCATTTTTATTTGGCACTGTTGCCTACCCAATGTTAGGAATAGTAACTTCTAGTAATAGAAGTTTCTCTTAGAGATATTTCTGTTTGGTGTTGTCTTAAAAACGCTGCCGACTGCCTTGTGTATGTTTTATTTTTGAACTCTGTTTTGAAGATGAACCATCTAAGGATGACTGTTGGCAATGTCTCTGAATAAAGCTGGGAATAAATGCACTATGACCAAAGCATCAGTGTTACATTGTTGTCAGGTTCTGCAACACTGTGATTTTCTGAATTAGATACAGAGCCTTTTACACCAAAGATTCTTCCTACAAACTGTGAAGGAAGGAAGGGAAGAAAGACAAAGACCACGTAGCAATTTTATCTGCAGTTTTGCTGTATTTTGCCAGCTGAATCATAGTGTGTGCCGGGGCCTATGCCTGTGTTATCTTGCCTATGTTGTGGTGGAGTTTTTTAAGCAGGTCAGTTTTTAAAAACAGACCAAACTGAACATAGAACATAGGGCGTTAACTTAACAAACAATTAGCTTTTTTTAGAAAAGCTTTAAAGGTGGAGCTGTGAGTATTTGGATGGTACAGCAGTGTCAGCAGTAAGAAGACCCAGAGGGCTGGGGATGAAAAGCCAAATAAGTTAGTGGGGTTGCTCAGAAGAATGACTGTGAAGAAAGAGGTTCAGGTATTCATGTGAGAAATGGAAGAATTTCACAGTGCTTTGAAACTGAGGACAAAGGAGATAGGATGAAGTGGCCTCAAGGAAGGGGATTTAAACAGGGTAGTTCTTGCAATACTGCTTTCAGCATGTAAATGCCATTATGTGTTTTGGAGATAACCTGTGTGAAGTTGTGACATAGGTTTGTACTGTAGCTGGCAGTATAAATATGCCTAAGCTAGCTTTAAAGTATTTAGTTTGAGCATGAGAACTGCTGTACCCATTGTAACACAGAGATTGGCTGAACTAATGTACTATACTGAGAAGCAGAGCGTGTTGGCTCATGCTGAGCTCCACATTGTTGTGGTTGCTAATTTTGGTTTTGAACTAAGCTTATTGGAAATTAATATAGAAAAATCATTTCACTTCTCTCTGCCAGGTGAAGTAGGGAAACATCCAAGATATTGCAGGTAGCTTTTAGAGGTGGAAACGTATGGAAATAATGAATGTGGTATTACAGTACAGTTAATCTGAACCATACATATTTTAATTAGGTACTAGAAGAGAAGCTACTCACAGTTTTTGTAGAAGCATAATGCCTCCTTAAAGCAAATAACCGTGTCTTGTTGTAAAGAGGGCGGCGTAACATATCTTTGCAAACTGCAGTTTTTAGTGTGTTCAGAAGGTATTCCTATTTTATTGTTAGAAATAGTTTGATAAAGATTTCTTGTCCAAATGGCTGAAACACTCAAATGAAGATAATGGAACAGAAAAAATCACTTCATAGTTTACTTTCATGTATATCCTTTTTTTCTGTTATAAAAGGAAATTTTTGCTGAGGACAAGCTGAACTATGTCAAAATAATAATAAGCAAACTTCCCAAAATGTCAGCTTTTGCAAACCTCCAGTTAAACATGGAGATGGTATGATGTCCTAGAGAGACACAGATGCAGAGGTGAGATAAAGATGCAAGGTGTAGGAAAATGCTGAAATCGAAAACAATCTAGCTATATCAGTTCCCTTATAAACTCAAAATGTTGAACAAACTAAAATTTCAGAGAAACATCCCAAATCCTTTTGAGCCTAGCACTAGTAATGTTTTTCCCTGTTTTCTTCATTTTTCTTTCTGACACCATGATTTCTTTTATACACAGTACAAAAATTCTGTTTGCCAGGTTGAGAAACAGTAGGGGTCACAAGTCAAGGAGGAGGATACAGGATAATCCTTGAGATGGTGGGGAAGGGAATAAGGCAGAGCCTTGTTTCTGATTCTCATCCAGTCCATAAAATGGTCTTGCAAATTCAATAATGTTTTTGATTGATGAGAGGATGAGGGAAAGGTTTAAGAATGCTTTCCCTTCATGTGTCTCATGTAGCAATAAGAGTCAGTGAAACTGAATGCACAAACAGCCTCTGGTTTGAATGCTACTGTTTTATAGTGTGTACAGAGGGCAGATAGCAGTGGAAGCAATCTCATCTTTCTAAGTCTCTAATACTGCCTTTTAAATAGCTGTGTGAATGTTAGCTGGTTACCAGCCCCTCGAACCCCCTGCTGCTTCTGGGATTGCAGAGGGGAACAACAAACTGAGTTCTGAGCTGCCAGCAATCCTCCTGAAATCTTCACGGAACAGCAGGAGATTGTTGAGTGTGAGGTTAACAGGTGTAATAGGAAACACAGCTGATTCCCCAGGAGGCTGGAGATGTGTAAACAAGGCCTAGGGAGAAAACGGGGCTCTGAGGCCTCGAAGATGGCATATAGGTCTGCACCCCAGCTGGCTGTGAAACTGCATCTCTGTGGAGAACTGTGATGGCTGGGGGAAGAAATGTGAAAGAACTTGATGGAAATCTGGACTTTCCTTTAATGAATGTAGATAGGACCATTCCAGCCTCTTGACCCAACACCCCACAGTGTTAATTTATTTCTTAAGCTTAACCACTGCCTCATCAGAAGTTATCTTATAAAGTAATTTCTTAACCAACACTGATCCTTTTTTCTTTTCATGTCTGTTCTGTCATTAAAGATTATTCTTTAGGGTTGTAAGCAGTCAGAGGAGGTGAAATGTTTAAAATGAGTTTTATTTTTTGAAGGGAGGGGAGGGAGTGTGAAAGAATTTAGATGTAAACAATGTTTATGATCCACATACAGGAAAAGTTTCTTTCATGCCAGACTGTTTGGTTGACCTGTCCTGAACAGAGCTCTTTTATCTGAACTTTCTGAAAATAGGATTGAGAATAATGTATTGGGTATCTGGAGATCAAATTTTGCGTGAGCAGTAGGCTCGTTTTCTTTGTAGCTCCTTTGAATGCCATTGTGAGTATTGTAGCATGCATAGAGTGTTTCAGCTCTGACATGTAAGCTTGGGAAAGCAGATTTCAGTGTTTAAACTGTATTATAGTCTGTTTGTCTAGGCTTCTGTTTAGGTGCCTCGGTGTTCATTGCCAAATATTCTTTATTTTAAAGAAAATTTGTTCTTACTTTACTTCCTTGAAAATGTATTTTTGACAATTGGTAAATTTTTCCTACATCTTTTCTGAGACATAATTGATTTTGTTTTCCTGAACACACAATTTTATATGGTAACATCTGTGTAAGAGCAATTTGCTATGGTTCAGGAAACTGGACTATTACGGACTTTTGTCTTTGTATTGCAATTACAAAGCTACTAATTTTATCTTAATAACATTTGCCCATTATGACTTATTAGATGGATGAAAGGAAGGCAGTGAAATTCTAAAAAGAGAAAACGATGCTGAAACACACTCATGCATCTCTCCTAGATCATCAGCCATGAGGATAACAAACATTTCTGCTTTGATTTTTGTAGATTTTGCATGTATCCTACATTTTAGAATTACACTATACTTCTCATATTGCATCAAGTAGAGTTAGCATGTGTTTTTATATGTTTATATGTAATTGTCTCTGTGCGTATGTGATTTCCTTTGTTAAGTACAGTTTGTATGATTTTAATTTTTTAAGCTGTTGCTAATATTTTAAATTACCTAAAAGTCAGTCAGATAAGGCCCATCTCAGAAAAAGCATGTGTGTTCAGCTTCAAGCCTGTGATGAGGAACAAAGCAACTTGTGAGCTGAAAATAGAATGTTTCTCTAAAGATCTTCATTCAGCAAGTTGTTTAGTGGCTACTTTTTTCTCTGCAATAGCTTGTAATTTTTATTGGAACTACTACAGAGGAGTTCCTGGCCAAGGGAGATTCATTTTCACATCATTTAGAACGGCATGTGCTCATATAGACTCCTTTGAAGTGGACTTTGCTGCTTGTTTGGGACCTTCTTATTGCTCTGTACATGGATACAATTTTTCCAGGTTGCTTGAATTTTAATAGTTTTCTTGAAATCCCTGATTTATGTGAAAGTATTTTTTTTAATACAAGAAGATAAATGATAGTATAAATACAAGAGGATATTATAATTGAAAGTTATGTTTGCATAACAGAAAACATAACAGGCGAATTTCTTTTTCTGGTGAGGACAGAACTTCTGTGTAGGACAGAAGTTCATATTCCGAGATTGCATTTCTGATTCTAGTTACCTTCTCATCGCCTCTGAGATTTCTGAAGATCTCTTCATCACAGTAGTGTTTAGAGATAGATGAATACTGTTTTATAAAGGTGAAAGTGATTCTTGTGTTCTTGGCTTTGCATTCAGAAACATCTAATTCAACTGATGATCATAGCAAACAGAAGTCCCACTTGTTTCCACACTAAAGCTTCCCATGTTGTTTACCAGCATATTGATTTTTTTGTTGTTGACAGTTAAGTTAATTTTCTTTTTAAGAAGATTGCTGAAGAATCTCAAGGCAGTGCTATTAGAAAATGTGGCATAAAGACTCTCAAAACATCCTGAAATATTTAATGTGTCCTTTTTTTTGAATCAAAGGATGCTGTGACAATATGCACTCTTGGAATAGGAACTGCTTTTGGAGAGTCCATTCTGGATAACACCCCTCGCCATGCTACCATTGTTACCAGGGAACATAGTGAGCTCCTTCGAATTGAGCAGAAGGACTTCAAAGCACTTTGGGAGGTAAGTTCAGATTTATTTGCAGTTAATGCAGAAAAAAAGGACTTGACCTTGAAAGTGTTTGTAATATAGTATGAAGACATTTATACCATAAGCAAAGTATAATCTTTTTGAATTAGTTTGGAAAAAAAGGTAAGTTTTTACTTCTCTTTAGTGCTTCATATGATGCATGATTACATACTCCTGTTTTTCTTTTTTGTGGGCCTCTTGTAATGAAATAACGTAGGTGAGGTTTCTGGTAGAATTTATTTGTGTACTGCAGGTGTTGGTCTCTTAGCCTTGCTTTTATTGACTGCATTTTTGAGGAGAGTCTGTTCTTATTATACTCTGAAATTTTGAATTATTCTCCTTTACTCCTGTCTCATCATCAGCTGTAAGGGGTTTAGAATTTGCAGATGGATCCAGATCACTTAAAAATAACTTACTGATTACATGTGAATTCCCTTAAAACTTTCCTTTGTGGAGAGCATGCTGCTGAGGTTCTTCATTCTGTACTCTGTGTACTTTGGTATCCATGCAGAGAAGACTTCATTAACATGTTGCTGCAGAAAGTTACTGAACTTGAATCTGTTTGCATTTTTGTGAGCATTACATTCAGTTAGAAAAGTGTTGTGGGAACTGGAAGGCATCCTGTTGGCCTGGCCTACACTACTGCCAATTTCTACTGCCAGCTTGTTTGAAATGGTGACTGTACAAGTGTAGGTGTTGTGCAGAGCTGCCAGATCGTGTGACAGTGTCCTAAAGTGGCAGGTCTAGGGACACTAACTGTATTTAAGAAATAGGTGCTGGTTCTAACATTTTATTTCAGCTTCTAACTGCAGAGGGATGGGGTTTTTTTCCCCCTTTTCCTTAAAAAGAGCATTATTATACTCTAAATAATTGTTCTAAAGCAGTTCTAAAGTCAGTATCAGAAAAAAAGTCAAATCCACAACTGTCTGCGCGGTTGGAGGAAACACTTTCATCACCTGCCTACAAATATGTTACATTGAGCATAGTTTATGGTGCAGCATGATCAAGGCAGGAAAGACCACTGTGTGTGAGACATGCATGCCATTGAATGCCGTGACAATATCAGGTATCATTCTTTGAATTGTATACCCAGGATTTGTACTGTTGTCTGGCAAGTTCTACAGCTAAATTAAAATGTTACTGAAGTTTTGTGGCACATTTGAAGAATTTGACAAGGCAATTTTTCTTTTACAGTTCACTTTTTTTTTAATCTCTACAGCAGCTGCATCGCAGTTTTAGGCCTTGGCATGAAAAGATTAAATATGCCAGTGGTCTCATCTGTTTCAACATAAGCGGCACGTGCCAGCAGTCAGAAATTTGATAATGTAGATGGTGCTTTACAAGATAATGGTGGGGGGAATAAATCCAATTTTAGGTTTCTCTGGTAATATTTTTTTTAAAATTCATTTTTAATTGGCATAAGCACAGTCATTTCTCCCATGCATATGAATTTCCTGCTAAGCATTCAGAGATTGTTGTTCTCTTATCAGGATTATTGGAGGCATGGAGGTTCCCTTTTAAAAATTTTTCAATCTTATATTTAAAGTTCTTTTAAAACAAGCATTTCAACATTGTTTGGTCTTTAATCACTAATACAGTTTTGTCTCTAGCACTTTTGATGATCTTGCTGAGTTTTTTGATGATAGATGCTTTTGGGGAAGGTGGTGTGTATTAGAAGTACTGGAGTGATCATAGGCAGCTTTAGCAACACCTTGTGTGTTGCAGCTTTTATGAAACTGGGCAGTGGAACACATCACGAATGCTGCAGGTGTCAGTCATAGACCACAGTTTAGATCGTGGTGCTTCTTTGCCTTTTGTGCCATTTTACAGTGAACTTCTCATATATTTTGGTGCATTTTCTTTCAAAGAGGTTATCCCTGTGCTCTCAGTGAGTGGAAGATTATTCAATGAAATACAGTTTTGCTGGTTGGTCTCAGACATAATAAAGTTGTCCATTTTTCCAAGGTAATATTTACTTCCTTGCAACCTGCTAATCCCAGAGTCTGCATAAACTGCAGCTAACATGTGATAAACAGAGAATGTTTAAAATAGATGGAAAATTGTGTAAGAAAATGTCCCCAAAATATACTAGCAATAACAGCAGTAGTATATTGTTATTAATATTATTGTTATCTGAAGAAAAGTAAATACTTTCCTAAAGGGAGACTTTTTATGGTTTGGATGATGCATTGTTCTTTCTGCCTTATCTCAAGGTTCATATATCTTAGCTGTGACAAAGTCTGTATGAGGAGACTGTTATTGATTTGTGTCATTCAGATTTTAATTGTGTTTGATGAAAACCCACACTAAGTCAAGAGTGGATCACAGGTATTTAATACATATGGTACCATGGAAAAATGGAGAAAGGCAACAATATAAGTTCATTACAGTCCAAATATTGTAAAAGCTAAAACCTACTGTGGTCAAATTTCAACTCTCCACATAATGAGAATTTAATTCCTGAAAGAAGTCATTTATCCAGGAAAAAAATGTTGAATAATTCCAAAATAATGTAATACTGTAGGATAAGAACAGCCTAAATAAATTGTAGGGTTAGTATTCTTAAAATGGTTACTGGTTTTATATATGTAGATTTTTTTATGATTAATAACAGAAGTGCAAAAAAAATATATGTTATTTTTTCGTTTGTTTGTTTTTCCCCAAGAAATTAATTTTTGGGGAAATGTACTTTATTTCCTAGTTTTGAGGGAAAGAAAAAATCAAAACTCTGTTAACCAAATAAGGATTTTTGGTCTACAGAGGAAAGAAAATCCAATACTGCAATTTAAAACATTTTTTCTTATTTTTAGATTGTGAATGTAATCTTGGAAAATGAACCAACAGAAATTGATTCAGTATTGACTTTAATTTACTGTGTAACTAATCTGAAATGCTAGGACTAAAAGCTATGAAGTATCCTTCTTATTGCTTATTTTTTTTTTAATACTGAAACCTACTGATGAAGTTCACATTTGCAACGAATATTTTTATACCTCAAATCTATGCAGTTCTTTGAAAGACAAATACATACCCGTTATGCTGCTTATGAAACTTTTAATATATATCCTGAAACTAGATTTTGAGAGAAATATTATCTATTTTAATTATTTCTAAGTTTAGAAAGAATTTTCAGAAACTTCATGTTGTGAATTTGCAGACTTTTCTGAGTTTTGTTTAAATTGAAAAGTAACTTATCCTGTATTAGCTGTACTGCTTTAAGAAGCAATTGTATGGGTAGAATGATTCCCAGATTAGATGTGTTTTATTGATGTGTCTAATGCACAACATACAGCAAAGGTACTGATTTCTATGTGTACTAGTGTAATTGGGTCTATACCTGAAAGAAAGAGATAGCTACTACTAAATTGACTTCTTTCTTTTTTTTATCAGAATTAGTCTGTCAGTTTTGTCAATTGAAATATGCTTTGAGGAAAAGATAGGATACTCTTCATAAAAAATACAGTAAGATGGCTTCTGTAATACCTGCAGCCCCATATTCAGTCAGCCCTTTAGGTACAGAAGGATTTTCTGTGACCTCCATTTCTATCAGTCAGGGGATGGTGGTCAAAACAAATGACACTGTCCTGATAACAACAATTACTAGTTAAAATGGGCCAGTCTTTTCTCTAATGACTGTCTGTTAAGTAGCGTCCTGTTGGGGAACATCTGTTGATCTTCTCTGCTTACTCATCCTTGGAGACTCGTTGTCTATCAACGCTGTTACAGTGGATTAAAGATGACGAAATCTCACACTGGATTCTCACACGGCTGAACACTGTTCCCTGATGAGGAACGTACAGGTTGTGGGAATCACTGGTGATGTTCCTTTGTGCACCAGTTGTCCATGGCATTGGTGTCTGAAGAGCACTAACAAACATGAAGAGAGTAACTCATTACTGTTACAACACTGTAGACTTCCAAGACACTCTATGAATCTGTAGGAAAAAATACTATTTGTGTTGATGAGGGCTTGCTTTCCTTCCTTAGCATTTATAAGTGATTGTGGTGCTAGCTACCTTGCCCAAAAAAACTACTTCAAAGCACAAAGGAAAATACATCCAAAAATAAACATGAAAGCAGAAGAAACGCATGAGGAGCTCTGGTCACGCACATCCTGTTGGGTCACTACCTTGCTCCACCCCTAATAACTGGATTCTTTTAAACAGGAGGGAAATGAATGCATTTGAGCAGTGTGATCATTACAGAAGTTCTCCATAGTTCATCCTCAAGCTTTGTCCTTTCATGCAGTTGCAAACTGATTCAAACCCAGACAGGAAGGGAGTGAATCTGCTGAGAGGTGACTTATTTTTAGAGGTCTTTCCTACCACAGTGTATTACTCAGCCTTCCTTGGATAACATACAAATTACCAATTTCCTTTCTTGTTGAATAAGACTGTGTTAGAAGTTTCTGAACATGTCTTGAGAAGCACTTGAGTAAATGAAGAGCAGCTATTACTTCGTTATGCAGTGACTTTGAAGAGAGGGAGACTTGGCCCTTGTAAGGTCAGAATGATTTTTTTTTTAAATTCCTGGTCAGCAGCACTTACACATCTTGTAAACTGATAAACCGTAGTGTAACTTGCTTCCTGCTTTTGGCTAGCTGCTGTTAATTCAGTAGCCCTCGGCAGACTGAACTGCTCTGTAATGATAGCTTTGGGAGTAGCAGCTTTCTTACTCCATTTTCTGAGCACTCTGAGTGCTAGGTTTTAATGAGCTAGTTTAAAACCAGATCTGTCAGAACAGAAGTTTTACACACTGTTTCATTGGAATGCCATGTAGGAAGTACATGTATGAAAGGGGATGCTGTAGCACTGCTCTGTGGGGTTTCTGAATAAGGCTTAAGTTCTTCAGAATTGGGACCACAGCTCTTCGCATATTTGTGTGGAATATCAGTTTGTCACTTTAAGGTATATCTAATCACACTTTTCATATCAAGGTATAATGTCATTTTATGCTTCATTTTATGTCCCGGGATTATGGCAGTAGGAATTATGAAGGCACTGTAAAAATGCATTAATGAAAATAAAAACAGAAGGATTTTAATTTGTTTTTATCCATTTGGTCATATTGTAAGTGCATGGTTTATCAAAGGATGTTACTGCATCTCGTGTGGTGTTTTGCAGTGTAGTGCAGTAGGCAGCGCTTCAGAGAGGCAGCCTTTTCCTTGCCTTAGGCTGTTGGAAAATACACGTTGCATTGTTACATGAGAATGTTCTTGCTTCTTTCTCTAGTAGGCTCCTGAACACTTTAGCATGTTTAAGGAGTATTAGGAATCTCACGTAAATGTCAGTACTTTCTAATAAACCTTTTTACCAATGAGTATTCCATACCAGAAATTCTTTCCAGTTCATTTGAGTAAGAGATTAAATTTGATCTGAGAAATGAAATATTGGAAGGGGGGAATCAAAGAAAAAATTAGATTAATGTCCAGCCCCTAAACTATCACCTTGATTTATGGTGTACCACTCTGCCCGTTTATTGCCCAGTAATCAATTGCAGAAGTCTCTGCTCTGATTTACTGATTTCCCATAGGCAAACATAGTAGAGGTATAAAACTACAGTTAATAAAATACAGAATATTTAGCTTTGCTGGATGGGTGATCATGTGATTTAAAACAGTGGAGTGCTTGGAGACCCACAAAAGTATAAAAAGGTGGTCATGGAACACTTGGCTGTCTTTACCCGCTTGATGGCACTCTCTCCATTGACTGCTCAAATGATTCCTTGATGATTTGTCTCTCTAATGGGATTTTATTTGAGAAATGTAAAAGTGATCAAATTGTGGTAGCCTGCATTTTCAATGTACCTGGAATATTGTCTTCACCAACGACCCAAATAGCCATCTTGTCAGAATAAGGAAGAATTATTCCATGTTATCAGATATAGAATACAACACGGAAGAGAGACGTGGAAGTGATACCTGGAGAGGCTACCTAGAACAGAGGCTAGACAGAGTTAAAGGATAAAGGTATTTACTGAAAGGCCTTCAAAGGGTACACCTTGGGCAGTGCAGGAGACTTGCAGAGACTACACCCAAGATGGATGACCATCACAAGTTTTTTTGATAGATATAAGGTTGGTCTATTTGCATATCAGAGATTAATTGTCCAATTACAGCTGCAGGTAATGGAGTCACATTCCCCCAGTTTGCCACCTACTTCACAATTTTTTCCTTTTTTGGTGCCTGAGAAAATGAGGTGTCTTCGAGTTTCAGGCCTAGAGAGTAATGGTTTTGTCTGAATAAAATGGGAGAACAGTGGCTGAGAGTCTGTGGAGTTTTAGAGTTATACACTAAAGCAGTACTGATCTGGAAAATATAAAAGCTAAAACTTAAGGCACCAGAAGGACCTAAGTGTGTGAAATCTGTTGCCTTATGTTGTCTGCAAATCTCAGCTGATGAGAAATACAAATTTTTATGCAAAGACGCAGAGCTAGTGTGAGAGACACTGAAAAATGAAGTGATGATAGGGAAGATTTTTTTCCTATAGGAACACATGGAAGGAGGAGGAATATTAAAAAATCCCTGTGCCCATATTTAGAATATGACAGTAAACACAGAATTGGCTAGATGTGAGCAAAGCTGTGAAAATAACTAATATCCCAGCTTCATACCGTGTGTTAATACTGGGAAAACATGTGAGTAACAGGAAAAGATTCCAGAATTGTTATATCAGGAAAAAGTGCCAGGTAGTGCTCCTGGTTTTGCTGGGATAAATTGGACATATTTCAAGTGAATACAACACAACTGATTTAATACCCAAAGAGCTAGATGGGAGCAGATTCTGGCCTTTAGTACTGCTGTTACATTGGTTTTGATCATCTTCATGATATGCTTTCTTCTTCCTCTTGTTCTGCTTTGTCAGACATTTCTAATTTTAATGAGTGATGCTTTGTCTGGTAGAGCAGATTTAAATGAGCATGACACAGCATTTAACCCTTGGTAGCCAAACATACATCAGATCTAGCCATATTTGTCAGCATACCACCACGGCGACTGCTGCTTTCATTTGGTTGTATTAATCACTTCTTATTTTAAGAATCGATGCAGATTTTGTGAACACTGTTTATGACAGTCTATCTTGTAAGATTACCTTCATGGCTGTTGGCAGTGGAAAAGCTTATCTAGGAACAAGATTTTTCACTTGAGTAATGCAGCGTTTCTCTTGGCGTGATAGGTACTGATGAAAGTGTACAAATGTTTTGGTAGAGTCTTGCTGTGACATTTTGACTGAAAAATTCATAATAATTGTCTGGTCTGTTTCAGATTATTTCCTGTGCCATTATTATGATATTCGGTATTGTCAATGAGGCAGAATTCTTGGAGAAGATCCAGTTAGTTTTACTGAGTGTCCCTTTCATGTGACTTCTCTTAAACCATCCTACCATGGCATTTCTCATAGGTGCTATTCTGTATCACTGTGATAACGATCATCTGCTTGAACCCCCTGTTGAATCCTGTTATACCAGACACTGTGCAAAAATATATTGTCATTCCTATTCACAGTTCATATAAATGTTTATATGTTCGTTAGCACTTCAAAAGGTCTTAAATAATATTGCAGAAAGCTTGATTTATTTGAGATTGTTTCTTGAATAAAAAGGAATCGAAACATCGAGAAAGCATGTCAGTCTCTCCATTAAGTAACGCCTTTATTGGTTTTCTCAAATTTTATCATGGTGAGAGGTAAAGTTGAAAAATACAAATTCATCCAATTTCCAGGGAAATAAAGTATTTTGATTGATTCTTAAAATATTTAAATTACAGAAGAACATCTGACAAACTGAAATGTATACACTTAAAGTCTGCAGATGTTTTTCAGGCTGCAATTTTTCTTGGAAGCTTTACTGCCAAACTTGCACTTTCTATAACCAGCTTTTTTATTAGCAAAGAAAATGCATTTCATCCTCAGCAGATTGTATTAAATGTGGTATCTCTAAGCATGATGTGCTAAATGGCAAAAACATATATTGCAAAACACAACTGGGAGTCTATGAATATTACTTCACGAAACAAACTTCTGGTCTTTCATTAGTTCATTTCTATTAAGTAAAAATGTCTTTCAGAAGAATCATAACATTTGAAGCTTATAAAATAGATTCTGGCTTTTTTCCCAGACATACTACTTACTATCAAATAAGTGTCTCATTCTCCTCTGTCATAGAGAGAATAAAAAAGCATAACAGAATTATGTTTTTTCAGATATGTGTGCATATATAATCTGCTATGTATCTAATACGTATTGTGTGTGTATATGCTACAAGGCAAATTTAGATTTGCCTTGTCAAACTTCTGTGTCAGATCGGCTGGAGCTTTGGTTCTAGCTGTTTGTGGCTAGCAGTGTCCTTTCCTGCCTTGAAGTGGATACCAAAGGGATCAGCTGCATACGGCTTTGCTTCCACTTCTCAACTTCTGCATTTAACACAGACCATCCTTAACTGTGGAGTTGTATTTGAATGGGATATTTCAGAGGTGAAGCCTTTCTGATCTTCTGGTTGGTTTTTCATCTCAATCTTTGTCTCTTTTCAGATGAGTTGTACTTTTTCTTCCTTACACAAGAGGTTTATCTATTATTACTGTTTGTCCCAGGTTATTGAGAAAAATAGTAAGCTCTTAAGAAGCTTGAGTTTTTTGTTGCTTTACAGCAATTGATACAAGTGGTGCGTTCCTCCAAGGCATTGGTATAGAGTGTGTGCTTGCATTCTTCTTTTCAGTGGGTGCTTCCTGCTTGTACTATATAATAGGTGAAGCAGATTATCTGATACCATTTCTTGGATCAATGGAAATGTTTTAATATTGACATTTTAAAAATCCATTAGTTTAAACCTGTCAGCATTTAAAAAATTTAGAGATCTTTGACAATGAGTTTTGTGACTGTGGATGATCTTAAACAGATTAACACAAGCTGAAAGCAAGGCTGTTGTGTCATAGTATTATCCCTTTTTATTTCCACAATCTGCTGGAGTTATGAAATATTTTGTAAAAATATTTTTAAAATGTAGCTTTTCATGTAGCAAGAGGAATGAAACATACAGGTCCTATTTAGTGAAATGTAAATTCTTCTATTCCTAGTAAGTACTCCCTTGAATGGGCATTCAGCAACCTAAGAGAAGCTAAACCTCAGACATTATGAATTGTTTAGGCATATGAATTAATAAATGGATTGAAAAGAAGAGTGCCCTTTATGGCACTCTTTTAATGCTTACATTAGGTAGTACAGTTGTCATAGATATCTTTTCCTGGTCATAATCAGAGTTCAGTGATTATTAGAAACCTTAGCTTGGTTCCTCCCCACTTTTCATCCATGGTGAATCCATACCATATTGAAATCAGTGGGCACTGTGAGATTTCAACCCAGGTAATTACTAATTGCTTTTTTCTCCTTGTATAATATGCAGCTCAGGCTGGTGGCAGTAGGGTTCAATTCTCTTTAGCTTTATCCTTTCTGTAACAATTTCTACCCACTGTCACTGTCACTGTCACTTGTCTCATGTGAGAGCAAGAGGCTGGAATCACACGAATGATTTTGTGGCTAAGTAGTTCAGGGGTGCTTAACACAATGGTCAGCCCAGTACTTGTACTGAGGGAAATGATATCAAAGCTTTGCAAACTCTAGGCATCCCTGAGGTACACTTAAAAAGGAGGATGTCGAAAACTAGGACCTAAATATGGAATATCTCTCCTGTAGCAGAGAATAAGAATTACAGGGCTAGACCTGTCATCTGTGCTGATTATGGCCAGTCACAGATATCAAGAAAGGAAAGAGATTTAAAAAACCCCAAATAGTCCATGTGCTTCCTCTTGAATCAATCCTCATTCCAACCTGAGCAATAAGACTCCAACAGGTACAGTTCTCAGGGTTAGTGGGTATTGCTCAAATTCCATTAGTTCAGTGAGCTACAAAATTCCTAAAAATCTGTTCACCAGGAATGTGAAAGGACCTGCTGGCCCTCAGAAATGTTTAAATCTCAAGGGGGTTTATAGAAGCAAGTCTGCTTATGGATAAATATTTTTCTTTTGATGAATAGTTGTTTATGCCACAAATACTGAAAAACGCCATATAAGATGTGTTGCCTTTTAAGGCATGTGTTCCATGTATTTTTGAACCATGGCATGAATTGGATGTTCGCAAAATTTGAGTTTTCATTTAGTATTTCTGTTACAGGCTGTTGTTGAAATAAGTGGTTGAGCAGAATACGTGGATTCATACCATTAGTCTGGTGTCGTGCTTAAGGCTCAGTTTCTTTATCCTTTATCTCATGCCTGATTAGATATGACCATTAGTGTGTATTTCCTCTGAACTCTGCTTAAAATACTTTCTCAGTTGAATCCCAAGTGAAGAAGTTGAAAGAAAGCTGAAACAAACAAATAACATATATCTTCTGAATGAACTTTACCTGTTAATTTCAAATTACATAGATAAATACTCTTCTTTCTAGATGCTTTACATAGCCTTAAGCCGGGTTTATATAACAGTTGTTTGAGGGTGATAAATAATAAACATTCAAAGTGAAACCTTGCTATCCTGCATCTAGTACTTACTGATGGAGTTCAACTTGCTGACATTTTAACCTCTGACTATTTCCCGAGTAATTTCTATTTAATTTTGCATACCACCACTCTTTTGACCTTTGAAAAATATATTTTCTGACTACAATTTTCTGTGCAAACAATTTTCTTGAAGCATTAAGCAAAATAGGCAAACAAACTCTATTCTGTTAATTCCCACAGAACCCTATCCACATACTCCTGAGTGCAGGTTAGTGCAATCAGGTACAATTTTGTTTTAGAGTAATAAAAATATGCATTGCAAAAGATTTTTGTGTGACCTAATCTTTCAGAAACTGAGTCCTTCAAAGAAGTCATGCTGTTCTGAAAGGACTTGTTATAAAGGAACTTGTTTGAGTAACTTAGTCTTTTATGCTTAATTCTCTCTGGGGATAATGCTGGAGACTCTCAGTACAATTAAGGAAAGATTAAAAGCTCAGTACGGACTTATTTTCTCTTTTCTTCCTTTCTGCCAATACCCTTCAAGCCTGTCTCCTCTCTGGAAGCATGAAACATTTTTCAAATGCCTTTTTTTCTTTCTGCTGTCATTTCTCAGTTTTCTGGTATCTGTCTCTTCCATAGATTTTTTAATATAGTTTCTCTTTCTACATTTGTCACTTTTGTTCCTGCTGGCATTTAATGGAAGTTTTGTTGATCTCTGCTGAAGGGTTATTGGGTGTTTCTCCTTAGGTTTATCTGTGACATTTAGATCTTACTAGATAACCAGCAATCATGAAGAAGTAAGGAAATAATTCTTGCACTGTTGAAGGTGGTGAGAACTATGCCATCACTTAGTATTTCTTAGCACATTTGCTCTGCAGAGCTAAAGGAGTGAAATGTAGTAAAAGTGTAGACAATTAAGCAGATACTTGTGAATACTCTGATGCAGCAGCAGAGTTGATTACCCATTTCATATAATGTGTTATCAAGGAAGAGCTACACTTCAATCTGAGCATGTAATAGCTGGGACATTTACTTGTGCATTTGCTGTGGTACAGTTGAAAGATTATATGCTTTGAGATTAGAATAGAAATTCACATCAAAACTCTCATTTTTGTTTCTGTCTGGTGTATTTACATACATCTGCCACATGGAGTTATAGAGGGTGTTACCTGGATCTGACCTCATATACAAAAAGTACTTGGTGTAAACCTGTGGCCTGTGGGACAGCATGTAATCACTTCAGTTTTGTTCTTCATCCTTGCCGCTTACATGGCCCACATTGTGGCCTGTGCACTTTGCAGCTGGAAGATTACCCTGAATTTTATGGATCTCTGTATTTCAAATCCCAGCTCGGCTTTAATTCTGAAAATAGGTCCCTTTATTTCTTGCAGAGAGAGCCTTGAGATGTAGACTGGATACTTGGGGTTAAAGTGTTGCCGCCGATTTGTTTTCCCTAAGCATTATTAGGTCTTCTACACAGTAAAACCATAGTCTGTGCTAAAAATTTTGCTGGTCAGGCTGTGGGGAAAATGTCATAGTGTTAGGTTGGGAGAATGGGGGTTTTGTGTAGTAGACTTAGCCTAATGAAGGACTGATACAAGGAATAGTTGCAAAAGAGGTTTTGCTAGCAGAAATACCATTATCCCTAGGATAATTTGCTGACTGAGGTTAAAATGTAGGGCAAGCTCTGAGCTGGCCTGTGGAAACTTGTATATTCCTTGATATTTTTTTCCATGTCATGACAGTGGGAGGAATGGGTTTTCAGTGATTAGATCGACTACCAGTAAATACATTCTTGTGCTCTTCCGTGTGGAAAGCCTAAAGTCGTGCCAGCACTGCTATGCAGCTGTTGTGATTTCTAGCTGCAGAAAGACAAGTCATATAAACCTGTCTCATGAAAGTCATCTTATTGCAATTTTGATCAAGACATTTAGTTTTACCCTCTTGCTTTTCCGTATGCAAAGTGAGAAGACAGTATACATTTTTTTTTTGAAAGTGTTTTGATGATTGTTGAATGGTTGAACTAGCCTTTAACATCTAGATGCATCGTATGCAACACTTACTTGAGCACAGAAATTCTCAGGTGAAGAGATTTCCCTTCACTAAGCTTCCTTGGGACCTGAGCACAAGCAGCTAGGTGCCCTTTCTATGATGGGCTTCCAACTGTGGCTTAAAAATTCTGGGGATCGGCTGAAGGGTTTTCTGTGTATAGTTTTTACTAGATTTTAGATGTGTCTATCTTAATCTTCGATAATATTGTTGATCATTTTAACTCCAATATTCTTCCTGCTTGTCTCAGTCTAATATTTGACATTTTAAACAAATCAGTTACTTGCATAAATAAGCGTTCTGGTCTCTTATTTGTGGTCGTGAGAGTCTGAACTTTTTACTTGCATGTATGTTTGCTTGAAATTGATGTGGGCTTTGAATCAATGGTAAGTTAGAAATACGTTTAAAAGTCTGCTTTGCAAACATTTTTTTTTTTGGTGAACAACCCCCTCTTCACAAAACAGTGTTTTGTTCATTCCTTCCCCTCCCACTTCCCCCTCCTCATTAGCTCTTCCCTTTTAGTAGGGTGTTAATGTGTTTTTCTTTTTTCCAGTAGAGGAGTCATGTTAATTAAAAGTTACTTGCATGTTTTCAATTATAGATGATAATTTGTTTGACTTTACACTCTCAAGTGCCTTGAGTAATTTCCTGTAGAAATACATATAATCCATTTGCATGTTTGGAATATTAGCGTGTTGTTTGCATAGCTTGTGTGTAACACTTTAGGAAGCCACTGGGGCTTAGAAAGAGTAGATGATGCTTTTTAGTGGGAAGCACTAAACAATGGCTAATACAACGGCTATTCTTTCTTCTCCTTGCTGAATAGTCATGGAAACAACTTTTTTTACAGAACTGGAAATTACGTTATCAAACCAATATGATGTTTCAGTAAAAAATTGGGAGTTAAGCAAGTGGGCCAGCAGTTATGTTACATCTATAAGCACTTGACATCAAGTCAGTGCTGATTGGTGTTAATTCCTAACTTCGTGTCCTCATGTAGTGTAGCAGAGAAAATACCTATTAAAACATCCCAGTATGTTGATACATGTCAGAATTTCATTTCAGATAAATATCTACCTTTTAGCTGCTGAAGATAAGGTAGCAGGAGGCTTACATATTATTGCACCATGTATTAAAACCACGGTTTGTTTGGTCTACCAGAATGAGTTCTCGTGTTCAGTCCAGGTGGAACACAGCATATGGTTCTCCTTTCCCAGGTTTAGAAGAGATGAGCTCCAACAGGGATAGGTGAAGAGAAAGACTACAGTGGTAAAGGAGATAGACTGTTTTATATGATAAAAGAGCATGTCTGGGTTAGTCTTGTTGAAGTGAAAGCTGATCTGGAGTTTGGTTGGTGCCTGTATGTACACAGGACCAGCATCCAGGGGATGTAAACTGTTAAAGGGTGGTGCTGCTCAGGAGCAGACGGTACTAATGCAGCTTGAGTGAGTGTACATCAGAAGTTTCTTTCTGAACAGCAGAGTGATGAGGTTCCAAACAAACATCTGATGGGAGTTTGAGGACAATATAAATGGTAATGTTTGAAGTGGAGTTGATTTTTTTAGAGTGATTCTATGTGTATCTGCCGTTACAGCTCCAGTGCAGTTTGTACACCAGATATAAAGAGTTTGGTATTTTGGCTATATACATTCTTCCTAGTACAGCAAAGACATAGATGAAACCATAGGATCAAAATTTTGTTTCAGTTTTTAGTGAAAAAAGTGTCCTTGCAGCTGATACTGCCTCCAGAAGTGACAGCACTTTCCACTTTTGTTTGCAACTTCCATGTCACCCTGTTTTGTTGATGGAATCCTGTCAGGAAGGTCAACATCGTTCTGCCCTCTCTGATGCAGTGAATCCTTCTGTTTTGGTATTGTAGCATGTTTCTCCACAGAAGGGGAGGAACACTCATAACTGGACAACTGCTAGTGGAATATAGCTATTTTTTTAGGGTAGTGTCCTGACATGACAGTTGGGAATTTTAATCCTCAGGGAAAACAAGTGAATGTAGAATTGCAGCTCTTTGGGTGAGCGCAGTCCTGAGGAGGATTCAAAGTCAGATGGAAGTGTAGCACCAACCTCTATCTTTAATGAAACGGAGACTTTCAGCCCTTTGAATGTATGGTGATAGGCATGTCTCCCACAGACAGACTTCTCAAATTCAAAACCAAAAGAGATGCTTACTCAGCATTTACAAATTGCTCTCTGGAGGCCGGCAGGGCATGAGATTGAAGGTACACGAGCCCCTCAGTGTTGCCATCGAAATGGCCAGGTGCTCTCAGCTCAGTACTGGGGATGCCTTGAAGCTCTTTTTTCACATACCTTTCCTCAGGAGATTGTCACTTTCTCTGGATGCCCTTCTTCAGTCCTACATTTCATTCCTTATCAACAACATACAAAAAGAGGAGGAATGCTGGGGAGACTGGAAGTAGTCTCATGCAGTCCCACACCAAGATCTAAAACTTTGAACAAATTCTTTGCTAATGACTGTTCTTAGGTCTTTGTTACATTCTGTTCCCAAGATTGTGTGCTCCTGTGGCAGGCGTAAAAATCAGTATATATAATCTAGAAAGCACTTTGAAATGGATGTTACCACATTAGACTTTCATATTAGAGCAAAAATAGTCCTTTGTTTTAGTATTTTTTATAAAGTAATGAGGTAATTCTGTTTCAGTTAATTCAAACTGGTTAGGGTAAACAGTCCATAAAATGTTTTTAAAAAATGAATGCTGATAATAGACACTGAACAGAATTTTTCTGCTGTTCAAATATTGCTGGTGTTCAAGCAGCTCATATTTATTGTTTAATATTTAGGTGTGGCATTTGGTTCTTAAAAACAGAGAGAAATACTTCTGTGACCAGAAAGAGTAGAAGCTTGGAACAGCAGTGATGTGAGTCATTTTGATGGTGAGCAGACTTGTCAGAGTGTTCACATTTTCAAGATTAGATGGTCTAAGACATCAATTTTTTCCCAAAATATTTTTCAAAGTCCTAATGAAAATTTAAACAGCTGTGTCTCATGGTGTCTTGACTTGAAAAGATCATGAATTAACAATTGTATTTTACTGCTAAAGTAGTAGACGTTTACTGCAAAGTGAAAATAGTAACAAAAAGATTCAGTCATGTTCTTTGTAATACTTTTAATAGTTGAATTTGTCAATCCCGTAGTGTAAAATGTGTCAATCTGAAGGCAAAAAGAGAGAATTTGTAATGAATGCATACACTATAAGGCACTGAAATAATTTTCAACTTAATCAATTTATATATGAAGTACCTTTATGTATAAGCACTTAATTTGCTTTTTTTTCTCATAAACCCTGTTTGCATGAATTAATTTCATGTTGTCCGCTTCTTTGAGATAAACTAGAGTTTCACTGTGTGTAACACAACAGCTTTGTGCTACAAAGTGAAAATCCCATGATTTTGGCTGAAATGTTGCTGCATTTACAGCTGTCTCTTGCCTAGGGCTGTCTGCATGGGATAATATTCCTTTAACAGAATAAATCACCAGAAGGCTGTAGCAGACTTACTGGAACCATTCTTCTGTATCTCTGACTGCTGTTCTTGCCAAAAGTGTTAAAAAAGATGCTCAGTGGATTAAAGATTCTATTTGTGTGAGACTACCTGCTTTGCAATAGTTTCAGAAAAAAAAAAGAAAAAATTGTGTTACATTCACTGGCTCTTTAATTCAGATTGCCAATGATAATGCAGCGTGTACGCTGAAGAAAGGTAGGATACAGAAGCAGAAACATTAGTGCTAATCTGCTGCAGAAGGACGAGATAAATCAGCACAGCTCTCATACATCACTGAGAGAGAAGCTGATTGCAACTTGACCATGTGCCTAAGTGGTCACATCAGCAACAAGAACGGAGCATGGATAAAAACCCTAAAATGTATCCTTAGGGCTACTTGCTGTGCAGGACCTATAACAACACATCAATGTGAGTTTAAGCTTTCTTTCTTGTTGGTTTCCTTCTGTTGCAATTCCTGTTGTTTACAAGAGTGTATTTTTATTTGCATAGATTTAGGGAAAATGTAATGGAGTCTAATACTAAGCTGATAATACTTCAATACTGTTTATGTCTGTGAATAGTAATGGGCTTATTGCCGTGTGTCTCAACACAGTTCTTCCTTTGAAGATGTTTTAATATTTAATCCTACAAGTAATATTTTGGGAATTGAGTAAGGTTTTGAGTGAGATGATAGTGAGATCTCCCTTTGCAATTCTGTCGTCTTATGTTTCAAAATGATTTGAAAGACAGAATGTCAGAAAAAAAAAAATTAAAATTATTTCTACTGTGAGAATTTGTGCTTTTTATATTTTTTTTTCCTGTTATGAAAAGTGCACATAAAGACTGATTTCTCTGGACCTTTTTATTCATGAATTTAGTGCAGATGGTAATTTTCCTACATTTTTTAAAATTTGTGCAATTGTTTAATTTAGTGTCATTTAAGCATCTGCAAAAAGGGAAGGCAGGGATAAGATGAAAACTGAATAAGCATTGATTGCTAGTCTGAAAATTAAATTTTAAAAGTTTTTGCAGTGAATCTGATTTCACTTAATTTTTACTAAATTAGATTATCATATTGAAATTGAGGCTACTGTACAGCAAACGAATGTGTGAAACTATCCTGGAGAGCACACATTTCCTGCTGTATCCGACTTTAAAGATGTTCTTGATTGTAACTGCCGAGCAATATCCTAATTGTAGAATTCAGAGAAGCGTGTTTAAATAATGCGTGGGAAAATAAAAAGGAAAGATGGAATTTTACTGTTCAGATGTTAAGGTGATGCTTTGTTCAAAGAGAAAAAAAAAATGTAGTAAAAGCTATTGATGTGGCATCTCAGGCTGTCTCTCATAGCTTTAGGCAAAAAGGCAGGGAAACCCAAAGCAGGTCCTGCTGTGAAATCTGATAGCAAGGGAAATTTGGAAGCTTTTTTAAAAACCCACTAATATTTCTATATTTATTTACTTATTTCTAGGGAGAGTGGCTTTAAACAAACAAATTTATAAATTATGTAAAAGGAGGTGTGAAAGGCACTTCAGTGAAAGGACCTTGAGAAAGTAGGTATAAAGATACGGAAGAACATCTGTTTATTTTATAGCGTTGTAATTGTGGCCAAATACAGTAGCAGGAGGCTTAGAAACAGAAGTAGTCTGCATGAGTGTCTACAAATGTTGTTTTTTTTTTGGTGGCAATTGAAAAATGTAGGGATAGTTGTGTGGCTCTTATCCCCTTCACAGACCTCAAATTTCAGAGTATGGGCCAATTTCAGATTCTGTAACACAGGTATTTTTTGAAGGTCTTAGCCAAAACAAAAGGTTTATTTATCAGTAGTTGCAACTTTCCTACAAGATCGATGTATGGAAATAGAGAAGAGGGAAGGTAAAGCTGTATTGCAAAAAGGGTGCTCATTCTTCCCAGCAGAATAAATAACCAACCTAGCCAACTGGCAGATGAAACATGGACCAAGTAGAGAGTTTATTTTTGTACAAATGTGCATATGGATGATCACACAGGCCCTCAGTTGTACTTAGCCCCTGAAGCTGAGGTCCCTTTGGGAACTCATAGCTTTAGCAGTCTGACTTAGAAAATAATAAACACAAAAAGAGAGGAAAGCTGTACAGCAACAGGAAGCAAAGAGGAATGGTGAATTCTTTGGTCTTGTTATGTCTGTTCTAATGTACCCAATATGGTCTTAGGTTGTAAACTCCATGGCAAAGATTCTTATGTTTTGTTCTTTGAAATACTCTCTTTACACGTGACAGACTAATGTAATCAGTCTGGCTCCTCTTAATGGAGCTGGGGTTCTCTTGGTAAAATAAAGACATCCTTTTTTTTCCTATCATCTGTGTTCATTGGAGCAGCAAAAGATTATTTGGGTTTATGGAGATAACAAAACAAGTAGCTTTCCTTGTCTTGAAATTATTCTGTAGAGTTACAAGTCCTATGTCTGCTAAGATGCTCTATAGTTGTGTTGATGATATGATCTTAAACATTTGCTTCAGTGTGTTTAATGCAGCCACACTTAAATTAGATGCTAAATTAATTGCAATACATATTAAAAAAATGGAAATCACTAACTGCTTTTTAAAAGTTTCCTTTTTAGCTGAAGAGACAAAAGTCTATTGTCAGCTGAATATGGTCTTGATGAACTTTCCATTTGTCAAAACAAGGCTCATCCTCCTACTCCAGAGGGAAAGTCTTTGTTAATCAGTCTGTTATGCTTTTTTCATTGTTGCCTGTTAAACTCTTTCACTAGACTCCAACATGGTCTTCATTTTCACCTTCAGTTTTAGTCAATAAATTTACCCTAAGTAGTTTCTTGTCCTTTAAAATGTGCTAATTTTACTGCTAATTTAACCTGCACTTTCAGAGCTGCAGGGGGCTCCTGATGACAATTTCAGCATATTGAATTTGCTTCTACATATGATATTTAGAAAAACAGCTTAAAAATATTCTTGTTACATTTGAGTTCAATGGAAAAGCTCCTACCAACCAAAGTTGCAAGGCGGGGCCTGAAACCTTAAAGCATCGTGAGTCCTATGGTGGCATCACACAGAAACAACAGGCTGTCTCCTGAAAAATGTAGTCATAGGGGTTCAATCTGTGTTGATTAAATATAGTTTATTCTAGTTTTCTGTCTACAAAACAGTACATCTTCCACTTGAAATTGTAAGTCTGACCCCTGATATTTCTATTGGTGGCGAAAGAAAGCTGTACTGCCCCAAGAAGAGGCTTTGAAGTTCCACGATAGCAGAGAGAGAGTGAACTTCTGTATTGGTGCAGTGAGTATATTGTGTCCCCATCCCAAAGCTTATGAAATCTGCTGGCCAGGAAAAGGAATGACGTGGCTTTCCATCCTCCTGCTCCTCCTAGTCCTTTTTTGGGTTTAGTCACTTCTGATAAAAAGAGGCACAATTTTGCAAGTATCCCAAGAGACCTAGGAACTGCAGGTCTTTAAAGTGTGTGTAAAAAGCTTCCATCTTACTGTATGCATGCAGGCCTAAGAGCTCATTGATTTGTTCCACAAGTTCAACAATTACTAATCCATCTACGGAATTGTCTCTGGAATACTCAAAACCAACTTCTGGCATAAAATGTTAGCTCACAAGCTACAATGTATTAAGTACCCACAATCAACAGCATCAGGTACTGCCAGAAGTATGCTTAGAAGATTGTGACAAATTACTTTGACCTCAGCGCACGCAGTGAAGAGAATACATTTGTAACTGTCTCAACAAAGTGATATTTCATCCAAATATTGTCTTCAAGGGAAACAGGGGATCTCTGAAAGGGGCAAAAAATTTGTCTGTATATTGACTCTAAAAGAAATAGTACCAATTACAGCTTTTATGAAAAACCAACTATTTATACCTTGATTGGGTCCTCTACCAAATTTGGGAACCTCTGTTGAAGACCATTAAAAAATTATAAGCTACTGAGGAAGATCATACTAGTAAAGGAGTTTCCATGGTATCTCTCCTCCTAGTTTTCAGATAGTCTTTCCAGCCTTTCTAAATGTTGTCTATGAAGTGGCTATCTTCCAGAGCACAGTGAACTGCATGGTATGAGACTAGTGGGGCACACACAACAGTGATCTCAAACAGGTAGCTCCTAAGGAAAATCACTCATCTGATCTTTCAGCCTTTTTTAAGAAAGATTCATGATAATGAAGGTGCATTCAAAAAGGGGATCATTCAGACTCATGCCTAAAACTCTGCCATTCAGTGAAAATCATAAACTCATGATTAGGGTGACAGTCTTTTGTGAAGTTTTGTGAAGCTTTTAACAGTTTTTATTACTGCTTTGATTATCCTGGAAAGTAAATAGTTACATATTGGATAACCATATGGATGATGTGTTAGTGTATTTAAAGAAGATTGCTCAGATGGCTCAGAGCCCATAGTGCCAATGCCAGGATTTTTATGCACTAAAAATCTAAACAAATAACTACAAGACGGAGTGAGCAATCACTGAAAGGAAAAGTGAGCAAAAAAAATGTAGAATTCACCTTTACCATCAGTGACAGAGATTAAGGTCATGGGAGAAGTTATAGTGTGACTTCTCCTACTACACTTGGGCTGTGTCCCAATTAGCTTTCCAGTGTCAGCAGGGAAAGTAGTGTGGGCTGGTTGTTCCTTCTTTCCAGTCAACAGTACTGGGCTGCCAGTGATCTTTTTAAGTCCAGGTTTCTACCTCAGTTTTCTATTTCCTTAGTAACTCCAGTTGAAATTCCAGCAGAAGGGATGGAGAATCAGGTTGCACGTTTCACCACAAACCATACAAACCCCATTTCTCAGCATACCAATGTACCATAACAACTTCTTATGATAACAAGCTCATTGAATAACCTGGCATGATTTTCCTTGGACAGATGATGAGTGCTAGGAGGAAGGAAGGCGGCAGAAAGAAAGGTGAGAGGGATAATAGAAGGAAATTTTTCGAGGGACTGACTAATTTCTTCAGGGAGACATTTCCCTTATGTTTTGTACAGTGCTTGAATGCTGCTCATGCAATATATACAAATATTCTCAGTCTCTTCAAGTGAAAAAGGACCCTGTAATCCATCCACTCACTGAACTGTAAATGTAACCTCATTGAGGGAGAGGAACAGTTAGAAAGACTGAGTCTTTTATATTTTAGTCAGGATTTATCATGATCTGTAAAGCACATAATTCTCATAACAAGAAAGCTTCAGTTGTTTTAAACCCTGGCAATTTTTTATTTGAGAAATACCCAGGCAGCAAGCCTTCTCTCAGATGAGACAGAGCAGGCTGTTTTATATCAGGAACTGCATTTCCTACTTTGCTTCATCTGCCAGAAATTCTCTTGCCAGAAACTCTGTCATTTCAGTTTTTATCTGTTTTTGAGGAGAAGTTAGTTAACCATCTCAGTAGCATCACTATCACTACAAAAAAAACCTGCAGATAGTGAAAGGCTATGGAAAACTGATAATTGTACACAAATACATGATTTTCCCTGGGCCATGATAAACGATGATAAAATTGCCAGCTCCATTTTACAGTGGAAAGGACTGTGGCACAGATTTACTTTAATATTAAAGTAATCTGGACAATTCTGAAACAACAAGGTAGCAAATGTCTGGTCTGTGCCTGTTACTACTTTTGCTGTATTAGTATATAATCAATAAACTGTTACATCCAGTACCACGTTCTGGTACTGGATCTGTGTCATTGAAGGAACACGCAAACACTGGTTAGATTTTCCAATGTCTTTCAAAAATTAAACGTAATAATGAAAATTTCCATCATTTGCCTTTGTCCTTTTCAATTAGATTATATGTACAGACCAGACAGACCTCAGTGGGACAACCTTTGCATGTATTTAATGGAGAATTTGACCAAAAGTGTTTGACAACCAAACAAGCTGAAAGCTTAAACACACATGAGACAAAATTTTTTATACTATGTGATGAGAATATTGCTGATAGATAATTTATTTGTAGGCTGTTAGTAGAGAGTATTTGAATATAAGTGTGGAGCTGAGATTTGGTCTGTAGTGCTCAGCAGTCAGAGCTCTGTTTCATGTGTTGCTAGTTATGTCAAGAATTACTTCTGCAGTGCATGGCAACATTTCAGACTCTATCTCAGTCAAATGGATTATTTTTCAGTGCAAGGCTTTTCGAGGGGAGAAGATATCCAGGGTCCAGATTTGAAGGGCCCGTTGCAGTTTTACAGAGCTCACCTGAGAAGAACGGTCATTTCTTTTTGTAATGTGTTGTAATGTGTTTGCTGTCTGTACCAAGAGGCAGTCAGTGAATGTTTGCAAAGAGAGTTTGTGGGTGTGGATTGAAAAAACGTAACTGATGAGAGACTGTGGCAGGGAATAAAATAACACATGATGTATCACCACTTTTTAAAAAACTTCTAATTAGAGATCTGTGTTGTGCTAATAACTTCATGGCAATGGCGACTAAAATGTTGTATCGAAAATGTATCTAAATGCAACTATCCTTGTTGTACATGCATTATAACCAATTTTTAAAGTGCCTAGCAGCTGTCCAAAAGGTTCTGTTATCTTTTTTGCAGCAGTGATGATAGTAGTAGTAGTAGTAGTAGTAGTAGTAGTA